>CM035839.1:397226929-397759429 GCA_020510985.1 Pholidichthys leucotaenia
GCCCTATCATTACCATTTAGTGTTGACACCACCAGGAAGGAACCCTGTACTACTTAGCATAAAAAATAGACACATGTCCATGTGACTCGATAAGTCCAATTTCACAAGATAAACATGTGCACTAGATCACTGTGGTCAGACAACTATGAAGAAGACAACAGATTTTCAAAAAAGCAAATTCATTTATCTGTCCTCTCTCCTCTACAAAGATCCATATGCATGGCTTGTGCACAGTGGGACAGTATAGAGTGTATTGCACATGAACTGAGTCTAAAATTAGGTCTGCACACACAATGAAGGCAAGAGGGGGTGTAACAACTTGCCTCATGTAACATATTACCCCGACTTACCCTAATCAACAGATTATGACAGCAAACATATAGTAGTGCTTCAACAGTTTGCTGCAGTACAGCTTAAATGTCCAGGGTAACAATGCTGTCCCATCCCTCTTATTCTTCTTTTGGTCTTTTGGCTGCTCTATTTAAGGGTCGCCACAGTGGATCATCTGCCTCCATCACACCCTATCCCTTGCATTCTCTTCACTCATACCAACCCTCTCCAAGTCCTCATTCACAACATCCATGAATCTTCTCTGTGGTCTTCCTCTTCTTGTCCTGCCTGGGAGCTCCACCTTCAACATTCTTTGTCCAATATCTCCACTATCCCTCTTCTGCCCATGTCCAAACCATCTCAGTCTGTCGTGATCTGGGCATGGTCTCAAGGATCACGTGTGTGTTTATTTTTGGTCTTTCTGCGTTTTTTATTATGATTACTTGTCTGTATTTTGCTTTCTGTGTTTCCCCTGGGTCGTCTGTGATCGTTATTGTGCTCCCTGGTCCTTAGTCTGTCGTGCCATCCCGGTTGTTATTGTTCTCTATGTCCCCCCTTGGTCGTCTGTGTAAGTCTCATGTGAATCCCCTATATTTGTTTACCTATCGTTTCCAGGCCCAAATGTTTTCTGTGCTCATAGCCACTTTCCCTCATGTGTGCTACTGTTTGGCCCTGATTGTTTCCCAGTTGTCTTTTGTCTGTTGATTATTTGTTCAGCCTATTTATGTCTGTCTGAGTTTGAGTTCTGATGTGGCATCAATAACGTTGTACTCGTTCCCTGCCGGTACCCTGTGTCCAGTAAGTTTGTTTTTACAATTGTACCCTTAGTTGTTTTCAGCCCTCACGCTGTATTTGTTTCTCTTTGCTTATTTTGTTAAATTAATCATGTTTCGCTGGAATCCTGCGTGCTCTTTGAGTCCACCAACCATGTCTACTAGAGGTAGCTATGACACAGTCTTGCCTCTCTTACTTTGTCTCCAAACCGCTCAACCTGAACTGCCACTCTGATATACTCATTTCTAATCCTGTCCCTCCTAGTCACTCCCAGTGAGATTCTTAGCATCTTCAACTCTGCCACCTCCAGCTCTGCTTCCTGTCTTTTTTGCCAGTGCCACTGTCTCCAAACCGTACATAATAGCAGGCCTTTCTACCATCTTGTAAATCTTCCCTTTCACTCTAGCTGCTATCCTTTTGTTACAGATCACCCCCAACACTCATCTCCACCCACTCCACTTTGCCTGCACCCTGCTTCACCTCTCTTGTGCACTGCCAGGGGTGAGCACAAGCCAATGCACTCCTAGTACCAGTTCCAAGCCCAGGTGGGGAGAGTTTTGTTGGGAAAGGCATCCAGCATAAAGCAGAAATGTGGGTCATTACAATGCTATCCCATCCAAGTTTTTTTTTAAAGAATCATTTTACACAAATACTGTAATGCTGCAGGTAAACCTCTACAGTACAATGCCCATGGCCAAAATCCAAGATGGCTGCACCCATGTACTGCACATCAGCTGCTGTGCAAAATCTACAATTTATTAGAACTTCTCTATTTCTCTACTAGTCAGTTGAACACACAGTAGTGTGCAAATTCCATCTCCAAACATGTCAGTATACTGTTTTTATATTCTGCGCCACGTACTGCATTGTTTTCAGTTGGTGTTGCTAACAGCAGCGAACAAGAGAGTCGGGGTTTTCTGACTTGTACTGGAACACATTCAATTCGTATGTGACATATGTGTTCTGACATCTGGTTTTTGACTTCAGACATCAATGGAATGCACCGTGAGTCCTATACTCATAAAAGGATGGAGCAAATGGAGCTGCAGTATAGTCATTGACTCAAATATGTCACTATATCCAGAGTTTCCAGAAGTATCTTACAGTACAACAATGTACAGATAAACCATACTGTAAAGAACATTTCACTCCTTGATTCATATGATTAAAGCAGTAAAGTGTGTTACCTTTTAACTTCAGTTTACTTTACCAGTCCTTATCGCACGAGTCTCAACAGGCAAGGTTCCTGGTTTCAGTTTTGATTTATTGGTCACTTATTCTCAATCCATAGTCTATGATTAATATCTCACCCCCCCCCCCAAAAAAAACAAAAAAAAAAAACACCGAAGCTCGTGAACATCCACATCACATCACAGTATGTACAGTCTGTTCTGTGTCCTGTATGTGCACATGCTTTCATTTCTCTAGACCAAAAAGCAAATGATGAATAGAGTCAGATGGAGATTTGTGGAGTTGTGCCTTTTGTGCTCAAAGAACCAAGGCAAGAAAGAGTCATAAAGTGAGACTGCTGCATGATGGGCGGGGTGCTTCAGACTATTTCCATGGGTAGGTGACTATTTATGGTGTGAAACATGACATGTCTGCCGCATCAGCAAATTTTGTGGGCAAATGTAAAAGGGAGGACATACTTAGGTGCTAAAAGGTAATGGACTTATTTTACAATTAATTGATTTTACTACTGTAACACACCTTTAGAGTATGTATAGAGAGATTTAATAATGCTATACCAAGGAAGGAAGGGAGGTTCAGGCTGCATTATACACTTTTTTAAAGTAGAGATCTCATTGGCTGAGTGTCTGTTTATGTTTCAAATTTTAAGTGTTGCCAGTAGAGCAGACTGTCTTGGTCTTGGCTATTTTGAGGGAACAATAAAAGTGCTTGACCTTGCTATAAATACAATAGTAAACCCTTGTCAGTGGCTTGATGGTGTGGAACACAGAATTGACAGATTTCTGTGCGGGGGGGGGGGGGGGGGAAGCACTGCAAATACACCCATTGGCGCACAAAACGTGTTGTTTAGCATACGGGGGGTGGGGTGGGGCTGAAAAGTTCGTAGTGGTCAGATTTGACCAAATGTGGTTTATTTTTCAACATAGTCTCCCCTTCGGTCCTCACACTTCTTCCATCAGTGTTGCAGTGCTTGGATCCCTGCGGTTGAAAAATAAACCACATTTGGTCAAATCTGACCACTATGAACTTTTTAGGCCCCCTCCCCCGTAGAGTATTCGCCACGCTGCCATCACTGCTGTGGGTGGATGCTGCACAGCTTATAAGATCCATGCATGGTAGACATAGGGATGCCTGAGAAGGGTGAGAGGATTTATTACCAAGCATTAGGAGCACTAATCTGTTGCAGGTGTTTCAAGCTGTTCTCCCAGGCCATGCCTCTTCTCCCCTCCAGGAGGCCCCACCATTGTGTGTGCATGTGTGACACAGGAGGTGAGAGAGAGAGAGAGAGAGAGAGAGAGAAGAAGGAAGGGAAAAATATTCTTCTTTTCCTGTGGTATCTGCAGAGATAATACAGCATCTCCCCAATTCTCTCAAACCACCATGAGTGTTGAGAGAAGAACAAAGAGAACATGCATTTCCAATGATTTCCTGCCATCAGTCACATCAATCACACAAAGATAACTTCATTGTGGAAGTGACCTGTCTAAAATCCTCTACAAAGACCTGTATTCTGTCATTTTTATGTAGCTGAAAGAATCTGATTGTTCAACTTTCCAAACTAGTTTCTAGTAGCAAAGAGTTTTTTTTTTTTTTTTTTTTTTTTTTTTTTTTTAAATGACAAGTACAGCTCACTCTCACAATACAGTAGAAACCCATTTTAGCAGCAGGGTACATCTTCCAGTAGAGGAAAGCCACCGGGATGAATTGAGCCAAGAGCTTCACAGGAAGCCTGTGGTGCCTTTGGGGATGATGAACAAAGGCACAAAAGAACTCACTGAGAAAGTCTTGTTCTATAGGTAGTCTGCAACACCCACTGTGGGCAGCTTTGAAGAGATGCAACTCAAGGAACTGAAAAGCATCCGGGCGTGGTGAACACAAGACAAGAACATAATGTAGTAGAGAGAGGAACATAGTATTGATGTGATGACAGAGATCACAAAATTGAGTTCCAGTGTATTCAAGATGACTTGATGGATGGAGTGAAAAACACATCACGGGTTATTTGGGGTTCTGCATTCTTGCCCAAGAACGTGTCAACATGTGGAGTTCATTGGGGAGAGAAACACAAACTTCTTTTAACAGTGAGGAGTCCTTTATTTGCACATGCCTTCGTTCTGTATAGATTGCCTTAACAAAATCTTTCTTAAATTATAAAATTACTCATGTAAACATTTTCATGAAAATATGTGCCATGTTATACAGGATTTTGAATAAACTTCAATTGTGCAGTCATGCTAGATCACTACCTTGACAGTACTGCCCTCTGGTGGACATCCAGATTATCAGCTTGCAGCCAATGGCAATGAGTTTTCAGTCTACATGGAGTCTAATAAGGACACTAATGGTGAGATGGAGGGGAAGATCGATTGGCTGTTGCTACTCAGATCATAGTCACCATAGTCGCTACCAAGAACAGAGCTGGTGCAGTAATGCAGGCAAATTCAGGCTCTGAAGGTTGTGACGTTCACCCAGTCAAAGGTTGATATACCATTAAAATAATTTTGGAAATATTATTTTAAGGTGAAAATCTTACATAGTGTTGCTTTAACCATGTCTCAATATGTGTCCCTGTTAATATCAAGTGATCATTAAATGCAGAGGTCCCACTCAGCTAAAATAATAGCAATAATAAAGAAAATGTCTTTTAATTATTTTATTTTGATGGTGTGGCACATATGTTGGGTACATATTTTCCACAAATGTATTGCTGAAGGTTTATTGTGTGCTTCACATCTCGAGGGACAAAAGGACTGAACCTGCAGGAGGTATCGAGGAGGTGTGAGATTTGTCCTTTGTTTCAGAGAGAGGCCCTGGAGGGATTTCTGGACCATCAAAGGCTGAGAGACAATGGTGGAGGATTAAAGGGGTTACAGTGTGACTGTATGTTTGCTCAGACACCATGTGACTTGAGTTTCGATGTTCCGGGGTATAAGAGAATGATGTGACTGTGATCTGTCTCTTTTCTTGCTTGGAGGTTGATAGAGAATGTGTTCTGACAATAAAACTGAACCTGAGAAATAAACCCAGCCTCATCATTGAACACATCCTCTACAATGGAACTTTTCATTGTTGAAATGATATTTCTTCCTTGACTATGCCAAATCCCTATAGTCTTGGTTCTTTCAATATTTCTTTTCTGAATGGACAACAGAGCAACTGGCAATAGCCGTTATGCCATTTTGGCCTTGTCAGAACAAAATCAAAACTGAGCCAAGATGGGATAACAGATCTAATTTCTTTAGTTGTTTTTTTGTCTGTGTGATTGTTTTGATCACAGCTGGCAGAAACAGCCAGAAGTTATGAAAAACATGTGGCTTTACAATTTGCAATGCAATAATTTCGATAAACCAAACATTACTGGCAAAAGCAACAGCTAAATCTGGTATTTCACCCCCCCAAAAAAGGAAAAGTAGGTTTAAATATTAAAAAAAAATTAAACGCACTTCCTGCCGCGTCCAAACAATAACACACACACACAAAAACCTAACAGTTAGTTAAACTAGCTTGCATGTTTTTGGAATGTGGGAGGAAACCGGAGCCCCTGGGGTAAACCCATACAAGCATGGGGAGAACATACTCAACACAGTTAGGCCCCGCTGGCTGGTGGGCTTAAACCCACAATCTTACTGTGAGGCAGTAGTGTTAACCACTACACCACCATGCTGCTGTTTGTGTGCGTTTTGGTTGTTTTTCTTTAATACTTCCTCCTTCACCGTTCTCTGTCCCACCTGGAGAAGCCTGGGAATGCGGTGAGGATCATGTTCTTTGACTTCTCCAGTGCTTTCAACACCATCCAACCGATGATCCTGAAGGACAAGCTGCTGTGGGCAGGGGTGGACCAGCACCTGTCATCATGGATCCTGGACTACCTCACTAAGTGAGTCATAGGTATACCTCAACTATGAGAGACAAAATGAGAAAAAAAAAATCCAGAAAATCACATTGAAGGATTTTTAATGAATTAATTGGTAAATTCCTCGGTAAAATAAGTATTTGGTCACCTACAAACAAGCAAGATTTCTGGCTCTCACAGACCTGTAACTTCTTTAAGAGGCTCCACTGTACTCCACTCGTTACCTGTATTAATGGCACCTGTTTGAACTCATTATCATGTATAAAAGACACCTGTCCACAACCTCAAACAGTCAGACTCCAAACTCCACTATGGCCAAGACCAAAGAGCTGTCAAAGGACACCAGAAACAAAATTGTAGACCTGCACCAGGCTGGGAAGACTGAATCTGCAATAGGTAAGCAGCTTGGTGTGAAGAAATCAACTGTGGGAGCAATCATTACAAAATGGAAGACATACAAGACCACTGATAATCTCCCTCGATCTGGGGCTCCACGCAAGATCTCACCCTGTGAGGTCAAAATGATCATGAGAACGGTGAGCAAAAATCCCAGAACCACACGGGGGGACCTAGTGAATGACCTGCAGAGAGCTGGGACCAAAGTAACAAAAGCCTGTTTTCCACTAGCCCAGCACACCTCGGTACGGCTCGATTCACTTCAGTACAGCTCGGAACGCTTCTGTCTCCATTAGCACAGTGTTGCGGGGCAGCAGCAGATTCTCAGCGAGGCGGGGCCACACTCCCGTGATGTTATGCACCGGACTGAGTCCTTATTTACACCAGACAAAAAATGGAGGATCCAAGGATTATTGCCTTGCACGCTCTGTGGTTTTATCTCACAATTAATTTTATCTCATAATTAAGCTGCAACAACACAAGTCACTTTTGTTTTGAATTAACTGCCAAATGACCTAGAAATAATGAGCTGAAACTTGTTTTTATTCGTATTAAATAATGAGACGGTGGCACACTGGACTACACCACATCCTAGGGCATTTTGGATGTACTGAATTAAAAAAATTCATGTTTTTCACCTTCAGGTCAACGTTTGGAACAACAGTATTATTATTTTCCGTTTAGATGATGCTACACTCCTTCTAAAGTATTGTAAATCTCTGAATTTGGAATGCCGATAGAACATTCAATTTACATATACTTGTACCTTTGACTTGGTGCTAATTTTTTATGATATTTCAATAAAAAGAACAGAAAGCGTACAAAAAGATTTCTTTTTTGGTCTAGTTAAAAATTACATTACCTTTACAATGGTTGACCCTCAGTATCATTTTGATCAGACTAGGCAATGGAATTTCTATGTAATTATACTGTTTTATAATTCAGTGTTATAACAGACAAACCACACTTTCCAAAACAATTCCATTTTATTATATACAAAATATTAAAATAAAAAAAAACTTTGCAACACAACATGAAGGTTAATCGACATTTTATACACGCCGACCACCGAGTGCTGAGGCTCGGTAGAATGAAGGCGTCTCTGCCAGCTGTGGGTCAGGAAGGCTCGGTTGAATAATCCGGACGGGCTGTCGCGGCGGACGCGTGGGATGATTCTACAAGGAAAATGCACACAATAAAATACAGCACGAAATATATACAGAAAAGACAATAGTTTTTAACAAGAATACATAAGCTTATTTCAGCGTATTGTTCACATGAATAATTACAATAAAAGCTTTAGTCCGCATTGTGCTGTAATAAAGCAGCGATCCATCCACAAATGAACAGCTTATTGCATAAATAAACTGAGCGTCTTACCGAATATATTTGAGAAAAAACGCACAATAAAAAAAAAATTAAAACTCACCGTTAAAGGACTCCGATGTCGAGACCTTTTTTTTTTTTTTCAAAAACTTTATTGAGAAGGTCGTGAAGATTTGGTAGAAGAGGAGGAGGAGAGGGGCGGTTACAACCTGACCAATCAGCGCCGGTTACGACCTGACCAATCAGCGGCGACCAGTCTGTTAACGTCACAACACGGCACAGCTCAGCACTGCTGTACCCTGCCCTTCAGCGGGGCTGAGAATCACGGCTGTTAAACCGTGTTGGGGCTTGTGGAAAAGCGTACAAAGCGTGCTGAGCCGTCCCGTGTCGCGCTAAAGCGTGCTAGTGGAAAAGGCCCTATAGGCTACATCAGTAATACACTACGCCGCCAGGGTCTCAAATCCTGCAGTGCCAGACGTGTCCCCCTGCTTAAGCCAGTACATGTCCAGGCCCGTCTGAAGTTTGCTAGAGAGCATTTGGATGATCCAGAAGAGGATTGGGAGAATGTCATATGGTCAGATGAAACCAAAATAGAACTTTTTGGTAAAAACTCAACTTGTCATGTTTGGAGGAGAAAGAACGCCATACCTACTGTGAAGCATGGGGGTGAAAACATCATACTTTGGGGCTGTTTTTCTGCAAAGGGACCAGGACGACTGATCCGTGTAAAGGAAAGAATGAATGGGGCCATGTATCGTGAGATGTTGAGTGAAAACCTCCTTCCACCAGCAAGGGCATTGAAGATGAAACGTGGCTGGGTCTTTCAGCATGACAATGATCCCAAACACACCGCCCGGGCAACGAAGGAGGGGCTTCGTAAGAAGCATTTCAAGGTCCTGGAGTGGCCTAGCCAGCCTCCAGATCTCAACCCCATAGAAAATCTTTGGAGGGAGTTGAAAGTCCGTGTTGCCCAGCGACAGCCCCAAAACATCACTGCTCTAGAGGAGATCTGCATGGAGGAATGGGCCAAAATACCAGCAACAGTGTGTGAAAACCTTGTGAAGACTTACAGAAAACGTTTGACCTCTGTTATTGCCAACGAAGGGTACATAACAAAGTATTGAGATGAACTTTTGTTATTGACCAAATACTTATTTTACCGAGGAATTTACCAATTAATTCATTAAAAATCCTTCAATGTGATTTTCTGAATTTTTTTTCTCATTTTGTCTCTCATAGTTGAGGTATACCTATGATGAAAATTGGAGACCTCTCTCATCTTTTCAGTGGGAGAACTTGCACAATTGGTGGCTGACTAAATACTTTTTTCCCCACTGTATATATATATATATATATACTATATATATATAACTTTTTTATCTATTTTAGATTATGGAGACCTCTTGTATATGAACGCTTCAGCTCAGTGTGTGAGTAAGATTGACTCTGTATATCATGCTGTTTTGAGGTTTGTTACAAACTGTAGAGCCTTGACCCATCACTGTGAACTGTATTCTAGAGTGGGATGGCCCTCTTTGTCCACCAGGAGGTTGACTCACTGGTACATTTTTATTTACAAGGCCATGCTTGGACTGTTGCCCCCTTACATTTGTTATTTGATCAAACTGAGAAGTGTTGATTCTTATGGTTTGCGTTCTAATGATCATTTGTTGCTTTCTGTTCCATTTGCCCGTACTGAGCTGGGAAAAAGAGCTTTCATGTTCTCAGCCCCTTCTACATGGAACATGATGCAAAAAGACTGGAAACTAACGGAACTTGTTTCATTGAACAACTTTAAATCCAGATTGAGAACACTTGAGACGGCCTCACTAATTTGTAACTGTTTTATATGATTTGTATATCATTGTAAGTGTATTTGTGATTTTTTTGCTGCCTCTTGGCCAGGACTCCCTTGAAAAAGAGGTTTTTAATCTCAACGGGTTTTTTTCCTGGTTAAATAAAGGTAAAATAAAATTATATATATATATACTGTATATATATATATATATATATATACTGTATGTACGCGCACGCGCGCACACACACACACACACATACACACTCAAACTCACTCTACTGTCCTCCTGGCAGGAAGGGATAGAACTGGCTTGTGGGGGGCCCCGGGCAGCCTCTCAGTAGACCTGCCCCTGGAAGCGGCATGCCTCCAGGATCGTAGCTGACCTCACAGACAAGAGCGCTTCTTCTCTTTGCCATCGACCACCTCTCTCGTCCGGACCCGCCATCTGAAGCGTCCTCCCGAGCACACCGCAGCTCATTGACGTGTTTCCACAAGCCGTCCGACAGCTGGAAGTAGGTTGTGCCACGCTTAGCCATGATGTGCAGCTGCTCCTAGTGACCCTCCGTCATTTGGCCTACACCCACCAAGGACGTCTCTCCCCACAAACCCAAACCAGGTCCATAACTCTCAGGGGAGCTCTGCTCAGCCTGCAGTGTTGCTATTCGGCACTCGGTCCCTCAGTGCCTATTGGTCTGGCCCCGACTCCTTGAAAAGCTGCTGCAGTGGCCACTGTTGAAGCTCCAGATCCTCCGGCCCACTGCGGCCGAGTTCCGGAGGAAACTGAGGCTTGCTTGTTGGCATCACTCGTCAACACAGGCGTCTCACTGTCACGCTCGGTACCTTTGTCCAAGGTATCCTGAGCTCCGGCGCTGAGACCCTCCTGTGTCAAACCTGAGTGAGGCTGGTCTTGCTTGACTGCCGTGGTGCAAGACAAATCCTTCCCCCACACCGCATCGTACTCTGCCACTGGAACCAGACGGTTCCGCCAGCCACAACCAATCCACTCCTTCCCAGCATCATCTCTAATGACGAACCCCAGTCCATAAAACAGGTCACAGCCCATGATGTTGTCACCTCGGGCTGTCATGTGGAACGTGCAGTCAGTCATCATCACTGACTTGTGCCGAGCTGTCAGCTCCAGTGTTCCAACTGTGAGTAGTCTGCCACCTCCATAACCGTAGAGTAGCACTGGGTCATCTCTTATTCTGTAGTAGGGGAAAAATTTCCTCACTGTGGCCCAATTCAATAATGATCTCTCCTCCTCTGTGTCAGTCAGCAGCGGAACCCCCTCATCATCCAGCATCACCATACAGTACTTGAACCTGTTGGTACTCGGGGACACCGCATGGACAGTTATTGGGGCAGATGCAGTTGTTATTCTCCATGGGCTCTCCGGCTTGGACACACGACACACCTTGGCAAAATGGTTCAAATGTCCACACGTCACAGCACTTCTCTCTTGCTGGGCATTCCCTAGCCTTGTATCGGTGCTTCACGGACCCACAGTCCATACACACGGGCCTTCTAGGGGCAGACCTCAGGTTGATGGCGTAGGTTTCTATGCTGTCATTGACCGCGCTATCCTCACTGTCAGGGTCTGCTATTAATGCTGCAGCGGCAGGTCCTAGCTGTCATGATTGGTGCCACTTAAGCTCCAAAGCTAGCTTGTCCACGGGCTCCACCTCGAGAGCTAGCTTGACAGCTTCAGCTAATGTCAATTCACTCAGCGCCAAAAGCAGCCTAGCTCGCAAAGCATTGCTGGTTGTATGTTTCGCCAGCCGATCACGTACCACTCCCTCCTCCAATGTCCCGAAACAACACTCGCTAGCTAGCTGCCGTAGGTCGGCGACAAACTGGCGGACAGGCTCACCCACTCACTGGTGTCGTTGTTGGAACCGAATTCTCTGGACGGTGACGTTGTCCGGGGTGTGGAAATGGCATGCCAGCAACTCGACCACATCCTCATATGAGTCGGTAGCCCTGAATGTACACAGGATGCGTTGGCCTTTGAGCCCCAAATTATGCACCAGAACCACACGTGACCTCCGTCTATCTAGCTCACCCAGGTCGAGTGCTGCAATGTAGTTCTGAAAGGTGGCAAACCGTCTTTGCCAAGGCACAGGTGGCTCGCCCGGGAGCTCCAGGAAGAGCCCAAGAGGTGAAATACACACATCTATTTTTTATTCTCGTCGCCAAAATGTGATGTCTGGAAATACCTTGTAATGACGAGGCCAGGTGCACAGTCGAAGTTAGTATTATTGCAGGGGTTGGTAACACATAAGATACAGCCACCAGGCAGGGGCATCAGCAAAGAGGCCGAACTCAGATGCCCACTGTTATTTATAGGGGCGGTGTAGTGGCGGAAACAGAAGTGAGTGCCACTACACCACGCTTCACAAATAAGAGCATCTGAACAACATTTGGCTATACAGCATTCTACACGGCGAGTCAGCGGATCCCATAGGTTTTCTATGGGATTCAGGTCTGGAGAAAGTGCATGCCACTCCAATGGAGGTATCCCAGCCTCCAGCAGCCATTCTCTATTGATGCGACTTTGATGAGGTGAAGCATTGTTGTCCATGGAAATGATGACACCTGTGCCTGGTGATTTTGGTCAGATACTCTTGCAGTCGTCAAACACGCAGCCCACGCTGATGTAAACAGTTTCAAATGGTCTGACGTGACACTTGGGTGCCTCTCACCTCCATTAAATGTGCCTGGAGTTGAATGGTATTCATCATCTGGTTCTGCAGGGCACTGTTCCCAATGAAGCGGCCATCAGCGTGGGATGTGGCCAAAGGACGTCCGCTTCTATCCCTTTCTGTCTCTCTGTATCTCTATTGCAACCTGCTGATGACACTCTGTGACACTCCAAGCTCAGTGGCCACTTCCCTCTGAGAACATCCTGTTTGAAGCCTCGCAATGGCGAGGTACTGTTGATCAATTGTTAGGCATCGTCTTGGTCTCATGATGTCAAAATGTGAACAGCATGATGAAGAGGACTGTTTAAATACCAATTCTAATTGAACTAGAAAATTTATTGGTCGATTCATGGATCAAACACCTGTTGTGAATGTTGCCTTTAATTAAGCATCTTGTTAGAGAACAGCAAGTTAGGCAAAAAGTACTGAAATATTCAACAGCTGGACAGGTGCATTCAAAAGGTTAGAGAAGGTCAAATTAAGTTCACCTGTAAAGGTTATGGTGCATTTTAGGTGCATCCTGAAATTTCACCCGAAAGTCGAATATCCCTAAATTTTTGTGAGTAGTGTATAGGTCCACTACTGGGGCTGAATTTCATACTCTGGAAATTTTGCAGCCCCAACAGTATTAAATTCAAAACCAGAAAAGAGTAGACATATAGACACCTTTCTGTCTTAATTCAACAATTTTGCTACGAGTACATGCAGTATCACACACATACATTAAGTGTGCTTCATGGGTTTTTGGAGTAAAAGTTCATGATTATATAGTCTGTGACTGAAGGAAACAAATCTTTTATGATACACATAATATATATGTGCCAAGGGTAGTAAAGCTCTGGCTGTCTCGTAGCTCCTGTAATGATGATGTTCAACGCTGCTTCTGTGGCAGGGGAGGCTGGTGCAGAAACAATTCCCCTAGAATAGAAAAAAGTATGCATTTAGGTACATAATATGAATGGCACCAATACATAAAAGTCAAATGTTCGTGTTGATATATTTGACTAACTTGACTGCCGCCATAGCCGATTCAGTGTCAATAAGCCCCAGCATGCATATGGAGATGGAAACATTGCTCTTTTTCATAGTCAGCTCATGCCGAAGGGATCCAAAAAATCCATTCAATGCAAATTTTGTTGAGGAATATGGCACCGCAAGTGGACTGGGCATTTTACCTGTGAAGTGTAAAGAAAAGTCAGTTTGGTACCGTTTCCATTTTTAAAACACATCATGAGCTTGACCAGCTTCAGATGAAGTTTTTGAATTATTGCCTTTCTTTGTGGTACGATAAAATTACGTGTTGTTGTCAAAGATAACAATGGTATATCAAGGCAGAAAGAGACAGCAGACGTCATGAATTACAGCTGATTGACATGGTTCACAGCACTCAGATATAGTGTATGGACAGTTCTCCTCACAACGGATCTGGTTCCATAGTGCAAGACAGGGTTCCACTTAGTTTTTGTCAAGGACCAAAATATATCAAGCATGATAAAATGAGGACCAAAACAAAGTCATGTTTTTACTTAGGTGGATGTAAGGTTTCAAGAAGTAAAATCTACCAATTTTTAGGCTTTACAGTGTGGAGACAGACACAGTGAACACAACTCAGTAGTTGTGTTTTTTTCAGCAGTGACAGAAAAATCTGAAAGCAGTCTATCATTTTGACACATTTAATTGTGAGTGATCTAATTAAAATGACAGATAATAATAGATTATGACAGAATTTTTACAACCCTGTCTGTCAAAACATCTCAACAAAAAGGTATAGCACAATCTCTCTTCATTAGAGAACTTCACCCCCTCTGGCTGTGCAGTAACAAATGTTTTGCATATTTCAATACACTACAAGACAAAACACCCCTAAAGAGAGAAAAAAATCAGTCCTTCCAGGATTTTGTGATCGCACCAATTCACGCAAAATCAGCCAATCAGCGCAACTATTGGGCGACCTTGCAACTTTGTCCAATCACTGCAACTTTCCCGCAATTTTGGCCAATCTTCGTCAACTTCGGCCAGTTTCACCAATCAAATTTGTCTCTAACTGGCGCTGAAACGGGCATTGCTGCATCGCGTTCACTTCCGTGTGCAACACCCACTAACACCTACTTACTTTAGGTGTAGTACCCTTTTGGAAGTGTTGTGTTATGGCAGTGTAGTTACCCTAACTTTACTACCTGGACAAAAGGGATAATTGGGCCAGATCAGACAGATTACAGGGTTCGTAGGAGCCTGGGAGGTGTAACAACAGATGACACAACACAGAAGGTGTATGGAACTTGCAACTATATATATTTTTACAGATATGTACACATAAACAAAAAAACACAGCACTTGTCACAAATAAAAAAATTAAAAATAAAATACCCAATGTAGAAGAGCCTGAAATAACGAGGCGATGTGATTTATAAACCAAAGTTTATTATCAGCTCCTCTAACAAGTCTCATCTAGGTGCAGCAGCAGAAGAAGTGAGAGAGCGAACACCTTTGGCTCTACGAACTTATACTCGCACATAACAAAAGACATGCATATCAAAAGCTGACATCCCTCACTATCTTAATCCCCTCTTTTGTCTTCGTACCCCTCCACCTGGCCCTGGGGGGTCAGGGCGACCTATCTGGTCTCCACCGCAGCGCCTCGGATGCTCTTTGATCTTCACTGGCGGTTGAGACCTTTTGTCCTGTTCTGAGGTGTGAAGTCGCCTTACATATGTAATCACCAAACATTCTCACATGCTTATACATATGTAGGTTATGGGATATATGATTAATATAGACCACAGCCCCCCCAAACGACTAAGAAAAGGACAATAGAAAAATTCACAGTTTAAGATAATTATTATGACATACTAACTGCTACACCTCTTGACACAGAAGAAACTTTCCAGCAGCCATGCTCCTAAGAGAGTTCAGTGGTAATCATAACAGCATAGTAATATCACAAGTCAGTCCTAAACTGTTACAGCACAATTAGTGAACAACTGTTGAGTAGTTTGCATCAGTCCTTGTGCCGTCTGGGTTTTAATCTTCTCCCGAATCTGCTGTGGGTCCGCTTGGGCGTCCTGGTGGGACCTTCCTGTAAGGAATCTGCAGCTTGGGGAGGAGAGTGATTATCTGTTCCCTGCAGAGGGGCTGAGTCTTTTCTCTTGGGGGGTCTACCCCGCCGAGGTGCTCTCGCCAACCGTGCAGGCTCGTCTCTCAACAAGAAGGCAGGTTTAAGTCTGTCAATGCCGACTGTTTCTTTTCTGTCCCCAAAATCAAGCACAAAATGTTTATCACCAGGTTCCAGCACTCTGAATGGTCCATCGTATGGTGGGCGGAAAGTTGGTTTTAAAGCTTCATGCCTAACAAAAACGAATTCAGCGTTTTTTAAAGCTTGGGGGACAAAAGCCGTGGAAAAGAGTGATGTGCCGGTCCGGGGAGAGAGTCCGGTCCGTTGCTGCCTAAAAACCTCGGGGCTGGAAGATGCCCTGGCTCTGGGTTCTCTGGTAAAAATTCACCTGGGAGCCTGAGAGGTTGTGCAAAAACTAATTCTGCTGGGGAGGCGTCTAGATTCTCTTTAGGAGCAGCACGCAACCCCAATAAAACCCAGGGAAGTTTATTTACCCAATTTGTATCCGTTAGTGAGGCTCTGAGGGCGGCCTTTAAAGATCTGTGAAAACGCTCGCATAACCCATTAGCCTGAGGGTGATAAGCGGTGGTGCGGTGAATTGTCGCCCCTAAGCTGCTGGCCATGGCTGACCAAAGCTCCGAGACAAATTGAGGCCCCCTATCGGACGTGATGTCCGATGGGATGCCGAAATGTGCCACCCAGTTTGTCAAAAAAACGCGAGCGACTTCCTCCGCTGTGGTTGACGCCAGAGGGACTGCCTCCGGCCAGCGCGTGGTGCGGTCTATCATTGTTAACAGATGTGTGAAACCTTGGGAGGAAGGTAGTGGCCCCACGAGGTCGACATGAACGTGGTCGAACCTTCTAGCAGGGATTCGAAAAGGCTCTAGAGGGGCTTTTGTGTGTTTGTGTACTTTGGCGCGCTGACAAGAAATGCAAGTCTTTGCCCATTCTTTTATGTTTTTGCGCAGGCCAGGCCACACAAACTTTTCGGCGACCATTTTAACCGAAGCGCGCACACCTGGGTGCGCGAGGGAGTGAATCGAGTCGAAAATACGGCGACGCCATGCAGCTGGGACTAACGGGCGAGGTCGGCCGGTTGAGATGTCGCATATTAGGGGGGGGGCACACCGTCCCGTAAACCCCTTTCCTCCAGCCTTAACCCTGTTGGTCCAGACAGGAGTGCGCGCACGTCCGCGTCACTACTTTGCTCCTCCGCCATGGCTGCATAATCTATCCCTGCATGGATTGGGGCTGCGTATGTGTCCGCGTTGGCGAAGAGTTCTGCAGCTGAGGTAGTATAATCTGTCTCATCGTGCTCTGGCGATGTCACAGCGCGAGAGAGGCAGTCTGCTACCAAGTTAAGTTTGCCTGCCACATGTCGAATGTCTGTGGTGAACTCTGAAATCGCAGCTAGCTGTCTTTGTTGTCTGCCTGACCATGGTTCGGAAATTTTAGCCATCGCAAAGGTGAGCGGTTTGTGGTCTACAAAAGCCGTGAAACGCCGCCCTTCCAACCAGAACTGGAAGTGGCGGATGGATAAATGAAGTGCTAGCAGCTCCCTGTCAAAAGTGCTGTATTTATGCTCAGTTTGGTTTAGCGATTTGCTGAAAAATGCCAAAGGTTGCCAGATTCCGCTGACGTGTTGTTCTACAACTGCCCCTATGGCCAGGTCTGAAGCGTCTGTGGTTAGCGCAATGTGGGCCGAGGGATCGGGGTGAACCAACAATGTGGCATTAGCTAGGGCACTTTTTACTTCCGCGAAGGCGCGTTCGCGCTCCGGGGTCCATTCGACCGCGTTGGAAGGTTTTTGTTTTCTGAGCGCGTCATATAGGGGCTGCATGAGCTGAGCTGCGTGGGGGAGGAAACGGTTGTAAAAATTAACCATTCCCAAAAATTCTTGCAGCGATTTGACCGTTTGTGGCCGTGGGAAACTTTTTACTGCGTGAACTTTGTCTGGCAGTGGGACTGCCCCCTTCGGAGAAACTCTGTGTCCTAAAAAATCAATTTGTGACACGCCGAATTTGCATTTGGCTGGATTGATTATTAACCCGTGCTCTTCTAGTCTTTGAAAAACCATAGTGAGATGCTGCTCGTGTTCTTCCTCAGATGAGCTGGCTACCAGCATATCGTCGAGGTAGACGAACACGAAGGGGAGGTCGCATAATACCGCGCCCATCATCCGCTGAAAGGTTTGAGCGGCGCCTTTGAGGCCGAAAGGCATCCGCAAAAATTCAAAAAGACCGAAGGGGGTTATTACAGCTGTTTTAGGAATGTCCTCTGCTCGAACTGGGACTTGATGATAGCCACGGACCAGGTCTATTTTTGAAAAAATGCACGCACCCGCCAGATGTAGTGAAAAATCTTGGATGTGAGGAATAGGGTAGCGGTCATGCGCTGTCGCATTGTTTAATCTGCGGTAATCACCGCACGGTCTCCAAGAACCGTCGGATTTCGGGACCATGTGAAGCGGTGACGCCCAGGGGCTTTTTGAGCGCCTGATAACGCCTAGTTTTTCAAGGGTGGTAAACTCGTCCCGAGCTATGGCGAGCTTGGTTGCATCTAAGCGCTGAGCTTTGGCGAATACGGGTGGGCCCGTTGTGGGAATAAAGTGTTCGACCCCGTGTTTAGCCACTGTGGCTGAGAATTTGGGAATTGTGAGTGCTGGAAATTGGGTGAGGAGTTGATCAAACTTACCTCCTGCTGTGGTGACGCTGGCCTGCACGGGTGGTGGAGAAACTCGAGCTGAGCAGGGAATAGAAGCAAAGGACAGTGCATTAACCAAGCGTCTGTTCGCTAGATCAACTAATAACCCATGTGCACACAAAAAGTCTGCGCCCAACAAGTTAAAACTCACCGCCGCTACAACAAATGTCCATCTGTAGTTGCGGCCGTGGATGCGGAGGGGCAGGCTCTTTTCGCCAAAAGTGTTGATGATGGAGCCGTTGGCTGCCACCGCTCCATTGCCCCGGGTGCCCATGGCCCGGTCTGCTTGGCAGGGCATGACAAAACTTAGTTGAGCTCCCGTGTCGATAAGGAACTGCTTGCCGGTGTGTCCATCCGTCACATATAAAAGCTTGCTTTTTTCGCCGAGAACCGCCGCTGTTAACGGTTCTCGGCTTTGGCGTTTCCCAAACGTGAATTTGCAGGGGGGAACGCATTTGTAAGCCTTCTCGGCGAAGCGGTGGTGGTAATAACAAACGTCGCTCCGTCTGTTACGTCTTGACCGTGTCGCTGTCACCGCGGGCTGATTCTGCTCAGTGGTTTGTGGCTCCCCGTGGCTCCGGACATCAGCGTTGAGGTCTGCGGATGCTGCTGTGGGTGTCTGTTCCTTGCAGGCGTTGACGAGCCGTTGAGCTTCGTGAGCCAGCGTGCGGAAGTCCTGCTGGGTGCTGCATCGCATGTTGGCAAGCATCCCTCTCATGTGTGGCGGCAGCGTACTGAGGAATATGAATTGGAAGAGGAAGTTGTCATTGTCCTCTTCTTTAAGTTGCAGCAAGTTCTCCATGAGGGCCTTGGGTCTGCATCCTCTGTGGCCATAGACCGCCAGGATCCTCTCGGCTCTCTCCTCGGCTGAGGGGACGAAATTTGCCACGATGGTCGCTTTCAGTTCTTTATATTTGTCCTGGGCCGGCGGCTGCTGGATTATGCTCCGCACACATCTCGAAGTGGCGGCGTCGAGTTTGGCGACGATGTGATAGAACTTTGTATCGTCAGCCGTGATGCCCGCAAGTGCAAACTGGGCTTCAGCTTGCTGAAACCACAAGGCGGGGTCTTCCTGCCAGAAGTTTGGCAGCTTGACGGTGACGGCGTTTGTGTGGACCATCACTGATGTGTCCGCAGGGTGAGAGTGCCTTCCTTCGGCTCTCTCAGCGGCGCTGGTGCTCGGTTGAGCCCTCTCTATCACTTCTGCCGTGGGGGAACGTCGTCCATCAGTTCCCCTGTCTGCATGGGCGCCGGCGTCTGCCTGGGTCGCCACAGATGAGTCGATCGCGGGGGAACGCCTCTGGTCCATCCTCGCGTCAGGGTCACCAGTGTAGAAGAGCCTGAAATAACGAGGCGATGTGATTTATAAACCAAAGTTTATTATCAGCTCCTCTAACAAGTCTCATCTAGGTGCAGCAGCAGAAGAAGTGAGAGAGCGAACACCTTCGGCTCTACAAACTTATACTCGCACATAACAAAAGACATGCATATCAAAAGCTGACATCCCTCACTATCTTAATCCCCTCTTTTGTCTTCGTACCCCTCCACCTGGCCCTGGGGGGTCAGGGCGACCTATCTGGTCTCCACCGCAGCGCCTCGGATGCTCTTTGATCTTCACTGGCGGTTGAGACCTTTTGTCCTGTTCTGAGGTGTGAAGTCGCTTTACATATGTAATCACCAAACATTCTCACATGCTTATACATATGTAGGTTATGGGATATATGATTAATATAGACCACACCCAAAATATATTTACAAAATTTACAGTCCTCTAGTGTCCTTTCCAGGTGATCAATTGAACCACCTCTACTAGTTAATCTGATTCGGGCTTCGGCTTACCATCCAGATCTGGAGAATCCACGTGCTGGTCAAACCAGGCCAAAAAAGAAACCTGACCATGCTAATCGACACGTGCGTCATGGGGTTCCCTCCCTCAACAGCGTTAACAGCCTTTGGACCCCAATCGTCTCTGTAAAGGAACGCGCTCTGTCGGTCGATGTCTGCTGCGACTGACAGCGTTCCGTGGATTACACCAAGACCGAGCGAGTAAGCGCGTGACCCCATTGGCTGGCGTGACCCCATTGGCTGTTGTGACCCCATTGGCTGTTGCTGCCAAACAAAAGACGCAGCCATTGGTTGCTCAAAATATCAAATAAAAACATTTGGAACTTTATCAAAACTCCCCAGAAAATGTTCCCTACTGTTTTATGAATATATATTTATTTAAATATTCATCTTTAAATTATTTACTCCCATTGTGAAATGGGTGGTTTTCTCTTCAAATGCGGCATCAATATTCATATTTCCATTCGCGTTTTTAACACTGGGCTACACTATCCCCCCCTTAGAATCATCAGAATCAGAATCAGAATCAGAATCAGATTTATTGCCATTGTTCATGTGATACACAAACTAGGAATTTGTCTCGGTGCCATGCTGCAACATTAAAAACATAATGAGAAAAAGGGATAAACTAAAAAACTAAAGGACTAGAAACGTGCAATAAGTGTAGAAAAATAAGTAATAATAAGTAATAATAATAATAATACTAGTAATAATGAGTAGTACTAGTCAAGGCAGTTTTAAAAAATTAGCATGTAGCAGATAATGTGAAGTACCACATAGTGCAGTCAATAATGCAACAGAAAAACAGTGATGATTGACATGAGTCTGGTTGAGCTGCTGTACATAGTGCACGAGAGTCAAAAGTCACTTAGTGTTCAGCAGTCTGATGGCAGAGGGGAAAAAGCTGTTCATGTGCCGGGAGGTTTTAGTCCGAATGGACCGAAGCCTTCTACCTGAGGGGAGGGGGGCAAACAGCACGTGACCAGGATGTGAAGGATCGGCTATGATCCGGCCAGCACGCCTCCGGGTCCTGGAGATGTACAGGTCCTGGAGAGATGGGAGCTTGCAGCCTATCACCTTCTCAGCAGTGCGCACGACGCGCTGCAGCCTTAGTCTGTCCCTGGCAGTGGCTCCTGCGTACCACACAGTTATGGAGGAGGTGAGGATGGACTCGATGATGGCCGTGTAGAACTGCACTAACATCTTGGTGGGTAGCTTGAGCTTCCTCAGCTGCCGCAGAAAGAACATCCTCTGCTGGGCCTTTTTGATGAGGGAGCTGATGGTTGGCTCCCATTTGAGGTCTCGGGTGATGGTGGTGCCCAAGAAGCGGAAGGAATCTGCAAAGGTGATGGGAGAGCCTGTGATGGTGAGGGGGGGGGCAGGGGGGATGTGACTTTCCTGAAGTCCACAATCATCTCCGCTGTCTTCAGAGCATTCAGCTGCAGGTTGTTGTGGCTGCACCAGGACACCAGCTGGGCCACCTCTTCCCTGTAGGCGGACTCGTCGCCGTTGGAGATGAGCCCGATGAGGGTGGTGTCGTCCGCAAACTTAATCAGCTTAACAGACTGGTGGGAGGAGGTGCAGGAGTTGGTATAAAGGGAGAAGAGTAGGGGGGAAGTACACAGCCCTGGGGTGATCCGATGCTGATGCTAACAGAGTCTGAGACAGACTTCCCCAGCCGCACATGCTGTCTCCGGTCCGTCAGGAAGTCGGTGATCCACCTGCAGAGGGAGTCAGGCACGTTGAGCAGGGACAGCTTGTCCTGGAGCAGATCGGGGCGGATGGTGTTGAATGCGGAGCTGAAGTCCACAAACAGAATCCTGGCGTAGGTTCCCGGGGAGTCCAGGTGCTGCAGGATGGAGTGGAGGGCCAGGTTGACTGCGTCGTCCACAGACCTGTTAGCACGGTAGGCAAACTGCAGCGGGTCTAGGAGGGGTGTGGTGATGGACTTGAGGTGAGACAGGACCAGGTGCTCAAAGGACTTCATGACTGCAGAGGTGAGCGCTACAGGTCTGTAGTCGTTAAGTCCAGTAATCCGAGGCTTCTTGGGGACAGGGATGATGGTGGAGGATTTGAGGCAGGTCGGCACGTGACATTGCTTAAGGGAGGTGTTAAAAATGTCTGTGAAGACAGGAGCCAGCTCTTTCGCACAGTGTCTCAGGGTGGAGGGAGACACACCGTCCGGCCCAGGGGCCTTGCGCGGGTTCAGTCTGGAGAACTGTCTGTGCACGTCCTGCTCACTGATGACAAGGGGAGGGGGGAGGAGGAGGAGGAGGGGGGGGGGGACCGCTTTTGATGAATTAGGGGCTGAGGAGGCAGTGGAGCTGGGTGGAGTGGGTGAGTTGGACACAGCTGACGAGGTGTCAAAACGGGCATAGTGTTGGGACAGTCTTTGACAAAGGGCTTTGTCATCCTGACCTTTAGAAGCCTGAGGCCGATAGCTGGTGATTTGCCTCAGACCTCTCCACACAGAAGCTGAGTCATTAGCAGTGAACTGCTGCTGGAGTCTCTCAGAATACACAGATTTAGCTCTCCTCAGCTCTCTGTTAAACCGATATTTAACCTCCCTGTAGCAGTCCCTGTCTCCACTTTTCAACGCTGCTTCCTTCTCCTTCCTGATCCGTCTGAGCTTAGCTGTGAACCAAGGCTTGTCATTAGAATATCTTATCCTGGTGCGCGATGGGAGAATGTGCTCTTCACAGAAGTTGATATATGAGTTCACAGTGTCTGTGTACTCATTAAGATCATGTGTGGCTCTTTTAAACATGCCCCAGTCAGTTATTTCCATGCATGTGTTCAGTTTCTCTCCAGCTTCACTGGTCAATTTCTTTGTGGTGGTCACAACAGGTTTAGTGAGTTTCAGTCTTTGTTTGTATGAGTTTCAGTCTTTGTTTGTATGTAATCATGCAAGTCCCTTTGCATGGGATTAGCTAGATAGTAATGACAGGAGAACTAGTGTTCATGGGAATATTCCTAGGATCTGACTCTGTTAAGGCTCTGGTAAAAGCCAGGTTTAGTCCTTGAAACAGGGACTGGGCAACAGTTATGAGAGGATTTCCCAACTGACTATACTGTAGTCTTTCTGGCTGGGAGGTTGTCCTCTCGGAACGTCTCAGTCTTTAGGATTTCTTTTTCAGATTCTTTTTCTTCCACAGGTTCATCACAGGTACTTTTATCAGGTAAGTTGGTTTCACTTTCAGTTCCATTCTCATTGTTCGATGGTTCCACATTTGTTTCAGTTTCCTCCAAGTTTCCATCATTCGGTAAGTTGTCACATCCAGGTGAATTGTCATTTCCAGGCAAGTTGTCACATCCAGGTGAAGTGACATTTTCTATTTGGTTGTCATTCTCAGGTAAGTGAGTTTTAGCAGGAATGTCTCCTTTAAAGAATGTCTTTGGATGGGGAATTTCATAAACTCGAGTGAGCTTTATGGGCGTTTGGATTGGTTCTTCTCTGTACCAATAGATATCTTCATTTTCCGGTTTTAAATTCTCACATTCCTCACTTTGTTCAGGTGATTGTCTGGTCTTAGGTTTGCAGACACGTTTTGGTTGGACAGGTTCTTCTTCAACAGGGGCAAGAAAACCACAGGGAAGCAAGAGGTCGCGGTGAACGGTGCCAACAGGACCATCTTTTGTCTCAGGTTTTATAGTGTAAACAGGCAAGTCACCTGCTTGGCTCACCACAATGTGGATTTCAGCTTCCCACCTGTCTGCTAGTTTGTGCTTGCCTCTGAGGCGGACTGCACGTACCAAAACTCTGTCGCCTGGTTCTAGTTTTGAGGGTTTCACTTGCATATTACACAATGGTCCCCTCCGGCATACAACTAGGAAAATACCGGTCGCTATGGAGAGTGAGAATATGTATGGGCACATAATCATACCATGTAGGATAACTAAGTAGACGGTTGTGCTGTTTCATCCCATCTAGCAACAATGCTCTGCACTGTGTGTGTTTATATATTTACATATTTATTCCATCTAGCTACAATGCTCCGCACTGGGTGTGTTTATATTTATATATCTATATATTTACTCCATCTAGCTACAATGCTCCGCACTGTGTTTATATATCTACATATTATTCCATCTAGCTGCATTGCTCCGTACTGTGGGTGTTTATATATTCACATATTTATTCCATCTAGCTACAATGCTCCGCACTGTGTGTTTACATATTCATATATTTATTCCATCCAGCTACAATGCTCTGCACTGTGTGTCTGTGTGTGTGTATATATATATATTTTATAGTAACATGTACATATGTATATTAGCTGCTCTTGCTTGCTTGTTTTTTTCTTGCCTTCTGATTGTTGCTCTGAGTGCTGCTATCCCTGTGCTGTTGCAATCCTGGAATTTCCCCGTTGTGGGACTAATAAAGGCTTATCTTATCTTATCTTATCTTATATCAAATCTTGTTTTGTTTCTTTCAGCCATCTTGTTAGCATTTTCTGTTGCTAGTTTGTAGCTTTCTTGTAGAGTTGTCTTCAGTTTTTCATTGTACTGGGAATGTGACTTGAAACTTTTGTTGTGAAACGGGAGCCCAAATGCAAGATCGACTGGCAATCTCGGCTGACGACCGAACATTAACTCATATGGAGCAAAACCAGTAGTGTCATTTTTTTGTACAATTGTACGCATGTACAAGTGGTTTTACATAGTTGTGCCACTGAGATTTGTTCTTTTCCTCCAGAGTACCCAGAATGCTCAATAACGTTCTATTGAAACGTTCTACCGGGTTACCTCTGGGGTGATAGGGTGTTGTCTGGATTTTGCGAATGCCCATGATTTTGCAAAGTTCTTTTATAATATGGGACTCAAAATCGGGACCCTGGTCACTATGTAACCGTTCAGGTATCCCGTAGTGGACTATAAAGTTGTCCCAAAGTGCCTTTGCAACGGTCTGAGCTTTCTGATTGCTGGTAGGGATGGCTATAGCGTATTTCGTGAAATGATCAGTTAACACGAGCACATCCTTAGTGTTACTTTGATCAGACTCAATGGACAGGAAATCCATAAAGATGAGTTTGAGCGGTCGGGTGGACTTGATATTGACAAGTGGAGCAGCTCGTTCTGGAGCGGTTTTATGTCTTACGCAGCGATTACATATCTTGATCTTCTTTTCAATATCTGCTGCCATGCGAGGCCAACAGAACCTTGTTCTGGCGAGATCCAAAGTAAGCTCTGTGCCTAAATGGCCCATGTCACAGTGGAGGCTTTGAAAGACTGAATCGCGGAGCTGTTCAGGTAAGACGAGCTGGTGAGTAACATTTCCTCCCTCTTGGCCAGTGCGGTAAAGGATGGTATTGCACATTTCAAGTCGACTGAGCTCTCGGAGTAACAAGTTGATGTCAGGAAGTTCAGTTCGTACAGTTGGTGGAACTTTTAGCCCAGTTTCAATTTGTGCAATCACTTCTCTTAAACAGGGGTCAGTTCTTTGTTCGTTTTTGATCTGTTCAGGAGTCATGTGGAGTACAACTGGAAGACCACCACAGTCATCTTCATCGGCATAGCCATCTGGAATGGCGGCTACAGAGATGGCTAACGAGTGAACCAAAGGGAAGGTGTTGTCTGGAGAGCTACAGACTAGGTGTTTTTCACATATAGCAGACACTACCTCGGAACTTAAACTGCTTTCAGGAAAAGACAAGTGAGTTTGAATGAACTGCTGTATGCGGTCGAGCTCCTTTTGGGACACTGCGTCATTAAGTAACCCGCCATGTGGCCATCTAGAGAGGCCGTCTGCATCTGAGTTAAGCTTGCCTGCTCTGTTTTGGAGCTTAAAGTTAAACGTCGACAGAGCAGCTAGCCACCTATAACACAAGGCATCCATCTTAGCAGTAGTCAAAATGTACGTCAGGGGGTTACTGTCTGTTACGCCAGTAAAATGATTGCCACATAAATAGTCTGCGAACTTCTCCATTACTGCCCACTTTAGAGCTAAAAATTCTAATTTATGGGCGGGGTAACGGGACTCACTTCTAGACAACCCCCGGCTTGCATAAGCTATGACCCTAGTCTGGCCCTCTTGCTCTTGATAGAGGGCGGCGCCAAGCCCTGTAGTGCTGGCGTCAGTATGGAGTGTATATGGCAACTGAGGGTCAGCGAAACCCAGGACAGGCGCAGTACTGAGCTTTTCAATGATGGTTTTGAATGCAAGATCACAGGAAGAAGTCCATCGCTCGCCAAATGGTGTCTTTGGGTCGTGGTACTGGGCAGGCTTAGCTTTGGGCTTTGTGCTTTTCCACAAAGGAGGGTAGCCTGATGTTAAGTCAGTGAGGGGCTTAACGATGCTGGAATAGTTCTTAATGAACCGCCTATAGTACCCTGAAAAGCCTAAGAACGAGCGGAGCTGTTTGAGATCACGGGGCACAGGCCAGGTACTTAGAGCTTTCACTTTTTCGGGGTCAGTCTCAACTCCTTTACTGGACACAATGTGACCGAGGTATCTGACAGAAGTTTGAAAAAAATCTGTATTTCTCAGGGGAGAGTTTAAGCCCGTACTCTTTTAGGCGATTAAGAACTTTCATTAAGCGAGCCTCATGTTCTTCAGGCGTCTTGGAGAATACAGTGATGTCATCGAGGAACACAATCACCTCATGCAGATTCATGTCTCCCATGCATTTCTCCATGAGGCGCTGGAACATTCTGGGGGTGTTTGTAATGCCTTGGGGCATTCTATTGAATTCCCAAAAGCCCATGGGACATACGAACGCCGTCTTTGGTTTGTCCAGCTCCTCTACCTCAATTTGGTAGTACCCCGACTTTAAATCGAAGACAGAGAACCACTGCGAACCGATCAAGGTGGAAAACGTTTCCTCCAAGTTGGGGAGGGCGTAAGCATCTTTTACAGTCTGCATGTTAAGCTTCCTGTAATCAATACAAAGGCGGACATCGCCATTTTTCTTTCGCACCACTACAACAGGCAAAGAAAATGGGGAAGTGGACTCTCTTATCACGCCTGCTTGTTGGAGTTCTTTGAGATGCTTACGGACCGCTTCCAGGTCATTTGGATGTATGGGACGTGCTCTGTGTTTGAACGGTGTTTCATCTGATAATTTGATTGTGTGTTTCACTTGATCTGTTTTGCCAAAGTCAAGATCGTTTTGTGCAAATACTTCAGGCATTTGACTAAGTTTTTCTGTTAGGCACTCTTTCCATTCAGTGCTAATGGGGGAAGAGTCAAAGTTGAACTTCAGAGTGGACTTTTGTTCAGTTTTGGACTCTGTAACTTTCACGGAGTGTTCTTGCGATAGGACTCGTTGATATGCACAGATTTCTCCAATGACACACTTCTGAGGGATTGTCACGTCATGTTCCGATTCATTGGTAAGTACAACTGGAACAAGGTAAGGTGCTCTTTCAGGTAAGTCTATGAGATATGGTTTTACTAGGATACCACCAGGTAAGGCTGACATTAACGGGTGTTCTAACAAGACAGATTTTTCACTGTTGCCGGCTGACACAGCTACAGCACCATCTAGAACAACTGTTTGGCCTGCAGGAACTAACTGTGGCTCTTTGTTGCGCATGGTCACTAAACCAAGGCTAGTGTCTTTGGACTGTCTGTGCCGTAGCTCAAGGACTTTTAACACTGCCTTATAACCAAGTGACATGGTTGGCTGCAGTTCAGAACATGCATCAGAGTACAGCTCGTAAAGTACATCTAATGTGTTTGTCCCTATTAACACTAAGGACTGATCAGCTGCACGTACATCGGGAACCACTAAGGCAAGCGTTGGCACTTCGGCTTCAATACCGAGAAAGTCTTTTGGGAAAGTGACATGCATTTCAATGTAGCCTAAGTAAGGTACACTCTGACCGTTAGCTCCCTCCACTTCTAACAGCTCAAAAAGTGGCTTAATCTCATGGTTGGATAAATACTGTCTGTAATAGGACTCAGGGACAGTAGTCACCTGGGAACCTGTATCTAACAAACAGCTCACAGTACAGCCATTCACTTTCACTTGTGCTGTACTTTTTGTACCAATTAGACCATTAGGAAAGTTAAAGGAGTCTGTTTTGTAGCGTGACTTCAGTTTAGCACGTGTCTTGAATGGAGCTTTTGGTTTGGGACAGGTCATCTCTGAACTAACCTCTGTTTGTCCCACAACAGAGGCAGACTTCAGTTTAAAGAAGATTGGGGGTTCTGACTGTCCCAAATCTGTCTTTTTACTCTTAATTCTATGCATTTTGCAGCTACAAGTGCAGGGTTTGGCTCTGACTCACAAGTGGCTACAATATGCCCATCTTCGCCACAGCGGAAGCAATACCATGGTTTGGGCCTAGTATTGGGACGGCTGGACGAAGGTAAGTTTTCAGGTTTGGCATGGTCAGGTTTTTTATTTTCAGACTTCTTAGTTGGGTCTCTCTTCGGTGGTGCTTGTTTCTTTTGTTTCACGACAGCAGCTAATTGGCTTATTAGATCAGCGACTTGCTTTTTCAGTTCTTTCAGACTGTCAGACTCTGCTTCATTATTTGTACTTGTTTCGGTGACTGTTTGTTCGTAGGAGGCTGCTTTTGGTTTTGTGGCACCCAAGTGTTTTTTCATGAGTGTGTTTTTAACTTCTTGTCTGTTTTCAACAGTGCGAAGGTGAAGCAATAACTCTACATACGCAGGTGGATGTTTATCTTTTAGTTCCAGCTGTAGCTCCTTTAGCAGATTATCATCCCAACAGCCTCTGTTAAACTGCTTGAGAAGCTGTTTGTTCACTTCTTATGGCTCTAGACCACCTCTATCCACTGCGAGATTGAGCGCCACCTGCAAACGATGCAGATATGCAGAGGGTTTTTCTCCATAATCCTGGAAAGTGTTCATGAATCACACAAGCAGTTCCTCACCGTCTTCAACAGTCCCGAAAGCTGAGTCCAAAAGCTTGAGATAGTCGGCAGAGGTGGCTTCAGGCCCAAGAGGGCGAATAACATCAGACGCAGGAACAAGAAGACTTTCAAAGATCTTGCGAGATTTTTCCAAGTCAGACAAAGAAGTATCTTCCATCATCAAGTCAACATGTGAATGCCATGTTTCATAGACAGCTTCAGTATATGGTCTTGGCGTTTTGCCAGAGAAAGCTCTGATTCTCCAAGAGGAATGGGCGTTTGACGGCTTCTCTGCATGTTTAATGACATGCTCGACTACAATTTTCTGAACCTTGGGTGGGTTAAAATCAGCTGGGCTCAACATTTGAGGTGTGAAGTTTGGTCTAAGAGGGCTTTGGAAGAGTGCTTGAGTGGTTTTAGGGGTGTGAGGCACTTCAACTTGGAGTGGAGGAGAGACTCCACTTTGTGTGGGTTCTACAGTAAGGGAAGCAGGATCATCGTCAGCAGCGACCGTTTCAGCTGTCTCAGCAGCTTCAATAGACTTCTCTATTGTGGACATAACCTCCCGCAACACCTCTTCAGAACCTTTTCCACTTAACTTAGCTAAACCCCTCAGGTTGCTAAGATAAGCCTCAGTAACACTGCCCCCTACAGTTTTAGTGTACACATCAGTTAAGGCTTGAATGCAGTACTTAACATCAGGATTGTCAGTGGATGGAAAGGAGCACGGCAACGTAGGTGCTAATGTTTCAATAGCTAATCCAGACTCGAACTCCACAAGGTGACTTTTGTCAAATTCAGACGAGTTATCATCAATGCTAAGTACCCTGCGAATAGTGCCATGTTGCGCTAGGAACTTAAAAACATCTTTGTCTTTTTCTTTATCAACAACACCACTGACAATGACTGCATTTGGAACTTTGACACCATATTTTTCAACAAAATCCATTTTGACAGTATATGAACTGTTTGGTCAGGGGCCAAAACAGAGTCCGCTACTGTTGTGCAATGCTCCAGTCTCCTGGCTGGCTCGCCAGATTTTTGCAACACCCACTAACACCTACTTACTTTAGGTGTAGTACCCTTTTGGAAGTGTTGTGTTATGGCAGTGTAGTTACCTTAACTTTACTACCTGGACAAAAGGGATAATTGGGCCAGATCAGACAGATTACAGGGTTCATAGGAGCCTGGGAGGTGTAACAACAGATGACACAACACAGAAGGTGTATGGAACTTGCAACTATATATATTTTTACAGATATGTACACATAAACAAAAAAAAAACACAGCACTTGTCACAAATAAAAAAATTAAAAATAAAATACCCAAAATATATTTACAAAATTTACAGTCCTCTAGTGTCCTTTCCAGGTGATCAGTTGAACCACCTCTAGTAGTTAATCTGATTTGGGCTTCGGCTCGCCATCCACATCTGGAGAATCCACGTGCTGGTCAAACCAGGCCAAAAAAGAAACCTGACCATGCTAATCGACACGTGCGTCATGGGGTTCCCGTGCTCAACGGTGTTAACAGCCTTTGGATCCCAATTGTCTCCGTAAGGGAACGCGCTCTCTCGGTCGATGTCTGCTGCGACTGACAGCGTTCTGCGGATTACACCAAGACCAAGCGAGTAAGCGCGTGACCCCATTGGCTGGCGTGATCCCATTGGCTGTTGCTGCCAAACAAAAGACGCAGCCATTGGTTGCTCAAAATACCAAATAAAAACATTTGGAACTTTATCAAAACTCCCCAGAAAATGTTCCCTACTGTTTTATGAATATATATTTATTTAAATATTCATCTTTAAATTATTTACTCCCATTGTGAAATGGGTGGTTTTCTCTTCAAAAGCGGCATCAATATTCATATTTCCATTCGCGTTTTTAACACTGGGCTACACGTGTTTACAGTGAGTAGTGAGTTTATGTGCCAGAAAGCCGATTGTCGGTTTGCTATTGCTTCATGTCATAACCAGACCGTCAATGAGGGAGTAGCTCATTCCAGCCTGACAAATCACCCCGGGAGTGCTCAGATCTCCTGACTGCTGGCCTTGACTTTAAGCACAGCCTAGACACAGACCCATCTAGGATGTGCTTAAAGTCAAGGTCAGTAGCCTGGAGTAACATTTTTCATTAAATCATAAATGCCCAGATCTCCTCATCTTTGACAATGACTTTGACCTCAGCCTGGATGCAGACCTTCCCGAGGGCCATTGTAAGATAAGATAAAATAAGATAAGATAAGATAAGATAAGATAAGATAAGCCTTTATTAGTCCCACAATGGGGAAATTCCAGGATTGCAACGGCACAGGGATAGCAACACTCAGAGCAACAATCAGAAGGCAAGAAAAAAACAAGAACAGCTAGTAAACATATGTACATATTACTATAAAAATATATATATATATATATATATATATATATATATATATACAGTATATAGACACACAGTGCGGAGCATTATGGCTGGTGAATGTGCAGCAGAAAGTCCAAGCTCTCTCTCCGCGGATGCAGCGGGCCAGCTTGTAAGTGAGTTTGGTGAGAATCAAGGTACTTGCCTAGGAGGAGGAGTGACTTTTTTAAAAAAATTGTGCAAGTGCCCAGATCTCCTGACCTTTGACTTTGACAATGACCTTGAGCACCACCTGGATGCAAATATTCCTGAAGGTCCCTGTGAGTGAGTTTGATTAGCATCCAGGCAATTTCCTAGGAGGAGTAGTGACTTTTCTGAAATCACGTAAGTGCCCAGACCTCCTGACCTTTGAACTTCAGCACAACTTGGATGCAGACCCACCTGAGGATCATTGTGTTTGAGTTTGGTGAGGATTGGGGTAATTTCCTAGGAGGAGTAGCAATTTTTTCTGAAATTGCATTAGTGCCCAGTGTTATGTCTGTATATGAAGCCAAGGACGAGGCCAGGTGTCAAACTGAACACACACTACACAGCACACACACAGCCGTCAGGCACCAGATGTGGCAAAAAGACCACCCCTCCTGCCCGCTGCCCTCTTATAGCCACGGGTAGTGGCGGAACCAGAAGGTGGAGCCACCACCCGTATCTCACAAATAAAAGCCTAAACTATAACATAACATTGTCCCCCAACTTCACAAAAGCCAAAAGCACACACACAATTCGGACTCACCCCAATTTAGAATCCGAGTCACACACTAAAATTAATTAAACAATACAAAAGAAATGGCCTTACACAGTCACTCCAAAATAACTAAAACTAGGGATGATGGGTAGACTGCCACCGCCCCCCCCCCCCCACACACACACGGCGAAGCGGGTTATTCTGCTGCTTAAACTAAATGAGTCCATGTGAAACTAAAACACTGTTGTGTCTCCTAAATTAAAATAAAACATAAATTAATCCCCAAAAGTGTATATAGAAATAACAAAACAATCAGAACACCAACATGACCATCAACTTATGATATACACACAATAAAACATTCAAACTACACACATATAAATTATCCTATATACATACAGCTGGAGAAAACAAGTCCGTGGGCCCCCCTGGACTGCCTTGCCGTCAGTCCACCCCTGGAGGCAGCCAGCCTCCCGGGCCACAGCAGGTTGCATCAGCACTGGTGTGCCTCATCTTCATCACCACCAGCTGCTCCGCTCGTCCAGGCCCACATCCTTCAGTTCTCTCCCGGGCACACCGCAGCTTGTTTGGTTACCTCCACGAACCGTCTAGCAGCCAGAGATGAGCGCCCTCCCATCTGGCTATGATGCGTGACCATCCCTGGTGCTCCTCCAACTGGCCTGTACCTGCCGTGGTTGCCTCTCTTCCCAAATCCAGACCTTGACCCCCAGAGGGGTCCCGCTCAGCCTGCAGGGTCTCTGCTTGGCACGCCGTTCTACTGTGCCTGACAGTCCAGCCCTGAGCTCTTATAACTTTGCCGCCGCCATCGCCGTTGTGGCCCCCTGTTCACTGGCCCACTTCAGCCAAGATCCAGGAACAGGTGGAACCAGCCTCTTGACGTTGCCCGTCGTCACAGGCATCCCGCTGTGCCGCCCAGTACCTTCGTCCAGGGCGACTTGAGCTCGGACACAGGAACCCTCCTGCGATGACCCTGAGTGATATTGGTCTTGCTCACTCTTCAGGGGTGCCAGGCAGTTCCTCATCCCACATTGTGCCGTCTACCACTCTTGGGATTGGACGGCCCCACATCTTGGCCGATTTGCACCGAGCCGTCAGTTCCAACGTTCCCACCGTGGTTAGCCATCCTCTTCCACAACCACAAAGCGGCGCCAGGTCACTCTCAATCCTGAAGTGCGGGGAAAAACATCTCACAGTCGTCCAATCCAGCACAGAGCCTACTGCTCCCGTGTCGATCCATAAAAGCACTTCTACCCCGTCCAACTTCACCATACAGTATGTGTGTCCGTTGGTGCTCGGGGACACAGCATGGACAACCGTGGGGGCGAGAGAATCCTCTTTGTGCCACGGACTTCCTTGCACGGATCTGTGGCATACCCTGGTGACGTGACGCAAGTAGCCACACTTACCGCGGTGCTCCGCTCCTGCCAAACACTCTCTGGCTTTGAAACGGTGCTTTGTAGACCCACAACCCACACATTTGGGCTTTCCCGAGGCGGACCTCACGTTCCCAGCGTTGGCGTCGTCCTCCACCCTTCCAACGCTGACCGGGTCCTCTGCATGCGTGGTTGGCGGTGATCCCAGATGTTGGTGTGACAAGCTCTCACTCAGCTCCCGTGACAGTTTATCCGCAGCTTCCAGCAGTTGAGCTAACCCAATGGCTATGGACAGCGTCAGTTCACCCGAAAACATAAGCAGCTTTGACCTAATCACAGCGCTGTTGGTATACTCTGCCAGCTGGTCTCGAATCATCTCCTCTTCCAATGGTCCGAGCTGGCACCCGCTGACCAGCAGCCCCAAGTCTGCTACAAACCTCTGACTAGACTCGCCCACCCGTTGGCGGTGCAGTTGAAACCGAATCTTGCGAACCATGACGTTTTCCAGGGCGCGAAAATAGCACGCCATCAGCTCAACCACTTCGTCAAAATTATCACAGTCACCCAGTGTGCTCAGAACACGCTATTCCTCCACTGCAAGATTGTGCACCAACAACTCACGTGCCCTCAACTTCTCCAGCTTCCCAAGGTTCAGTGCCACCATGTACGTCCAGAAAGCGGCGCACCATCTCGGCCAGGAAACCGATGGCTCACCAGGGGGCTCCAAAAACAGCCAAATTTCAAACCCACATGCTTCCATACCTTGTTTTAATCCACTTCTATCCTTGTTGCCAAATGTTATGTCTGTATATGGAGCAAAGGACAAGGCCAGGTGTTGAACTGAATACATGCTTATTAAGGAGGCACTACATGGCACACATGCAGCTGTCAGGCACCAGAGGTATATAGCCGCGGGTGGTGGTGGAACCAGAAGGTGGAGCTGCCACCCGTACCTCACAAATAAAAGCCTAGACTATAACACAACACCCAAATCCCCTGACCTTTGACCTTTACCTTTAGCACAAGCTGGGTGCAGGCCCACCTGAGGATCATTGTGTGTGTTTTTGAGGATTGGGGCAATTTCCTAGGAGCAGCGTTTCTTGTTAAATGTGGACAGATAGATGGACAGACGGATGGACACCACGTCATTGCATTAGCTCCTTGTAGTTTCACCTTAATGAGCTAAAAATCAACCAGGAACAGGCAAAGTGTAGGACCCAGGTTCAGGCAGGAGTCAGAAGAGAGTGGATTTTGTCATGCGGTGGCCCTCGCGAGCCACCATAAGACGCCACAACGTCACCAGAGAGTTGTGTGAGAGTTTTTATTTACGGTGAAAAAATGACAACACAAGCTGCTGAGGCAATGACACATATAAGTCTACCCACATCGGGAGGCGTAAGGCTAAACAGCTCTCTTACAGGTCCACAGGAGGAGACGGTCAAAACACAGACAGACAAGGTTGGTGGAGTAATGATAACACAGCTGCTGGGGCAGTGACACACACAGGTCTACTCACACCGGGAGGCGTAAGGCTAAACAGCTCACTTACAGGTCCACAGGAAGCGACGGTCAAACCACAGACAGACAGGATAGTAACAGTCCAAAGCATGCGTAGCTCCGACGAAGAGAGACTGACACTGCTGTGGGGATGCTGCTGCTAGCGTGGGTTTAAGAAGTCCATCACTAACGACCGCAAACTCAGAACAGCTGTTCAGGACTTGACAGCTGAGCGGAAGCCTCCCCGAGCACTGTCACAATAAGAGCTCGGAGAGCCAGAATAACAACGCTGCTGTCAAGCCCTGACAGGAATAGCCCGAGCACGATGACATAGTGCTCGGGTCATAACAGTAGCCCCCCCTCAACCGACGGGCTCCGAACGTCTTGTAACACCCAGCCCCTCCCCCGCCCCCCAACCACAGGGCGAGTGAATTGAGGAACAGGCAAGGAGGGAGTCAAACAAAACCCAACAAGGCCCCAAACAAAAAGGAACGAGAAGAACACATCAACCGACATATCCCTCAAATTCCCCCCAGAACAATGAAGAAAAAAAAAAGAAAAAACAAGAAAAAAAACCCAAAGCAGGAATACAATACAAGGGGTACAAATCATACATAGCATAAACACCTGACACTGAACGCTTTCCCACAGAGACCACAGACAACCCATCTAACTCCAAAGTACATAACCCCACGTGGTGTAGAACTCAAAATAAGGATCTCTTCAAACACAAACTTAAACTGCCACAATCATACTCCCAAACCACCCCAGTACCTGAAACCCAGCCAAAATTTAAACCCAAAACAACCTCAAACACACGGTAAATAAGGAAAAACAACAAAAAAACCACAAACAAAACAAGAAATACATGCAAACACACGGTAACTATGGAAAAAGAAACAAGAAATACATGCTATAGCCCCTCAAAAGGAAGAGGGGAGGAAAAACAAAAAAACAAAACAAAAACAAGAGCATGCTGCAAACATACATGAGGCAATTTCAATTGCTCTACATAACCTTACACCGTATGGACCAAAACAGACGACGATTGGCGGAATCAAACGCCCCAGTCAGAGCTCCGGAGACCTCCCTGCCTCCGATGGCCCATGGATAGTCACACAAAACAGTACATGATCAGGCGGCCTGCCCCAGTCCCAGGCCCCAAGAAACAAGTCCTCCAGTGGCCGTACCAGGCCACCCAGTAGCAAACACAGTTTATCGGGTGACCAACCCAAGGCGCCAAACCCCCAAAGCAGTTCCTCGGGTGGCCGACCCGCATCCCTCAGCTACCAGAACCGTGGAGGAATAGCACGCGGCAGCCTGCCTGACGAAGAAATGACATGAGAGCGCCAGCCTGCCAGACAAAAACCTCCAACGGCCCCCAGCGCTGACGACCCCAGCTGGTGGCTCCTGAGAGGGGAATAATCAAGACAAGGGGTCCACCTCACATCAGGCGGCAAAGGGTCTGCGGCTCCTCCACCGATCTCGGTCCAGACCGATGCGATCGTCGCAGCTCCGCCTGTATCGGATCCTGACTGGATCACGGCTGCACCTGTGTCGGACCCCGATTGGGTCACAGCAGCACCAACGTCGGACCCCCACTGGACCTCGCCGGACCCCGATTGGGTCACTGCCGCACCAGCGTCAGACCCCGATTGGACCTCCACGAACCCTGATTGGACCTCGTCGGACCCCGATTGGGTCACAGCTGCACCTGCATCAGACCCCGATTGGACCTCGTCAGACCCCGATTGGGTCGCAGCTGCACCTGTGTTGCACCCCCACTGGACCTCGTCGGATCCCGATTGGACCCCGTCGGACCCCGGTTGGGTCACAGCCGCACCTGCGCTGGACCCCCGCTGGATCTCGTCAGGCCCTGACTGGATCATAGCTGCACCTACGTCAGACCCCGATTGGACCTCATCGGACCCCGATTGGGTCGCAGCCGCACCTGCGCTGGACCCCCGCTGGATCTTGTCAGGCCCTGATTGGGTCACCGCTGCACCCGCGTCGGGCCCCGATTGGATCACAGCAGCACCTGTGTTGGACCCCCACTGGATCTTGGCAGGCCCCGATTGGGTCACCGCTGCACCCGCGTCGGACCCCGATTGGGTCACCTCAGCCCACGCGTCGGACCCCGACTGGGTCAGGACGGACCCCGATTGGGTCACCGCTGCACCCGCGTTGGACCCCGATTGGGTGACCTCAGTCCACGCGTCGGACCCCGACTGGGTCGGTACTGCACCGGCGACGACCTCCATCCCTGAACTTGGGACCTCCAGCCAGACAGACTCCAAACCGGTTACGCTGTGGAGAGGCTCAGAGGACAGGAGAGGACCGGGATCAGTCTCACCGGCAGCACCAGAGCCCAGCGAGACGAGCTCGGGTGCAGCAGACGACTGCCCCTCGCTCGCCTCCCCATGAGGCAGGCAAAAATGCTCTAACACACCACAAAGGAAAACAAAGAAGAGCACTTGCCTGCACTCAGGCTCTGGAGCCGTCCAGGACTTCGTCGATCCAGGTTCAGGTAGAAGCTCGTCGTCGGACTCCCACTCGGCTGTGTGGGGTTCCACAGCCGGCCTGATGGTTTCTGCAGCTGGATCCTCTCGTGCTGATGCCCACACCGATAACCCGCACTGCGTGGGGGCAGGGGACCCTCGACCCACTGACGTGGGCAGCATCTCTGTGGAGACCTGGGGACGCTCGCTCGCCGGCTCAGGCTCCTCACCGCAGTCCGCTCTCCTCCTCTGTCCAAAACAAGGCTGCAGGTCCGGGATAATTCCCAGAGCCGCAGGCCTCCCCCTTGTTCGACGGCGCGGATCTAACGCAGAGGTCCGCTCAGCAGGAGGAAACACAGAGGCAGCAGGTTCAGTACAAATAACTACAGCTGGAGGAGGAAACTCGGGGGGCAGCGAACCCCGAGCTTCACCCCCAGGAGTCAGACAAGACAGATCACCATGATAAGTAGGAGAGTGAAATTGAACTTGCCTGTCTCCCGGAGGGAGGATGGTGCCAGCTGTAGGGGACGTTGCTCCTTCCCTCGCTCGCTGGGTGGTAGGAAAGGACCCATGGACGGAGCTCGCCGGCGCAAGACTCTGATCACTCACAGCAGCTGGAGAGGGCGTCAAAGACGAGGGAGCAGCAGCTGGAGCGGACCGAGCACAGCATGCTGACCGTACAGCAGGGGGTGGTGGCCCGAAAAAAGGGACTGCAGAAATTCCCTCATGATATGACGCTGAAGAAACAGCTGACTGGTTGAGTGGGTCGTTCCGGCAGCCCGGAACTGGATCCGGAACAGGAGCCTGCTGAAGATGTGCTCGGCCGCGGCGCCGACGCCTTCGCCGGCCCCCAGATGGTGCGAACTCCAGAAATGGATCGAGGACAGGATCGGGATCCGTAGGCAAAGAGCAGGAGTGCCTCTTCTCCTGCTTCATGCCGCGTTCCTCCTCCAGCATCAGGAATATCTCGCGTTGTGTGGCGATATCTACCCTCCTCGCGTCGACTTCCGGGTGGTCAGCGTAGCGGGGAGAGAGATGACAAAGAACATCTTCAGCAGTGTCCAGGTACCAGTGTATGCTGTGATCGTAATCCAGCAGGGAAGCGGAGATGAGCATCTCATCCACGACTTCCAGAACGCCTGTCAGCTCGTGGCTCGGACTCCGAGCGCGGCCCCTCCGCGACGGCATTCTTCACACACTGTACCCAGACAGGAAAAAGCAAATGTCCAAAAAACTCGAACTCACTGGTGAAATGCATCTCGGGTTGGCGTCACCGTAAACGCCGTTTTGGCAGCAGTGTACTGTCACGCGGTGGCCCTCGCGAGCCACCATAAGACGCCACAACGTCACCAGAGAGTTGTGTGAGAGTTTTTATTTACGGTGAAAAAGTGACAGCACAAGCTGCTGAGGCAATGACACATATAAGTCTACCCACATCGGGAGGCGTAAGGCTAAACAGCTCTCTTACAGGTCCACAGGAGGAGACGGTCAAAACACAGACAGACAAGGTTGGTGGAGTAATGATAACACAGCTGCTGGGGCAGTGACACACACAGGTCTACTCACACCGGGAGGCGTAAGGCTAAACAGCTCACTTACAGGTCCACAGGAAGCGACGGTCAAACCACAGACAGACAGGATAGTAACAGTCCAAAGCACGCGTAGCTCCGACGAAGAGAGACTGACACTGCTGCGGGGATGCGGCTGCTAGCGTGGGTTTAAGAAGTCCATCACTAACGACCGCAAACTCAGAACAGCTGTTCAGGACTTGACAGCTGAGCGGAAGCCTCCCCGAGCACTGTCACAATAAGAGCTCGGAGAGCCAGAATAACAACGCTGCTGTCAAGCCCTGACAGGAATAGCCCGAGCACGATGACATAGTGCTCGGATCATAACAGATGTATTAAATAAACAAACAAGACCTCGGCACAGGCAGAAAAGGACTAAAAGAATACACTGGGATTACTTGAAAACAAAGCTCTTTCAGGGGGGCGGAAAACCTATGATAATAATAAACTTAAACACAAGAGAAATTAAGGAGCAGGAAACGGATAATTAATCGTACACGTAGAGGAGTGGGAAAATAGTTGGTTTTCTTAGTAGAACTGGGGAAGTAAATATCGCCCAAAGATGCTGGGATGGGCTCCAGCCCCCCCATGACCCGAAAAGGATGAAGTGGAAGAAGATGGATGGATGGATGGATGGATGATGACAAAATAGGCACCCCTATTATTTTTTTGTATATTTATTTGTGTTGAGAGTTTCCATTTTGATTCTATTTCTCAACATTGCAATCCTATCTCCAGATGCTAGGAGGCGCGTCACGCGCAGGTGATTTGGAGAGGCGTTTTGGCGCAAAGAGGAAGAATTAAACTTCCTGTTGAGATGTCAACACTGCCTCAATGTGTGTGCTTTTCATTCTCCGTCACAGGTTGGTAAAACGCCTTAAAATGAGTGTACTATGTGAACTTAAAGAGTTGTAGTCATCATTTAAACATCTTTTGTATATGTGTGGGTGGATAATGCAGTCTGTTATGAGAGTTGTGCACATATGCTGAAGTATGGGTGTATGCTAATGCTTTTTGGTTGTAGCATGGTGAATTGGCTACATGCTAGCTAGCGTTAGCCACATGCTAACTAGCGCTAGCTAATGCTAGCATGCTAGCGGAGCTGGAGGTGGAGTGTAATGTTCAGGAAACTAAGTTAAATCAATACTATCCAGCATATTTCTAGCCCCCATGATGACTTGCATGAATTATGGGCGCACCTTCCAGTACTAGTTTAGAATGTATGGTTGTCACTGAAACGGGACACTTTTCCTTGTTAAAAAACAATGACTTTGGCATCAAAAATGTGGGAACATGGCCTTTTGCACCTCAAAAACAGTAATATTATCATACCACTTCCCACGACTATCAAGGGATGAGAAGATGGCCTGGCAGACAGTAGCTCCATTAGTTAGCTCCGCTGCCAAGATGCTAACGCTGTAAACAAATAAAATCTCTGAGATATATCAATGTTTCCACTGCAATAAAGTCAGATGCATTTTGTTAAAAGATGTTGGACATAATCAGATTTACCCCAGAGCAGACGTAGAATCTAGTCAGAGCCACAAAGAACCACAACACCGTGCTTGGGTGTTTTGTTGCTGTCTGTTTTACGTCAAAAGTAAAATGCTCATGCTACTGTCATGCCACAAATACTTGTTATTTAACTTAACATGTACAGACATTTTCTGACAGTTGTTCAAAATTTTATTGATCTATATTTTCTGATCATTTGAAAAATTAATGCATGCTGAAGCTGCAAAATAGCAAGTCCATATCATTCCAAGAACAGATGAACATGCTTACGTGTGTATTTCAATTGTGTTCACTTGAATCACTGAGATTGAAGGATTGTGTAATGGGTTAAAAAAAAACAAGTTAACATGCTGAAGTTACTGTGAATGTCAACGTCACTGACCTGAGATATGACATGGCCATGGTTTTGTAAATGGACATAAGTTGAAGGCCATTTATTGCTGATTATTTTTGTGACACCTGAAGTACAGTCTGTTTTTATAATGAAAGAAGAATTAAACTTCCTGTTGAGATGTCAACGCCTCAACGTGTGTGCTTTTTCATTCTCCATCACAGGTTACAACACATGTTGAGGGAACAGAATCTCAACTGCCCTTTGACGAGGTTGGAGCGGCAACACTTTGGGGGCTTGTCTGGGATTAGCGCCTCCTGCTGGACTGGTGCTAATCATCCATGAACTGAGGGATCTTGACCACTTGTTGCTGAGCTAATGACCTAGCCGTGAACTTCAGGTGTTGAGAGGTGGCTACTCCACATGATCTATGGTGGGAGATTCAACAACAACTTCGCCAGCTGATCAGTACAGCCTGCTGAGATCTGCTCTCCAAGTTTGCTGTATCGTGTTAAGATGAGGTGAAAGAAGAATTGCCAGGTGATGACGCAACTTAACTGGAGCTCATCGACTTCATTGTTGACTTTTTGAGGAGTAAACAATTGAAGTGCCTGGAGGACCAGGGGATGTCTCGCCTGCTTGTGTTTTGTGACCTCATCAGGGAACTGCAGTCACCTGGGGGAGCAAAACAGCTTTCGAACTTCTGTGCTTCAGTTGGCTCGCTGCATTCGCAGCGTTGGTAGGCGGGTCCTTCTTGCTAGGTTTTCAGTCATTGGTTCTTCAAGGTTTCAGGAACCCAATTCTAGGCTCTTATTAGTCGAATGAGAGGTCAATCATATCTAATCTGTTCGTGGCTGTGTCTGTAGTGGAAGAACGGAAATGCAGCTCTTTTTTTTTCAGTGCGCTCTTGGACGCAACGCCCTTGTGTGCCCTCGTGCGCTCTCGAGCGCCCTCGTGCACTCAAGGACGCAGAGACGTGCCTGTCCGCGGTACACCGGAGTGCAAGAGGTTAGCCAACCAGACAGTTTTACAGTGCCATCTGGTGGACGACGCAGGACTATTTAATAATTTTTTTTTCTTTCTCTGAAATGGAAGCTCTGCAGTTGTGAACAATAAATGAATTCATATTCTTTCTCTCAAGACAGCATCCGCTACTGAAGAGATGTTTGAACTCTGGAATGGACAATTGTGGTTTCAAATTTGTTAAGATGGCACCCACCGTTGGCAAACGTCTTTGCGTTTGCAAACGTCGATGGGAAGCAGGCCCATGGGAGGGGGACCACGACGATGTCCGGTGGCAGAGAAGGAAAGGAGACCCCCGATAGCATCCGGCAGAGAAGGAGGGGGGAACCCCGACAGCGTCAAGCAGTGGAGGAGAGGCCTTGATATCCTCGGGCTGGCTGGCTGCACCCTCGGTGGTCTCGGAGAGAGATAAAGTTGTTCCCATGGTGGCTCCGGGTTGGAGCTCAGTAGCACCTGCGGTGGCTCCAGGCTGGAGCTTCGTAGCACCCGCGGTGGCTCCAGGCTGGAGCTTTGTAGCACCCGCGGTGGCTCCAGGCTGGAGCTCCGTAGCACCCGCGGTGGCTCTGGGCTGGAGCTCCGTAGCACCCACGGTTGCTCTGAGCTGGAGCTCCGTAGCACCCGCGGTTGCTCCAGGCTGGAGCTCCGTATCACCCGTGGTGGCTACGGGCTGAAGCGGAGCTGCACCCTCGGTGGCTCCGGGCAGGAGCGGAGCTGCACCCCTGGTGGCTCCGGGCAGGAGCGGAGCTGCACCCCTGGTGGCTCCAGGCAGGAGCGGAGCTGCACCCCTGGTGGCTAGCTGCACTCCTGGTGGACCCGGACTGGACCATTGCTGCACCCTCGGTGGACCCCGGGCTGGGGGTAGCACCCATGGCAGGCCCATACTGGAGCACAGCACCCACGTCGGGCTGATGCTGGGGCGCAGCACCCATGAGGATCCCCGGCTGGGACGCATCACCCACAGAGACTCAGCTCGAGGAACCCACACGATGGCCTCGGGCAGAGGAGAAGCTGCGCCCACGGTGGACCTGGCCTGGGCCGAAGCAACACCTGCGGCAACTTCCACAGCGGGAGAAGCTGGGCCCTCAGCGACCTCGGGCGGCGAGCCTAGACCCATGAAGACTTCCGGCTGTACTGGATCGTTCCCCATGACCCTGGAAGAAGACTCGGACACACATAGAACAGGGGGGTCAGGGTCACTGGCTGTGGCAGAGCCCAGCGAGGCGAGCTCGCTGCACCTGGCTCTCCTCACCAAGAGCCAGGTAAGATTGCTGTAACACAGAAAGGAGGAAGACAAAAGAGAGCACTTGCCTGAGCTTGAGTTCCACTGCGTCCAGGACTTTGTCGATCTAGGCGGTGATGGTGACTCGAGTTTGGTTCTCTGGAGGTCCAACTCTGGTGTTATCTCTGCTACGGCGGCCCCTGCAGCAGGCGTGATGGTAGTAGCAGTCCTTATTTCCCCTGGCAGCGTGCCCCACGCAGGTGGCTCTTTCGGCATGGCTGCTGGGGTTTTGCTAACCACTGGTATTGGAGGTGTACTCTCCAGGATCTCACGCTCCTCCTGTGTCTGGGGGCCCCACTCCGGGGCTGACAGACTCTCAGGGGGGAAAGGAGGAGACACGGAGAGGGTTAGTGAGCCATGGGTGGCTGCTTCAGGTGGTGAAAGACAAATTATCATTACTAGGAGAAGAAATAAATGCCACTTGCCTGCTGTCCTGGTGGCTGATGTTGCCTGCTGCAGTGGGTGGAAGGTCATCCCTCACCATGGCTATGGTGACCTTGGGCCCCTCTGAGGATGGAGGAGGAGCCACCCCTGTAGCCGCGGACACGGATGTAGCCGGGATAGATGCCGTAAGCCCCCCAGCAGCGGGAGGAATTGCCGGGAGAAAGCAGGAGGCAGCAGCTGCACAGCGGAGAGAAGCTGGGGAATCAGCTTCCTCTTGGTGAGGGGTAGAGGCATCTCGAAGCCAGGAGTGTCTCTTCTTTGGTGTGGGCCCAGGTTTCACCCGGAGAGTCTCTCACCATCCCTCAGTATTTGCGTTGCAGCGCCATCATAAGGGAAATCCTCTCTAATAATAATATTAATAATAATAATAATAATAATAATAATAATAATAATAATAATAATAATAATATTATTATTATTATTATTATTAAACCCGGCCGGGTTTCCACCCATGGGACCCGGCCGGGCTCAGCCCGAAGGAGTTACATGGGTCCGCCCTCCAGTAGGTTCACCACCTGCAGGAGGGATCATGGAAGTCCGGTGCTATGTGGATTAGGTGGCAGTCAAAGGCGGAGACCTTGGCAGACTGATCCCAAGCTTTCTAAACTGGCTTTTGGTACGTGGAATGTCACCTCTCTGGTGGGGAAGGAGCCTGAGCTGGTGTACGAGATTGAGCGATACCGGCTAGATATAGTCGGCCTCACCTCAACACACAGCTCCGGTTCCGGAACCAGTCTCCTGGAGAGGGGCTGGAGCTTGGCCTTTTCTGGAGTTGCCCCGGGCGAGAGGCGACGAGCAGGGGTAGGTATTCTTGTATCGCCCCACCTTGCTGCCTCTATATTGGAGTTTTCCCCGGTGGACGAAAGGGTTGCTTCCCTGCGCCTTCGGGTTGGGAAACGGGTCCTGACCATCATTTGTGCCTATGCACCAAATGATGTTTCAGAGTACCCACCCTTTTTGGAGTCTGTGACTGGGGTGCTGGAGGGTGCTCCTCCTGGAGACTCCATTGTCCTACTGGGGGACTTCAATGCGCACGTGGGCAACGACAGTGAAACCTGGAGGGGGGTGATTGGGAGGAACGGCCTGCCCGATCTGAACCCGAGTGGTGTTCAGTTATTGGACTTCTGTGCTAACCACAGTCTGTCTATAACGAACACCATGTTCAAGCATAAGGGTGTCCATATGTGCACCTGGCACCAGGACACCCTAGGCCGCAGGTCGATGATCGATTTTGTTATCGTATCATCAGACCTGCGACCGTATGTCTTGGACACCCGAGTAAAGAGAGGTGCAGAGCTGTCAACTGATCACCACCTGGTGGTGAGTTGGATCCGATGGCAGGGGAGGAAGCCATTCAGACCTGGTAGACCCAAACGTATAGTGAGGGTGTGCTGGGAGCGTCTGGCTGAGGCCCCTGTCCGGGAGGTCTTCAACTCCCACCTCCGGAAGAACTTCAACCACATTCCGAGGGAGTCTGGAGACATGGAGTCTGAATGGGCCATGTTCTCCACCTCTGTTGTTGAAGCGGCGGCCCAGAGCTGCGGCCGCAAGGTGGTCGGTGCATCTCGTGGTGGCAACCCCCGAACCAAGTGGTGGACACCAGTGGTGAGGGGGGCCATTAAGCTGAAGAAGGAGTCCTATCAAGCTTGGTTGGCTTGTGGGACTCCCGAAGCAGCTGAGGTGTACCGGCAGGCCAAGCGGAGTGCAGCTCGGGTGGTTGCTGAAGCAAAAACCCGGGTATGGGAGGAGTTCGGTGAGGCCATGGGACAAGACTTTCGGTCGGCTTCAAAGAGATTCTGGCAAACTGTTCGGCGGCTCAGGAGGGGAAAGCAGCTCCCCGTCCACACTGTGTATGGTGCGGATGGGACACTGTTGACTTCAACTGGGGATATCGTCGGGCGGTGGAAGGAATACTTCGAGGATCTCCTCAATCCCACTGATACACCTTCCACAGAGGAAGCAGGGTTTGGGGACGAGGGGGATGACTCGCCTATCACAGGGGCTGAGGTCGCCAAGGTGGTTAAAAATCTCCTTGGTGGCCGGGCCCCGGGGGTGGACGAGATTCGCCCCGAGTACCTCAAGGCCCTGGATGTTGTTGGGTTGTCATGGTTGACACGCCTCTGCAACATTGCGTGGAGGTCGGGGGCAGTGCCTTTGGCATGGCAAACCGGGGTGGTGGTTCCTCTCTTCAAAAAAGGGGACCGGAGGGTGTGCTCCAACTTTAGAGGGATCACACTCCTCAGCCTCCCTGGGAAGGTCTATGCCAAGGTACTGGAGAGGAGAGTCCGGCCGTTGGTCGAACCTCGGATTCAGGAGGAGCAATGTGGTTTTCGTCCTGGCCGTGGCACATCGGACCAGCTCTTTACCCTCTCGAGAATTCTTGAGGGTTCGTGGGAGTTTGCCCAACCAGTTTACATGTGTTTTGTGGACTTGGAGAAGGCATTTGACCGCGTCCCTCGTGGATTTTTGTGGGGGGTGCTTCGGGAGTATGGGGTATCGGGCTTGTTGTTACGAGCTATTCGGTCTCTGTACGACCGTTGTGAGAGTTTAGTTCGCATTGCCAACACTCGGTCGGAGTCATTCCCAGTGAGAGTTGGACTCCGCCAGGGCTGCCCTTTGTCACCGGTCCTGTTCATAATTTTTATGGACAGGATTTCTAGGCGCAGCCAGGGAATGGAGGGTGTCATGCTTGGTGACCACAGGATCTCATCTCTGTTGTTTGCAGATGATGTTGTCCTGTTGGCTTCATCCAGCAATGACCTACAGCTCTTGCTGGGACGGTTTGCCGCTGAGTGTGAAGCGGCTGGGATGAGAATCAGCACCTCCAAGTCCGAGTCCATGGTCCTCAGCCGGAAAAAGGTGGATTGTCCTCTCCGGGTTGGGGACAGGCTCCTGCCCCAAGTGGAGGAGTTTAAGTATCTTGGGGTCTTGTTCACGAGTGAGGGGAAAATGGAGCGAGAGATCGACAGACGGATTGGAGCAGCATCTGCAGTGATGCGGACGTTGTACCGGTCTGTTGTGGTGAAGAGGGAGCTTAGTTCTAAGGCAAAGCTGTCGATTTACCAGTCAATCTACGTTCCTACTCTCACCTATGGTCACGAGCTTTGGGTAATGACCGAAAGAACGAGATCGCGGATACAAGCGGCTGAAATGAGCTTTCTCCGTAGGATTGCTGGACTCACCCTCAGAGATAGGGTGAGGAGCTCAGTCATCCGGGAGAGGCTCAGAGTAGAACCGCTGCTCCTCCACATTGAAAGGAGTCAGTTGAGGTGGTATGGGCATCTGATTAGGATGCCTCCTGGACGCCTCCCACTTGAGGTGTTTCAGGCACGTCCCACTGGGAGGAGACCCCGGGGCAGACCCAGGACTCGGTGGAGAGACTATGTCTCCCAGCTAGTCTGGGAACGCCTTGGTATCCCCTCTGAAGAGCTGGAGCAGGTGGCTGGGGAGAGGGAAACACGTCAAACAGGTTCATTTTGTCTTCTTTCAATTATTTTTCCTTTTTTTTTTTTCCTTTGAAAGACAAAAGTAAAATAGAAAGATGTCTTTACCTTCTTTACATGTTTCAACTGCACTGCAGCCTTCATCAGAAGAGTCAGCTGATTGCTGCCAGGTGACATTAAGTATTTAAAAAAAGACACCATGAACCGAGATGAGGGGGCCTTTATGCTTTCTCACACCTGGGACCACATTCTCCAGAGACCATCTGACGGCGGGAGGCGGGGCCGGCTCGGTGGATCTGACAGATCTGCTGAGCTGGCCCCGCCTACGAAAATCAGCTGATAAATGTCACCTGGCAGCAATCAGCTGACTCTTCTGATGAAGGCTGCAGTGCAGTTGAAACATGTAAAGAAGGTAAAGACATCTTTCTATTTTACTTTTGTCTTTCAAAGGAAAAAAAAAAAAAAAAAAAAAAAAAGGAAGAATGGGGAGAGGGAAGTCTGGGCTTCTCTGCTTGAACTGCTGCCTCCGCGACCCGGACCTCCGGAAAAGCGGTAGAAGATGGATGGATGGATGGATGGATAATAATAATACATCAGTCTTATATAGCGCTTTTCTAAATACTCAAAGACGCTTTACAAAGCAGCATAGGGACAAACATACAGAGAACAGGTAAACACATACACATAGGTACACATAGGTAGAAGAGGCAGTCAGTTTTTATAGGTAGATTTAAAAAGATGGGTTTTGAGTTGACTTTTAAAAGAAGCAAGTGTGTTGGCAGACCGGATGTGAAGGGGCAAGGAATTCCAGAGGGTTGGTGCGGCGATGGCGAATGATCTCTACATCCTCGGTGTGCTCCGGGAACTGAGGGCACCAGCGAGCTGCTGCCTCCGCTAGATCCAAATACCACAACGTGTCTTCTGGAGTGGAATATGTGCGTGCCGCAGAGATCAGCCCATCTACTTCCATGAGAGCGCGGCAGCACTCCCACCCCAGATGCATTGGGTAGCCACTTAGCACGGTGGTGCAGTGGTTAGCACTGTTGCCTAACAGCTAGAAGGTTCCAGGTTCAAATCCCCAGGCTGGCAGGGGTAGGAACCTTTCTGTGTGGAGTTTGCATGTTCTCCCTGTGCTGCGTGGGTTTACTCCGGGGACTCCGGTTTCCTCCCACAATCTAAAGACATGCATGGTAGGTTAATTGGTTGTTCTAAATTGTCCCTAGATATCTGTCTCCTATAGGCTCTTGGAATAGAGGGTTAGTACTAGTGAAGCACTTTGAGTGGTCTTCGAGACTAGAAAAAGCGCTATATAAGTACAGGTCCTTATCCCCTTATCCCTTCTGCCCGTGGAGTCCATAACGAGCTCCACGGATCAGGTGAGTGGAAAAAAAAGGCTAAGAGAAAAAATGTTCTAACACACAGCTGGGTCTTTTAAGCTGGTGGCAACATTCTGTCATGTACTGGCCCCTACGAGGCAGAAGGACAGACCCAAGCGCTGGATGTGTCAGAAACATTTATTAACAAAAGAACATAAATCCAAAAACTGTGCAGACGATACAAAAAGTGCCAAGCAAGAAAAACTTACAGGCAGAAGTACTCAGGAGGAGATGATCAACGTAATGATCAATAGGGATAATCCAAGAGGGAAACCAGTCTCAGATACAATTAATATTGCCACAGTGATACAGAGAAGTGGCAGGCTTAAATGGCCAGGGCAGAATGAGCTGCAGGTGCGAATCGCTGAGTGAGCTGGTGGTCTAATTACCTGACTGGCCACAGCTGAGTAGACAAGGAGCAGACTGTGGGCAGCCAGCAGGAGCGCCTGGAGAGAGAGGGTAAATGGTAAATGGCATTCACTTATATAGCGCTTTTATTCTCATCTCTTGATGACCAAAGCGCTTTACAGATCCTGCTATCCACCCATTCACACACTGATGGCGGCATGCTACCTAACATGGCGCTTCCAGACCCACCAGGAGCAATTGGGGTGAAGTGTCTTGCCCAGGGACACCATCCACCCATCCATCCATCCATCCATCCATCCATCTTCTACTGCTTTTCCGGAGGTCCGGGTCGCGGAGGCAGCAGTTCAAGCAGAGAAGCCCAGACTTCCCTCTCTCCAGCCACCCGCTCCAGCTCTTCAGAGAGGATACCAAGGCGTTCCCAGACCAGCTGGGAGACATAGTCTCTCCACCGAGTCCTGGGTCTGCCCCGGGGTCTCCTCCCAGTGGGACGTGTCCGAAACACCTCAAGTGGGAGGCGTCCTTACAGGCACTTAAGGTAGGCGGTAGGCGTACTGTGTGGTACGCAGGAGCCACTGCCAGGGACAGACTAAGGCTGCAGCGCGTCGTGCGCACTGCTGAGAAGGTGATCGGCTGCAAGCTCCCATCTCTCCAGGATCTGTACATCTCCAGGACCCGGAGGCGTGCTGGCCGGATATAGCCGATCCCTCACACCCTGGTCACGTACTGTTTGCCCCCCTCCCCTCTGGTAGAAGACTTCGGTCCATCCAGACTAAAACCTCCCGTCACATGAACAGCTTCTTCCCCTCTGCCATCAGACTGCTGAACACTAAGTGACTTATTGACTCTCGTGCACTATGTACAGCAGCTCAACCAGACTCATGTCAATCATCACTGTTTTCTTCCTGCATTACCGACTGCACTATATAGTTCTCCACAGTATCTGCTGCTCGCTAATATATTTTAACTGCTGACCAGTATCACTTACTCTTATTCTACACTTTATTGCATGCATAGTTTATTTCTTTTATCTTATCATGTTTAATGTTGCAGCATTGCACCAAGACAAATTCCTAGTTTGTGTACTACATGAACAATGGCAGTAAACCTGATTCTGATTCTGATTCTGATTCTGATTCCAGGAGGCATCCTAATCAGATGCCCATACCACCTCAACTGACTCTTGATCCAAGATGGCGCCCACAGTGGCCGCCATGGTGCTTCGCTGCCCTTTAATTTGTTTGTTTCTGTTCATCAGTTGTGTGTCTGCCTGCTCTTATACCCGAGAAGAGCTTCTAAACATCAGGTCTTTCACTCCCACGGACCTTCTCCCGGTTTTTTTGGCTCCTGCCGCCGATCTGGTCCACTTTCTAGCCCAAAAAGTGAGACGGTGGAAGAGAGGAAAACGTGCGGGAGCTCTCGAACGGCTTCGGAAGAGGGGCACGCGCACAGCCTTGCCTGGAATATTTCTGACCAATACCAACTCTCTCTCTAACAAGGTAGACGAACTGAGACTGCTGATGCGATTTAAGGACCTCGCTAATTCGTCCGCCCTCTGTTTTACTGAGACTTGGCTTAATGATTCTACTCCGGACAGCGCGATCAGCCTTGAGGGATTTCAGCTGTTTCGTGCTGATCGCGTCACAGAGCTCTCCGGTAAGTCTAAAGGAGGAGGAGTATGCTTTTACATTAACAGCAGCTGGTGCTCTGATGTAACTGTGATTTCCCGGCACTGTTCTCCCGACCTAGAATTTCTCTCCATTAACTGCAAACCATTTTATTCCCCGCGGGAGTTTGCTTCATTTGTATTGATCACTGTGTACGCCCCTCCCGACGCGGACGCGCGCGAGGCTCAGCGCGCGCTCGCAGATCACATCCAACATGCGGAGCGGACTTTCCCGGACTCCATGGTTATTGTGGTTGGCGACTTTAACCAGAGCAATCTGAGTCACGAGCTCCCCCGATACAAACAGTTTATTAAATGTCCAACCAGAGGTGAGAACACACTAGATCACTGTTACACTACAGTGAAGGACGCGTATTGCGCTGTTCCCCGTGCTGCGCTCGGATTATCTGATCACGTGATGGTCCACCTCATTCCCACATATAGACAGAGACTGAAGCTCACTAAACCTGTTGTGACCACCAGGAAGAAATTGACCAGTGAAGCTGGAGAGAAACTGAACACATGCATGGAAATAACTGACTGGGACATGTTTAAAGGAGCCACACATGATCTTAATGAGTACACAGACACTGTGAACTCATACATCAACTTTTGTGAGGAGAACATTCTTCCATCGCGCACCAGGGTGAGATACTCTAATGATAAGCCCTGGTTCACTGCCAAGCTCAGACAGATCAGGAAGGAGAAGGAAGCAGCGTTGAAAAGTGGAGACAGGGACTGCTACAGGGAGGTTAAATATCGGTTTAACAGAGAGCTGAAGAGAGCTAAATCTGTGTATTCTGAGAGACTCCAGCAGCAGTTCACTGCTAATGACTCGGCTTCTGTGTGGAGAGGACTGAGGCAAATCACCAACTATCGGCCTCAGGCTTCTAAAGGTCAGGATGACAAAGCCCTTTGTCAAAAACTGTCCCAACATTACGCCCGTTTTGACACCTCGTCAACTGTGCCAACTCCCCCCCTCCACCCAGCTCCACTGCCTCCTTGGCCGCTAATTCATCAAAAGCGGTCCCCCCCTCCTCCTCCTCCCCCCTGCCCTTGCCATCAGTGTGCAGGACGTGCACAGACAGTTCTCCAGACTGAACCCATGCAAGGCCCCCGGTCCGGACGGCGTGTCTCCCTCCACCCTGAGACACTGTGCGAAAGAGCTGGCTCCTGTCTTCACAGACATTTTTAACACCTCCCTTAAGAAATGCCACGTGCCGACCTGCCTCAAATCCTCCACCATCATCCCTGTCCCCAAGAAGCCACAGATTACTGGACTTAACGACTACAGACCTGTAGCGCTCACCTCTGTAGTCATGAAGTCCTTTGAGCGCCTGGTCCTGTCCCACCTCAAGTCCATCACCACTCCCCTCCTGGACCCGCTGCAGTTTGCCTACCGTGCCAACAGGTCTGTGGACGACGCAGTCAACCTGGCCCTCCACTCCATCCTGCAGCACCTGGACTCCCCGGGAACCTACGCCAGGATCCTGTTTGTGGACTTCAGCTCTGCATTCAACACCATCCACCCCGCTCTGCTCCAGGACAAGCTGTCCCTGCTTGGCGTGCCTGACTCCCTCTGCAGGTGGATCACCGACTTCCTGACGGACCGGAGGCAGCATGTGCGGCTGGGGAAGTCTGTCTGAGACTCTGTTAGCATCAGCATCAGATCACCCCAGGGCTGTGTACTTTCCCCCCTACTCTTCTCCCTTTATACCAACTCCTGCACCTCCACCCACCAGTCTGTTAAGCTGATCAAGTTTGCGAACGACACCACCCTCATCGGGCTCATCTCCAACGGCGATGAGTCCATCTACAGGAGAGAGGTGGCCCAGCTGGTGTCCTGGTGCAGCCACAACAACCTGCAGCTGAACGCTCTGAAGACAGCGGAGATGATTGTGGACTTCAGGAAAATCACAACCCCCCTGCCCCCCCTCACCATCACAGGCTCTCCCATCACCATTGCAGATTCCTTCCGCTTCTTGGGCACCACCATCACCCGGGACCTCAAGTGGGAGCCAACCATCAGCTCCCTCATCAAAAAGGCCCAGCAGAGGATGTTCTTTCTGCGGCAGCTGAGGAAGCTCAAGCTACCCACCAAGATGTTAGTGCAGTTCTACACGGCCATCATCGAGTCCATCCTCACCTCCTCCATAATCGTGTGGTACGCAGGAGCCACTGCCAGGGACAGACTAAGGCTGCAGCGCGTCGTGCGCACTGCTGAGAAGGTGATCGGCTGCAAGCTCCCATCTCTCCAGGATCTGTACATCTCCAGGACCCGGAGGCGTGCAGGCCGGATCATGGCCGATCCTTCACACCCTGGTCACATACTGTTTGCCACCCTCCCCTCAGGTAGAAGACTTCGGTCCATTCAGACTAAAACCTCCCGGCACATGAACAGCTTTTTTCCCCTCTGCCATCAGACTGCTGAACATTAAGTGACTTATTGACTCTCGTGCACTATATACAGCAGCTCAACCAGACTCATGTCATTCATCACTGTTTTTCTGTTGCATTATCGACTGCACATCATCCGCTACTTGCTAATTTATTTAAAACTGCTGTGACTAGTATTACTCATTATTATTATTATTATTATTATTATTATTATTATTATTATTATTTATTATTCTACACTTATTGCATGGTTTTAGTCTTTAATTTTTTTTTTTAGTTTATCTCTTTATCTTATCATGTTTTAATGTTGTAGCATTGCACCGAGACAAATTCCTAGTTTGTGTACTACATGAACAATGGCAATAAATCTGATTCTGATTCTGATTCTGATTCTGACTCCTTTCAATGTGGAGGAGCAGCGGTTCTACTCTGAGCCTCTCCCAGATGACTGAGCTCCTCACCCTGTCTCTGAGGGTGAGTCCAGCAATCCTACGGAGAAAGCTCATTTCAGCCGCTTGTACCCACGATCTCATTCTTTCGGTCATTACCCAAAGCTCGTGACCATAGGTGAGAGTAGGAACGTAGATTGACTGGTAAATCGACAACTTTGCCTTAGAACTAAGCTCCCTCTTCACCACAACAGACCAGTACAACGTCCGCATCACTGCAGATGCTACTCCAATCCGTCTGTCAATCTCTCGCTCCATTTTCCCCTCACTTGTGAATAAGACCCCAAGATACTTAAACTCCTCCACTTGGGGCAGGAGCCTGTCCCCAACCCAGAGAGGACAATCCACCTTTTTCCGGTTGAGGACCATGGACTCGGACTTGGAGGTGCTGATTCTCATCCCAGCCGCTTCACACTCAGCAGCAAACCGTCCCAGCAAGAGCTGGAGGTCATTGCTGGATGAAGCCAACAGGACAACATCATCTGCAAACAACAGAGATGAGATCCTGTGGTCACCAAGCATGACACCCTCCATTCCCTGGCTGCGCCTAGAAATCCTGTCCATAAAAATTATGAACAGGATCGGTGACAAAGGGCAGCCCTGGCGGAGTCCAACTCTCACTGGGTATGAGTCCGACCGAGTGTTGGCAATACGAACCAAACTCTCACAACAGTCATACAGAGACCGAATAGCTCATAACAACAAGCCCAATACCCCATACTCCCGAAGCACCCCCCACAAAAAACCACGAGGGACGCGGTCAAATGCCTTCTCCAAGTCCACAAAACACATGTAAACTGGTTGGGCAAACTCCCACAAACCCTCGAGAATTCTCGAGAGGGTAAAGAGCTGGTCCGATGTGCCACGGGCAGGACAAAAACCACATTGCTCCTCCTGAATCTGAGATTCGACCAACGGCCGGACTCTCCCCTCCAGTACCTTGGCATAGACCTTCCCAGGGAGGCTGAGGAGTGTGATCCCTCTAAAGTTGGAGCACACCCTCCGGTCCCCTTTTTTGAAGAGAGGAACCACCACCCCAGTTTGCCATGCCAAAGGCACTGCCCCCGACCTCCACGCAATGTTGCAGAGGCGTGTCAACCATGACAGCCCAACAACATCCAGGGCCTTGAGGTACTCAGGGCGAATCTCGTCCACCCCCGGGGCCCGCTACCAAGGAGATTTTTAACCACCTTGGCGACCTCAGCCCCTGTGATAGGCGAGTCGTCCCCCTTGTCCACAAACCCTGCTTCCTCTGTGGAAGTCGTATCAGTGGGATTGAGGAGATCCTCGAAGTATTCCTTCCACCGCCCGACGATATCCCCAGTCGAAGTCAACAGTGCCTCATTCGCACCATACACAGTGTGGACAGGGAGCTGCTTTTCCCTCCTCAACCGCCGGACAGTTTGCCAGAATCTCTTCGAGGCCGACTGAAAGTCTTGTTCCATGGCTTCACCGAACTCCTCCCATACCCGGGTTTTTGCTTCAGCAACCACCCGAGCTGCACTCCGCTTGGCCTGCCGGTACACCTCAGCTGCTTCGGGAGTCCCACAAGCCAACCAAGCTTGATAGGACTCCTTCTTCAGCTTAATGGCCCCCCTCACCACTGGTGTCCACCACTTGGTTCGGGGGTTGCCACCTCTAGATGCACCGAACACCTTGTGGCCGCAGCTCTGGGCTGCCGCTTCAACAACAGAAGTGGAGAACATGGCCCATTCAGACTCCATGTCTCCAGACTCCCTCGGAATGTGGTTGAAGTTCTTCCGGAGGTGGGAGTTGAAGACCTCCCGGACAGGGGTCTCAGCCAGACATTCCCAGCACACCCTCACTATACGTTTGGGTCTACCAGGTCTGAATGGCTTCCTCCCCTGCCATCGGATCCAACTCACCACCAGGTGGTGATCAGTTGACAGCTCTGCACCTCTTTTTACCCGAGTGTCCAAGACATACAGTCGCAGGTCTGATGACACGATAACAAAATCGATCATTGACCTGCGACCTAGGGTGTCCTGGTGCCAGGTGCACATATGGACACCCTTATGCTTGAACATGGTGTTCGTTATGGACAAACTGTGGTTAGCACAGAAGTCCAATAACTGAACACCACTTGGGTTCAGATCGGGCAGGCCGTTCCTCCCAATTACCCCCCTCCAGGTTTCACTGTCATTGCCCACGTGCGCATTGAAGTCCCCCAGTAAGACAATGGAGTCTCCAAGAGGAGCACCATCCAGCACCTCAGTCACAAACTCCAAAAAGGGTGGGTACTCTGAAACATCATTTGGTGCATAGGCACAAATGATGGTCTGGACCCGTTTCCCAACCCGAAGGCGCAGGGAAGCAACCCTTTCGTCCACTGCGGAAAACTCCAATATAGAGGCAGCAAGGTGGGGGGATACAAGAATACCCACCCCTACTCGTCGCCTCTCGCCCGGGGCAACTCCAGAAAAGGCCAAGCTCCAGCCCCTCTCCAGGAGACTGGTTCCGGAACCGGAGCTGTGTGTTGAGTTGAGGCAGACTATATCTAGCCGGTATCTCTCAACCTCGTACACCAGCTCAGGCTCCTTCCCCACAGAGAGGTGACATTCCACGCCCAGGGACACAACGGCAGGATACCCGGGGAGAGCGAGATTCGAACCGCCAACTGTGTGGTTATTGGATGACCTGCTCTACTTCCTGAGCCACTGCCGCCCCCACAAACAACCCAAAATATACACAGAGCTAGCATTAACAGACATACAGAACTTAGAAATAAATAGAGTCTGAGCTCAGTAAAAACCTGAGCTCAGACACATGACACAACTACACAGTAGTGCTAAACAAGCTCTATGACTTCATCAGTGGAGTAGAGACGAAACATCCTGATGCTGTTTTTGTTGCTGGCAACTTTAACCAGTGCAATTTACGGACTGTACTCCCCAAATATTACCAGCATGTGGACATTCCCACCCGCGATAAAAGCACATTGGATCATGTTTATTTCAACATGAGTGGCGCCTACAGAGCGGCACCCTGCCCCCACTTCGGACAGTCAGATCACATCTCACTGTTTATGTACCCAGCCTACAGACAAAAGCTGAAACAAACAAACCCTGTTATTAAGCAAATTAAGCACTGGACTCCAGAGACTGAGAGCACCCTACAAGACTGTTTTGCCTGCACAGAATGGGATGTGTTTAAAGCTGCAGCCACCCGAGAGGACTCTTCTGTAAACATACAGGATTATGCTGAATATGTGACTGGGTACATCAGCACATGCGGTGATACCATCGTACCCACCATGGAGGTCAGGAAGTTCCCCAACCAGAAGCCCTGGATCAACAGTCAGGTACATCAGATGCTGCATGCTCACTCTCATTCATTTAAATCAGGTTGTGAGGTCGAGTACAAAGCTGCAAAGTATGGACTGAGAAAGGCTGCAACAACAGCCAAGAGGCAGTACAGAGAAAAGCTGAACAGCCTCTACTCCACTCCTGACCTGGGGCGCATGTGGCAAGGCCTGCAACACATCACAGACTACAAGAGGACCAACAGCGGCACCACTAGCTCTACAGACAGCCTGCCGGACGATCTCAACATCTTTTACACCCACTTCGAGACCACCAGCCACAGCACAGAGAAGAGACACACACTCACGCACCCCACCCCCACCCCCACTAAGAGTCTCACCAGGCCAGGTAAACAAAGCACTGAGGAATATAAACACCTGCAAGGCAGCAGGACCAGACAACATACCTGGGCGGCCTTCAGAGCATGCACTGCAGAGCTGACCGACGTTCTTACAGCAATCTTCAACCTCTCCCTCAACCAGAACATAGTCCCCTCCTGCTTCAAAATGACAACCATCTTCCCCGTCCCCAAAAGGAGCCCACCGACCTGTCTGAATGATTTCAGACCGGTAGCATTCACTCCAATCATCATGAAGTGCTTCTAGAGAGTGATGCTTCCCCTCATTCAGGACAGCATACCGGGCACCCTTGACCCCCTGCAGTACGCCTACCGGCCCAACAGGTCCACCTCAAATGCCATCGCTGCAGCATTCTATTATTCTCTCTCCCACCTGGACAATAAAGACTCCTACATTAGGATGCTCTTTGTTGACTACAGCTCCGCCTTCAACACGGTCATCCCCCACAAACTCACCGACAAACTATCTTCACTTGGCCTGCACCCCACCCTCTGCGACTGGCTACTAGACTTTCTAACTGGCAGGCCCCAGTCTGTCAGGATGGGTAAAAGGACCTCAGCCAGCATCATCACAAACACAGGTGTCCCACAGGGTTGTGTTCTCAGCCCCATCTTCTACAGCCTCTTCACCCATGACTGTGTCACCTCCCACAAGGACAATATCATCCTAAAGTTTGCGGATGACACAGCAGTGATAGGATGCATCACTGGTGATGACGAAGCATCCTACAGGAGGGAGGTGGCCAACCTGGTGTCATGGTGTGAGAACAACAACTTCACCCTCAACACGGACAAGACAAAGAAGATGATAGTGGACATGAGGAAAGGGAGGAGGAGACCCCATCAGCCGCTGTTCATCTGGAAGCTTGAGGTGGAGAGGGTGAGCAGCTTTAAATACCTGGGCATCCACATCAGCGAGGACCTTAAGTGGACACTCAATACCACAGAGCTGATTAAAAGAGCTCAACAGCGACTGTACTTTCTGAGGAGGCTGAAGAAGTTTGGCATGTCCTCCAGGATCCTCAACAATTTCTACAGCTGCATCATCGAGAGCATCCTGACCAACTGCATCACTGCGTGGTATGGCAGCACCACTGCCCTGGACCACAAATGCCTGCAGAGAGTGGTGAAGACAGTGGAGAAGATCATCAGGACTCCACTCCCCTCTCTGCAGAGCATCTACCACTGCAGAGTCCAAAGGAGAGCTGACGCCATCCTCCAGGACCCCACCCACCTCCAGCACAGACTGTTCACACTTCTACCCTCAGGCCGGAGGTACAGAAGTATGAAATGCAGGACAACCAGACTGAAGAACTTCTTTCCCACTGCCATCAGACTCCTGAACAGATAATAACTCCCAAAACTCCGTAACACTGCTTTGCATATAGTAACTCACACACTGGCTACTAAATTTGCACACTGCTCACCTGTACAGTAGATATAGTCTCACCCATCTGATGTCCCTATCACCTCTGCTGCTAATTATCATCTCTGCTGCTACTTATCATGCACAGTCTACTGGTACTACCGTTACAGAAATTAGCACCAGGTGCTAATTTGTAATTTGTAATTATACACTGCTTGTTACACAATGCTCATTTGCACACTGTACATAAGTCTATGCCATCTCAGGTTCACATCAGGTTGCACGATGCTCATTTGCACACTGTACCTAAGTTCATGCCATCTCAGGTTCACATCATCTCTGATATCAATGTACCACTATCCCTTTAGTCATCCAGTGAATTTTCAATTTCATTCCTCTTGTCTGACTGCTTTAACTGCCCAAACTGCCTAGTGTGCGTTATTAGTACTCATTAGTTTTAGTATTTAGTATCAAGGTGTGCTTAAGGAGTCCTAACTGCCTAACTGTGTGTTGGTGTGTGTGTTATTAGCATCCATTAGTATTAGGATTGAGTTACTGTGTTAGTGTGTCATGACTTATTAGAACTGTTGTTTCTGTACCTTTTACCTTGGCATTTGTTTGGAGAACAAAGTAAGAATTTCATTGCTCAGGAAATGTAGCATTTCTTAACTGTGCACATGATAATAAAACCTTTGAATCGTTGAATCCTGAAATGCTTTTATTGATATGATTTGATATGTGTTGCTTTATTTTCAGGAAGAAATTAACTTTTGCATGCCTACAAGAAATTAATTGCATGTACAATGTAGACATTGTATTTTCCTTTGATCAAGTAGAATATCTTCGTCACTAAAGTTTAAGGAATTTATGCTTTCATAGCCAACATATGTATTTTAGGAGGATCTCACTTTTCATATCAAATGTCTCTCCCCCTCCTTTCTCTGCTCTTTGGGAGATCATAGCTGGACTTTGACTGACCAATAGAGTTCCAGGCTTCACTGTATCTCCTTTTTAGGTTGAGTTTATGACTTCTGTTGAACAAAACTCTATGTAATTGGTTCAGCTCAGTTTCATGAAATTCAGTGTTGCAGAGTTTTGGGTCAGTGGTCAAGCTGTAAGGGGCCTTTTCTGCTCTTCCATTTTTTTTCTATCTTTTTAAGTAGGCCCAGAGTCTTCCAGGCCCTGTGAAAATCCTGTTTCTTTTCTTTAAAATTCACTTTGCCTTATTCTAATCCTTTTTCTTTAAATTACAGTGTAAGAAGATTTTGCTTGATTTTTTTCTAAGCTTAAATCAACTCATTCAAGCCACATACATCAGAAGAAATGGATCTGTGGTGTGTTTTTATCCCAATTTGATTTTCTGATCGGACTTTGTACAATAAGCAAACTCCTTCTTCAGTGCATAAGAGAAGACTGCAGCCAGCCTGCTGAAGGATCGACCCCTTTGTGATCTCGGGAGTAGGCCATAACCGTGGTAAAGAGCCAGTCTTCCAACAGAACCCACGCCGGTCCAGTTGAAACAGAATCCAATGGACTGCCTGCTACCCACTGGGACACAATGATTCTGCTTGGCTGATAGTCTGTTGTTTAATTTAAACTTAATTCTTTAGAATATTCCTGGTATAAGTTCTTTAAACTTAATTTCATGCAAACCCCCATCAGAATTTCAAAATGCATTTTGTCCTTTCATTAATTTACTTTCTTTTTCAGAGTAACACCAATTTTCCATTTTTATAAATAATTTAATCATCATTTTCTTCATAAAATTGCATCCACTTTTCTTCACCAATACTATTTTATGGCTTTCCAATTTCCAGTAGGCTGACAAGCTAAACTAGGGTTTTTTGGTTCCACAAATGTTTGATTCACATGTGATACTCAGTAACTCAGTCTATGATGTCCATGATACATGTTGAATTCTCTGTTTTAAAGTTATCCAAATGTGTTAATCTATTCTGACACTTATTATTAAACTATTCAAAGACAAATGGGAGTTATTGTTTGATTTCATGTCCATCTTCTTGATTATCAACAGACAAGAACTCACAAGGTTTTTTTTTTTAGACAGATTCATAATTGGTACAAATAAAGAATTGTTAATAAAATTGTCCCTTTATCTAGACTGGTGCCCTAAGAGGATATGAGTGTGTGATGAAAGGAAATCTTCATTCCTACTCACATTCATATTTACATTAATACTTATACCAACAATACTGTATAAACCCATTAATCTAAATCCACTACAGATGTCAACACTGCTTCAATGGATACAAGTCAAGTAGAAACCTGACCAAGTGAGCACCCCAAGTGGAGCCCGGAATCCAATCTGTACATGTACAAGTACATTTCCAATCCAGTGATTTGTAACAAGAAGTGTAAAAAATATATATCTTGAAGATGACAGCTAAGCTGACCTGGAGACAGTTTTCTTTCTGCTTTCAAAAGACTTTTCTTCTCCACCGCTGCTGCTCGTCAGGGCTGGCTGCCCCAAATGAAAATCCACAGTCTGTGGGACAATAATGTTCTGAATGAGGCTTTAGAAAATTGTGAATCAGTTTGTAAATCATTGGATTGAAAATGTACTTGTACATGTCGATTGGATACCAGGGTCCACTTGGGGTGCTCACATGGGGTGCTCACTTGGTCAGGGGTCCACTTGACCAGATCCCAACTCAATGTGTGTGCTTTTTCATTCTCCATCACAGGTCAGTAAAACGCTTTAAAATGAGTGTACTATGTGAACTTAAAGAGTTGTAGTTATCATTTAAACATCTTTTGTATATGTATGAATGGATAATTCAGTCTGTTATGAGAGTTATGCACATATGCTGAAGTATGGGTGAATGCTAATGTTAATCGGTTGTAGCATGGTGAATTGGCTACATGCTAACTAGCATTAGCTACATGCTAACATGCTAGCGGAGCTGGATACCTGGTCAAGCCCCTCCATTATCAACTCACCCCAGCCAGTTACAGTCGCCCCATAACCAACTTGCCCCACAGCAAACTCGCCCCAGATGCATATAAATGTAGGCCGTGCATTGCCTGAACTGTCATCATGGTAAACAACAGCTGGTTCGGGTTATGCGTCCTCCAAGTGCGCATTTGTAGGCCAGATATGTCACTGTGCTGTGTTCAAGGCTGTCCCATTCCACGGGCTCCTTCACATGCGGTCAACAAATGCAGCCTTGAAAACCGGCTCAGGCAGAAGCGCAGCGACGTTAGAAACAGTTCAAATTAAGTATTTTGCTTGAATTCTGCAGCTATTTGAACATGAAAACACCAATAATCCAGAAAACAGTAACATCTGATTATTTAAGCTCATGTTAATGTGACATTTTTTTCTGATGTGCTGTATGCTTTGATTAATGTGTAGCGCCCATAATGGTAGCATTATGTAGCTAACATATTTCACTGCAGAGACCCAAGCGTAGAAGGACTTTAAGCTTGCGGTGTGTATTGACATCACGCCTCAGATGGACAATGAGTCTGGACCACCTGCGGACTTGGGAGGAAGTCAGAGGATCTGGAGCGAGAGCCTGAAAGGACTGTCTGACCTCCTGGGGTCAGACAGAAGAGCAAAGAGGACTTTGAGTGATTAAGTGTAAATAGAAGGATTTGACTTGATTGTGTGATTCTGTGTTTGATGTGTGGGTATAAATGTATGTGGGTTTACCGCAGCTCTTCCTCTTTTTTCCTGACTGAGAGAGAGAGAGCTGGAGACTTGAGATGAATAAACCATACTGAGAAATTATCCAGTCTCATCATTTCATGATCCCCACAAATGAATTAATTAAACATGTTGAACAGTTATTTTGACGTGGTTGAAAAAACTTGCTTTAAGATAAGATAGCCCACCCCAGAAGCACATAAATGTAGGCTGTGCATTACCTGGACTCTCATCAGTTTGGGGAAATATTTATTTAATTTTATTTAAATTTATTTAAAAAAATAACCAGTAACTTGAAAATTACAAAGTATGGCTTCACCAAAATCACCTCACATGCAATCCATTTTCTTCTAGTCAGACTACAACACATAGTTTGGATTAAAGACATTTTTTCATAGCTTTTGGGAATATTTATTAGGATTATAGTTCAGCATCATCAAGGTTAGTGCCACTAAATGCTGCCCAGCCACTAGGGTCTCCTGTTAGTAACACTTGTTACTTGGACCCAAAAAATATCATAGGTTAGGGAAATATTTATTAGAAATGATAGTTAAAAACTTATAAACAACCGAGTGCAGCTTCACCAAAATCACCTCACACATCATCCATCATCTGATGGTCATATTGCATCACTTAGGTTGAGTAAAAAAAAAATTTTTTTTTCATATTTTTGATAAATATTTAGTCTGACCAAAATGACACAATTGATGTATAAACTGATTCTAGTGACGTTACACCTTATGATCATGACTATTTAATTTTAAGTTGTTGTGTTTTTTCTCAGAGTTGCAATTTGCAGATGGTCCCTGCACATTCGTTTCCCGATGGCAGCTCATAGACACCAATGCAACTGCAGGAGCTCAGAGGACAGCACTTTTTAATGAAAATGAGGTTGTGGCTCATTGTCCACTTTACAAATGTATTTGACTGGTGTGGTTTGTGTTTTAACTGTGTTTTGTTCAGGAGTTATTTATCTGCAAAGTCCAAATCTGTGAATATCTTGCCAACTTTACCAAAGTCTAAAAAAAACTTTGGAAAGCTCCGCTGGCACAGGGGCTGAAAAGTTCACATAGTGGTCAAATTTGACCAAATGTGGTTATTTTTCAACAGTCTTCCCATCGGTGTGCACAGTTCTTCCATTGGTGTTGGAGCGCTTGGATCCCTGCACTTGAAAAATAAACTACAGTCACACTTGATGGGACGAGGTGAGGTGAGTTGAGGCGAGTTTGTTGTGGGGTGAGTTGGTTATAGGGTGGTTTTAACTGGCTGGGACAAGTTGGTTATGGGGGGACTTGACCGTGAACTTGGAGCGGTTCTGGAGGTGGAGTGTAATGTTCAGGAAACTAAGTTAAATCAGTACTATAGTTCTTAGATGATGGGTTTGTCATAATTTGGTTCTGCCACAGTGGTTATGTTGAGAGGCTGAGGTTGGCAGAGAAAGTTAATAATCACCTTTTTGATACACATCTCTGATTCATGGTGGTATAAGCTCTGAGAGGCCTGGAAGCTAAAAGAAGGCATGGCTAAACTAAACAAGCTTTGAAGTAAACCTGGCAGATGTAGCCCATGGACCTTGAGTTTAACATCCATGCTTTGTATCATAGTTTCTATTTCCATGTTTGTAAAATCTGTTGTTAATTTGTTGCAGAACACGGTATTGTTTATTGGAATGTGCTTTTATAGAGTTTTGGAAGTGAGCAAAGGCAACTGATGTTTGGTCCGTGTATATTAAGAACATATTTCATGTTTAGAAATTACTATAAAACTTTACTGTTAAAAATAAGTTAAAGACAAACTAATTTCTCTGCTTGAGTCATAGTTACAAAGGAATAAGTTTAAGAACAGAGGAACATGCATACATGTGTATTTCAGTTTATTTATTTATTTAGCGAATGCAAAGTCCTTAAGCCAAGCAGTTGCCTCCTGGTTTGCTGTATGGAGGGTGTGTAATCCTCCTTCCAGTCTTTGGAGCGGGCAAGCCTCTATGATGTGTTCCATAGTTTGCTCCTCTCCACATGCGCACAGTGGGCTAGGGCTACTGCCCCATCTGTGAAGGCTGGCCAAGCAGGGGCCATGTCCAGTCCTGAAGCGATTGAGTGTAGACCACTGTCTCCTTGGGAGGTTGGTGCCCGGGACCTGTTGGTTGGGGTTTATCACCAGCTGTTTGTTTGGGACCTCCTTGGTTTCCCATTCCTCTTGCCAAGCTGTCTGGATGGTAAAGTCAGCTGGGGGAGGGTTTTTCCAAATCGGCCGTCTGGATGAAAGTCGGGCAGTGGGTGGGGTGTAGATATCTGCATGGATTGGTAAGTGAGGAAAATCTTTAACTTTTTGGAGCATCCTTTGAGTTAATGCTGCTCGCCGGATGTGTGGAGGGGCTATGTTTGACAGTACAGAGAGCCAGGGGAGTGGTGTTGAGCGGATTGTTCCAGTTATAGTTCTCATGGTTGAGTTGAGCTGGGTGTCTACATGGTGTGTGTAAGATGACCTGGACCAGACAGGGGCACAATATTCTGCTACAGAGTATGAAAGGGCCAGTGCTGAGGTGCGCAGGGTGGAGACTGCCGCCCCCCATTTTGCACCAGCGAGCTTGCAGAGCAGGTTGTTTCGTACTTTCACCTTAGCAGCCGTCCCCTTTAGATGTTCCTTGAAGGATAAGGTCCTATCAAGGGTCACTCCAAGATAAGTTGGATTTGGGGCATGCTTAAGCTTGAGTCCGCTCAGGTGGATGTTTAGTTCTCTGGCAGCTTTTGCATTGTGGAGATGAAATACACTGGAGACGGTTTTTGCTGGGCTTGGTTTTAGGCGCCAGATTTTGCAGAACTGGTCCAGTTTAGCAAGATCTTCCGTGAGCACCCGTTCCAGTGGTTCAAAGTCTGGTGCTTGGAATGCCAAACAGATGTCGTCTGCATAGATGAATTTGCGGGATTTTGTAGTAGGCAGGTCGTTTATGTAGAGGTTGAACAGAGTTGGAGCTAGAACTGAGCCTTGTGGGAGTCCGTTTTTCTGCATTCTCCATGCACTTGTGTTCTGACTGAGGTGGACTCTGAACCTTCGGTTGGTCAGCAGGGTTTTTATAATTGCTGTTGCCCAAGCAGGGATCGCCTTTATAAGTTTCAGGAGGAGGCCTTTGTGCCAGACCGTATCATAGGCGGCTGTAAGATCGAGAAACACAGCCCCTGTCTTCAGTCTGCTCTCGAAGCCATTTTCAATGAAGGTGGTTAGGGCCAGTACTTGTTCTCCTGTACTGCGGTCCTTGCGGAAACTGTATTTCAGTTGTGTTCACTGGACTCACTGAGATTGAAGGACTGTGTAATGGGTTAAAAAAAAACCAAGTTAACTTGCTGAAGTTACTGTCAATGTCAATGTCACTGTCCTGAGATATGACATGGTCATGGTTTTGTAAATGGACATAAGTTGAAGGCCATTTACTGATGATTATTTTTGTGACACTGTGGAGATGTGTGGAAAGACGAGGCTGAGTTTATTACTCAAGATCAGTTTTATTCACCATCACATTCTCCAACATCCAAAAACAGAAAAGAGAGTGAATCTCACAACATCTGTCCCTTTTCACCCAGGACATCAAACATACAGTACATGGTACTTAATCCCAGTCACAATGTAACTTCCCCCCGATCTTAACACACCCCACCTCCCAGTCTCTGGCTGCTGGGCGAAACCCCCCAAGGCTATCTCTTTGCATGCCAAAGACTAAACTTTCACACCCTCGTGTTATCTCCAGAAAGGCTCAGTCCTTTGTTCCGTCTCAGATGTGAAGCCTAAGGTGGTATACGTATGAATCATACAATCATATACATATGTGCATATATGTGTGCCACATGACCCCCCCCCAAACGTCTAAGGTGGAACAAACGTAATAACTGTTTGCAAGTCATGGTAAAATTATTACACATCAGTCCACATGTCGCTTGGGCCTCAGTCGCCTCCCATATCTGCTGTAAGCGGGCTTTACCACCTCCGCGGTGTCTTCCTGCTGTGGAGCTGCTGCCTGAGGATTAGAACTGTTAGTCAATCTCTGTGGGTGTTCTGGGGAATGCTCTCTAGGGGGTCTGCCGCGCCGAGGAGCCTTAGCCAACTGCACAATTTCGTCAGCTACCACAAAAGCGGGTTTGAGCCTGTTTATGCCAATCATTTCTTTTCTGCCCCCCAAATCTAGCAAAAAATGCTTATCCCCTGTTTCCAGCACTCTATATGGTCCATCATAAGGTGGGCGTAAAGGTGGGTGATGGGCATCATGTCTGACAAAAACAAATTTTTTAAAGCCTTAGGCACAAAAACATGCGGAAAACTGTGGTGAACGGGGCCAGGTAGCGTGCTCGAGTCCGTGCTATTCTGTAACCGCTGAGCCGGGGAGCACTCTGGCGTTGGATTATCTGGGAGAAATTCCTCGGGCAGCCGAAGTGGCTGTGCGAAAACTAGCTCAGCTGGGGAGGCTTCTAAATCCTCTTTAGGTGCAGAACGCGACCCCAATAAAACCCATGGTAGCCTGTCCACCCAATTTGCATCCGTAAGCGACGCTCTGAGAGCTGCCTTCAGTGACCTGTGAAAACGTTCCCATAACCCGTTAGCCTGCGGGTTGTACGCGGTCGTGCGGTGGATCGTTGCCCCCAGGCTGCGGGCCATCGCTGACCAAAGTTCGGAAACAAATTGCGGACCTCTGTCAGACGTAATGTCCGACGGGACTCCAAAACGCGCTACCCATGCTGTTAAAAACGTGCGCGCCACCTCCTCGGCTGTGGTTGACGGCAGCGGAACCACTTCCGGCCAGCACGTGGTGCGGTCAACCATTGTCAGGAGATGTGTGCACCCTTGTGAGGGCGGGAGGGGGCCTACGAGGTCCACGTGGACATGATCAAACCTTTTAGCTGGGATGTGGAACGGCTCCAAGGGAGCTCTCGTGTGTCGATGAACCTTGGCCCGCTGACAAGCTATGCAGGCTGCCGCCCACTCTCTAACTTGTTTGCGCAGGCTCGGCCATACAAATTTCTCTCCTACCATTTTGACCGACGCACACACTCCCGGGTGCGCCAGAGAATGGATCGAGTCAAAAATGCGGCGGCGCCACGCGGCTGGAACCACCGGATGCGGCCACCCAGTGGAGACATCGCAGATTAGGGGGGGCATACCATCTTGCAGCACCCTGTTCTCCAGCCTTAACCCTGTTGGTCCAGACTGGAGCGCGCGCACATCTGCATCGCTAACCTGCTCCGCGGCCATGGCTGCATAATCTATCCCCACGCGGACCAGGGCCGTGCGCACTTCCGCGTCGCTAACCTGCTCCGCGGCCATGGCTGCAGGATCTACCTCCGTGCGGGCTGGAGCCCCCACGGCGCGTGAGAGGCAGTCCGCCACTACATTAAGTTTACCCGCAACATGCTGGATATCGGTAGTAAACTCCGATATCGCGGCCAGCTGTCTCTGCTGCCGGCCCGACCAAGGTTCTGAAATCTTGGCCATCGCGAAAGTCAGCAGCTTGTGGTCAACGAACGTGGTGAAACGGCGTCCTTCCAGCCAGAACTGGAAGTGGCGAATGGCCAAGTGGAGAGCTAACAACTCCCTGTCGAATGCGTATTTTCGTTCAGAATCAGAATCAGAATCAGAATCAGAATCAGGTTTATTGCCATTGTTCATGTAGTACACAAACTAGGAATTTGTCTCGGTACAATGCTGCAACATTAAACATGATAAGATAAGAGAAATAAACTATACATGTAATAAAGTGTAGGATAAGATTAAGTGATACTGGTCAACAGTTAAAATATATATTAGCCAGCAGCAGATACTGTGGAGAACTATATAGTGCAGTCGGTAATGCAGGAAGAAAACAGTGATGATTGACATGAGTCTGGTTGAGCTGCTGTACATGGTGCACGAGAGTCACTTAGTGTTCAGCAGTCTAATGGCAGAGGGGAAGAAGCTGTTCATGTGACGGGAGGTTTTAGTCTGGATGGACCGAAGTCTTCTACCAGAGGGGAGGGGGGCAAACAGTACGTGACCAGGGTGTGAGGGATCGGCTATGATCCGGCCAGCACACCTCCGGGTCCTGGAGATGTACAGATCCTGGAGAGATGGGAGCTTGCAGCCGATCACCTTCTCAGCAGTGCGCACGACGCGCTGCAGCCTTAGTCTGTCCCTGGCAGTGGCTCCTGCGTACCACACGGTTATGGAGGTGGTGAGGATGGACTCGATGATGGCTGTGTAGAACTGCACTAACATCTTGGTGGGTAGCTTGAGCTTCCTCAGCTGCCGCAGGAAGAACATCCTCTGCTGGGCTTTTTTGATGAGTGAGCTGATGGTCAGCTCCCATTTGAGGTCCCTGGTGATGGTAGTGCCTAGGAAGCGGAAGGAATCAGCAGTGGTGATGGGAGAGCCTGAGAGGGTGAGGGGGGGCAGAGGAGTAGTGACTTTCCTGAAGTCTACAATCATCTCCACTGTCTTCAGAGCGTTCAGCTGCAGGTTGTTATTGCTGCACCAGGACGCCAGCTGGGCCACCTCTCTCCTGTAGGCGGACTCGTCGCCGTTGGAGATGAGCCCGATGAGGGTGGTGTCGTCCGCAAACTTGATCAACTTGACAGACTGGTGGCTGGAGGTGCAGGAGTTGGTGTAAAGGGAGAAGAGTAGGGGGGAAAGTACACAGCCCTGGGGTGATCCGGTGCTGATGCTAGTATAGTCTGAGACAGTCTTTCCCAGCCGCACCTGCTGCCTCCGGTCCGTCAGGAAGTCGATGATCCACCTGCAGAGGGAGTCAGGCACGTTGAGCAGGGACAGCTTGTCCCGGAGCAGAGCGGGGCGGATGGTGTTGAATGCGGAGCTGAAGTCCACAAACAGGATCCTGGCGTAGGTTCCCGGGGAGTCCAGGTGCTGCAGGATGGAGTGGAGGGCCAGGTTGACTGCATCGTCTACAGACCTGTTGGCTCGGTAGGCAAACTGCAGCGGGTCCAGGAGAGGGGTGGTGATGGACTTGAGGTGGGACAGGACCAGGCGCTCAAAGGACTTCATGACTACAGAGGTGAGCGCTACAGGTCTGTAGTCATTAAGTCCAGTGATCCGTGGCTTCTTGGGGACAGGGATGATGGTGGAGGATTTGAGGCAGGATGGCACGTGGCATAACTTAAGGGAGGTGTTAAAAATGTCTGTGAATACAGGAGCCAGCTGTTTCGCACAGAGTCTCAGGGTGGAGGGAGACACGCCGTCTGGGCCGGGGGCCTTGCGCGGGTTCAGTCTGGAGAACTGTTTGAGCACATCCTGCTCACTGATGATAAGGGGAGGGGGGGGGTGCCTTAAATGAAGTAGGGAATGTGGAGGCTGTGGAGCTGGAGGGAGGGGGGGAGTTGGACACAGATGACGAGGTGTCAAAACGGGCATAGTGTTGGGACAGTCTCTGACAAAGGGCTTTGTCATCCTGACCTTTAGGAGCCTGAGGCCGATAGTTGGTGATCTGCCTCAGTCCTCTCCACACGGAAGCCGAATCATTAGCAGTGAACTGCTGCTGGAGTCTCTCTGAGTACACAGATTTAGCCCTCTTCAGCTCTCTGTTAAACCGGTATTTAACCTCCCTGTAGCAGTCCCTGTCTCCACTTTTCAGCGCTGCTTCCTTCTCCTTCCTGATCTGTCTGAGCTTAGCTGTGAACCAGGGTTTGTCATTAGAGTAACTCACCCTGGTGCGTGATGGAAGAATGTTCTCTTCACAAAAGTGGATATATGAGTTCACAGTGTCCGTGTACTCATCCAGATCATGCGTGGCTCCTTTAAGCATGCCCCAGTCAGATATTTCCATGCACGTTTCCAGCTTCTCCTCAGCATCACTGGTCCGTATCTTCGTAGTGCTCACAACAGGTTTAGTGAGCTTCAATCTCTGTCTGTATGTGGGAATAAGGTGAACCATCACGTGATCAGATAATCCCAGCGCAGCTCGAGGGACAGCGCGATATGCGTCTTTCACTGTGGTGTAAGAGTGATCCAGTGTGTTTAATCCTCTGGTGGGGCATTTAATAAACTGTTTGTAGCGGGGGAGATCGTGGCTCAGATTGCACTGATTAAAGTCGCCAGCCACAATAATCAGCGAGTCTGGAAAACTCCGCTCTGTGTGTTGAATGTGATCCGCGAGCACGCGCTGAGCTTCGCGCGTGTCCGCGTCGGGAGGGGCGTACACAGCGATCATTATGAAAGAAGCAAACTCCCGCGGGGAATAGAAGGGCTTGCAATTGATAACAAGAAATTCCAAGGCAGGAGAACAGTGTTTGGAAATTACCGTTACATCAGAGCACCAGCTACAGTTGATGTAGAAGCAGACACCGCCTCCTGTGGTCTTGCCGGAAAGCTCTGTGTCACGATCAGCACGGAAGAGCTGGAAGCCGTCGAGGCGCAGCGCGCTGTCCGGTATATTTTCCCGGAGCCAGGTCTCAGTAAAGCAGAGGACAGCTGAGGAGGCGAGGTCCTTAAAACGCATCAGCAGTCTCAGTTCATCCACCTTGTTAGAGAGAGAGTTGGTATTGGACAGAAATATGCCAGGCAGCGCCGTTCGCGAGCCTCTCCTGCGAAGTCGTACGAGAGCGCCCGCTCGTCTTCCTCTCTTCCGCCGTCTCACATTCCGAGCCAAACAATAAACCAGATCGGCGGCAGGGGCTAGAAAAACTGGGAGGAGGTCCGTGGGGGTCAAAGTCCTGATATTTAAAAGTTCTTCACGGGTATAAGTGCAAGCAGACACACAATTGACAAACAAAAACAAACAAAGAGCGCAGCGAAGCACCATGTCGACCGCTGTGGGCGCCATCTTGGAGCAGGGTCTTACTGACAAAGGCGAGCGGTTGCCAGGCTCTGGCTACAAACTGTTCCACGACCGCCCCTATGGCCACATCTGACGCGTCAGTAGTGAGCGCCATGCGGGCCGCTGGGACTGGATGTGCTAACAACGCAGCGTTTGCCAAGGCTGTTTTGACTTCAGAAAATGCGCGCCCTCGCTCGGGAGACCACTCGGCTTTATTTGTGGGTTTTTGTTTTTTTAGTGCAGCATACAATGGTTGCATGAGTTGCGCTGCGCGGAGGAGGAAACGGTTATAAAAATTCACCATTCCCAAAAACTCCTGTAACGCTTTGACCGTTTGTGGCTGAGGAAAATTCGTTACTGCGCGCACTTTGTCAGGCAGAGAGACCGCTCCCTCTGGGGAGACGCGATGCCCCAAAAAATCAATCTGCGTCACCCCGAATTGACACTTCGCTGGGTTAATTATTAACCCGTGCTCTGCCAACCTCCGGAAAACTGCCGTGAGGTGGTTTTCGTGTTCATCTTCGGACGCACTGGCTACCAATATGTAGTCCAGGTAGACGAACATGAAAGGGAGATCGCGCAAAACCGCGTCCATCATGCGTTGGAACGTCTGCGCCGCGCCTTTAAGCCCAAACGGCATGCGCAAAAACTCAAAAATCCCGAAAGGAGTTATTACCGCTGTTTTGGGTATGTCCTCAGCGCGCACTGGGACCTGGTGGTAACCGTGTACCAAGTCTATTTTAGAAAAAACGCGCGCCCCCGCCAAATGAACTGAAAAATCTTGGATGTGCGGGATCGGGTAGCGCTCGTGCGCTGTAGCGTTGTTCAGCCTGCGGAAATCACTGCAAGGCCGCCACGAGCCATCAGCTTTCGGGACCATGTGAAGCGGTGAAGCCCATGGGCTCTTCGAACGCCTGATGATGCCCAACCTTTCCAGGTTGGTGAACTCCTCACGTGCTATGGTCAGTTTAGCTGCATCCAAGCGCCGAGCTTTCGTGAAAACGGGCGGTCCGGTGGTAGTAATAAAATGTTCCACCCCGTGTTTAGCCACGGTCGCCGAAAATGTTGGAACCGTGAGTGCTGGGAACTGAGTGAGGAGTGTGTGGAACTTACCACCCGCAGCTGTGACGTTGGCTTGTGCTGTCGAGCTGTACAGGGAATAGAATGAAAAGAGAGTGCATGAACCAGGCGTCTGTTAGCAAGATCGACCAACAACCCATGTGAGCACAAAAAATCAGCCCCTAACATGTTGAAATTGACTGCCGCTATGATGAAAGTCCACTCGAATGTACGGCCGTGTAAAGACAGAAGCAGAGTCCTCTCACCGAAGGTCTTAATCGCCGAGCCGTTCGCTGCTGACACCCGGGGACCGCTGGAAGGCGCCAGCCGGTCAGCGTAGGAAGGTGTGATGAAACTCAGCTGGGAGCCCGTGTCCACGAGGAAATGCCTCCCCGAGTGCGCATTCCTCAAATAGAGCAGCTTGTTCTCCTCTCCGAGGGCCGCAGCTGCTACCGACCCCCGGTCTTGGCGTTTCCCGAGTGCTTGAAACGGCACGGTGGAATGCACTTGCGTGCCCTCTCTGCAAAGCGGCAATGGTAGAAGCAAAGGACGTCGTCTGCTCCGTGTTTCCTGTCCCGTGCCGCCGCCGTCGTAGGTGAGTCTGGTGCTGCAGCCTCTGGCCCCCTGCCATCTCCGGACGTTGCGCCTAGCTCCGCTGCTGCAGCCGCGTGCCGTTTATTGGTGTCGACGAGTCGTTGTGCCTCCTGGCCCAGCTCGTGGTAGTCTCGTCGGGCCAACAGTGGTGAACTGGCCAGGGTCACTCTCACCGCTGACGGTAGGGTCCTGAGGAAAAGGTGAGTGAAGATGAAGTTATCATCCTCGGAGTCTCTCAAACTCAACATCTTCCCCATCAGGTCTGCAGGTCTGTCGCTCTCGAATTCAGCCAGCGCCAGGAGCCTCTCTGCTCGCTCCTCCACTGAGGGGGTGAAGTAACGGATGAGTGCAGCCTTCAACGTGCTGTACTTGTTGCTGTCCGGTGGGTGGTTGATCAGGCTCGCCACCCGCTGGGCTGTGTGGTTGTCCAGCTTTGCAACCACATGGTAGAACTTTGCGGCGTCCACCGAAATCCTCCGGAGGTGGAACTGTGCCTCGACTGCGCTAAACCAGGAGCGCGGATTGTTCGGCCAGAAGTCCAGCAGTTGGACTGTGGCTGCATTCGTTTGGCTGGCTCCTGGCAAGTCTAGCTCGGGAGATTCGTCTCCGCTCATGATACGTCGTGGGGTCACCAGTGTGGAGATGTGTGGAAAGACAAGGCTGAGTTTATTACTCAAGATCAGTTTTATTCACCATCACATTCTCCAACATCCAAAAACAGAAAAGAGAGTGAATCTCACAACATCTGTCCCTTTTCACCCAGGACATCAAACATACAGTACATGGTACTTAATCCCAGTCACAATGTAACTTCCCCCCGATCTTAACACACCCCACCTCCCAGTCTCTGGCCGCTGGGCGAAACCCCCCAAGGCTATCTCTTTGCATGCCAAAGACTAAACTTTCACACCCTCGTGTTATCTCCAGAACGGCTCAGTCCTTTGTTCCATCTCAGATGTGAAGCCTAAGGTGGTATACGTATGAATCATACAATCATATACATATGTGCATATATGTGTGCCACAACACCTGAAGTACAGTCTGTTTTTATAATGAAGGAAGAATTAAACTTCCTGTTGAGATGGCAACACTGCCTCAACATGTGTGTTTTTTCATCCTCCATCACAGGTTACAACACACGTTGATTGAACAGAATCTCAACTGCCCTCTGACGTTGAGGTCGGAGCTGCAACATACAAACCATGAAGAAGCTAGGGATCACAGAGGGAAGCCACATAACAGATGATACCATGACTTGAGGAAAGACATGACTGAATTTTGAAGGGAGGAAGATAATCAGCGGAATCAACAGCAGGTGACAGGGAGTCATGTTAACGAGGGAGACGGAGACAGAACAAACAGGAGGGAACCCAAACACAGAGGGAGACAAAGGACCTGAATCACATAAATCCAACTAAGAATACAAACCCAAAACAAGGCCAAAACTCAGAGAGAAAGTCACAGTGGAAACACGAAACAGAACAGTAAAGAGAAAATCATAACTAAGGACTAACAGGAAGTACTTTCAAACTAAAACAAAGGTCAAGTTAAATTAAATGGAACAAAACAGGAAATGCTTTCAGTATAAAACTAGAATTATGCAACAGAAAATCACAATAGCAAACAGTCCAAGATAACAGAAATCAACTCAGATGGTGGGCATGATAGTACAACACTTCAGCCTTAGGTGAAGCCCTGAAGGCTCTAGTAACTGTGACTGTTGTGGAGTTCATGGTTCTATTTACCACAGCAAGTCTTCCAGGTCCTGAAACAGCAAAACAGCCTCAGACCATCACACTACCACCACCATATTTTACTGTTGGTATGATGTTCCTTTTCTGAAATGCTGTGTTACCTTTACGCCGGATGTAATGGAACACACACACCTTCCAAAAAGTTCAACTTTTGTCTCATCACTCCACAGAGTATTTTCCCAAAAGTCTTGGGGATCATCAAGATGTTTCCTGGCAAAACTGAGATGAGCCTTTATGTTCTTTTTGCTCAGCAGTGGTTTTCGTCTTGGAACGCTGCCATGCAGGCGATTTTTGCCCAGTTTCTTTCTTATGGGGGAGTCATGAACACTGACCTTAACTGAGGCAAGTGAGGTCTGCAGTTCTTTGGATGTTGTTGTGGGGTCTTTTGTGACCTCTTAGATGAGTTGTCTCCACGCTCTTGGGGTAATTTTGGTCAGCCGGACACTCCTGGGAAGGTTCACCACTGTTCCATGTTTTCGCCATTTGTGGATAATGGCTATCACTGTGGTTTGCTGGAGTCCCAAAGCTTTAGAAATGGCTTTATAATCTTTTCCAGACTGATAGTCCTCAATTACTTTGTTTCTCATTTGTACCGGAATTTCTTTGGATTGCAGCATGATGAGGATCTTTTGGTCTACTTCACTTTGTTAGGCAGGTCCTATTTAAGTGATTTCTTGATTGAGAACAGATGTGGCAGTAATCAGGCCTCGGTGTGGCTAGAGAAATTGAACTCAGCTTTCCAAAGATGTTATAAACCACAGCTGATTTAGGTTTTAAGTGGGGGGGGGGCACTTTTTCCACACAGGGCCATGTAGGTTTGGATTTTTTTTTTACCCTTTATAATAAACACCTTCATTTAAAAACTGCATTTTGTGTTTACTTTTGTTTTCTTTGTTCAATACTTTAATTTGTTTGATGATCTGAAACATTTAAGTGTGACAAGCATACAAAAAAAAATGAGAAATCAAGAAGGGGGCAAACACTTTTTGGTTATTGGTTCTCATTATGATATAGTTTACAATAGACCTACATATTATCATATCAACATTCTTAGCTTTCAATTTATTTTTGATGACCAAAGACAAACGTGAAATCATGAAGTCTACTTTTTAATCTTTCTGTCTGATGACAAATGAAATACTCTAATTTTTCACATTAAAAGTTAAGTTGTAATTTTAGTAATTTTGCCAAATGAATTGGGACAATGTTTTGGAAATCAGAATAGAATCATTCTCACAAAACAGGAAATAAGTCACTTAAGTCTCATTCACAAAGAACTTGAACTGAAGACACACTGGCCAATGCACTGCACTATCCACACATCATTCTGCCATCAAATGACCTTTGAGCGAGAAAGCTAGCTAAACTTTAACGTTAGCATTTCAATTGCAAACCTACCTGCCAGTGATGAAACGGCTACCAGTGACCCTTTACTCTGTTCAAGGGAGGGCAACGCTCTCCAAGCCATCTGAACATAGCTGAAGAAATTGACCTTTGGAAAATGCAAACACATTCAGAAATCAGGGCATTCCTTTTTTCTTGTATGCTAAGGGGCCATCAGAAAGCTCCATTACCTTCATCAGCCATCTGGTGTGTTCCACATCTCCATCCCACATACTAAATTTGGTCCGGCCAATATGGTTGAGAACCAGGTAATCCAAGCCCCCCAGCTTCTCCAGGGCAAAATCCACCACCCTGTCAGGGTCAGACTCACTGGCCATGTCTGCTGTTACGTAAAGAGCTTTCTGGGCTCCCAGACTCAGGCACTTGTCAGCCACCTATAACCAAGATGAATATTTGAACCTGTATGTTTTCTGCTCTTGTTTTCTATTTGACAACTATTATGGACACAAAATAAGGCAAATCAAGTAAGTTAGTGTGGAAGACAATTCATTCAGACAATATGTGGAATATAACATACCTGACCACTTTGAGTTTTGATGTGCATGTGTTAACTGACCTGCTGCAATGCTTTCTCCCTTCTTGCTGTAATAACAATCTGGGCACCAAAGCGAGCATAATGATATGCCATTTGCTCACCAATGCCTGAACTGGCCCCAGTCACCAGTACCCTGGCACCTTTGAGAGATTCTGAAACAAATTTTAAGTTATTGCTGTCAGTACATGGAACACATTAAAAGGAAATGCATATGCATAGAGATTTTTTTTAATCCTATTATACTATTAGACATAGTCCATTTGAGCTCCCTTATACCCTTCTGATTGGATCTCCATTTTGTAAACACAGAATTTTAACAGTAAGTCAGAGGGACTGCTGTGTTAAGAGCCAAGCATTTACCACATTACACTGGGTTACAAAAATAATTTTTTTGTAAGTTGTCTGTGCTTTTTCAACTGATTTAAGACAATTTTGCACCACTGAATCCGAAAATGACATCCGTTTCTCTCGATCAGGTCAGGTTTTTATGCTAAGTTAATTTAAAAAAAATCTGATCTTCTGACTAAATCAATTACATTTTTGTGACATTATCGGTTGATTTTTGTTAATATTTCTCATCCGAAATAGATTTATAAGAGAAAAAATAATTTTCTAACACAATTTATTGAATAAATGTTACAAATTTCGATTACTGTAAATTGAATAGTAGACATTGATAAAGGTAAATACATGTAAATTGAATGTTACGTCATCATTGTTCAAAATTCAGAGCTTCAACTTCCATTTATTCAATCCTCTTGAATGCTCAGCGGCAGGGATGTCTCTCTTCAGAGTCCAACAGTAATCAGCCATCATGACAATTTATGACATCATGTCATAAATTGGCGAATGCAAACTCTTCAGAGTTTGAGAAATAAAAAAGAATTTTGCATCATTTAAAGCGAAAATACCCGTACATGTAAACAAAAACGTAAAAAAACAGCATGTGGCTATAGTTCAAAAAGTTGACCTGATTGAGCAAAACCAATGTGATTTTTGGATTCAGCACATCAAAATTGTCCTAAATCAGCTAAAAAAACTTTGACAATAAATTTGTTGTTGACCAGTGTTATGGATATCCACTCTCATTGGCATTAAGCCTGAGATTTGGCTCTTAGGTGTTACTTTATTTGCTGAAACTTTGCCTTTGTTTTATAAAAGTGTCCACATTGTAAATGGATATCGAAGACAAAAGGAAAATTAATGATTAAATGGAAAAGTAAAGTTTGGCCTTGATGACACTTAAACAGTTAACTCAAGGTCACTGTTTTATCAAGATACTTCCTGAATGAAGATCAGAAAGAGAAGCCTTCTCTGTGCACTTTATGGACAGAGGGCATTTACAACCCCACTTCAAAAAAGGTTGGGTTGGTGTACTGCATCTACACAAAAACATATTTAAATGATCTGCAAATCTCAAAAATCACTATTTATTTGCAACAGACCATGGAAAAGATATCAAATGCTGAAAATGAGACATTTTACTGTCATGAACTGAGCCGGGTTGTTCTTCGGGCTCGGTTCTGACCTGCGTGGCTCAGGTTTATCTGTGTAGTTATGTATTATGTTATCTTTTGAGTTTCTTGTAGTTTCTATTTTCCCCTTGTTTATTTCACTACCTGTAGCCACTGCGTTCTGGCCGGCAGCTGTGAGGAAGCCTCTTTTTGCCTACATTGGTGTGAGCATTGTCTGACATTTGCCGGTCCAACCACGCTCCCTCTCTCATGACAGCCAGCTGGTTCCACTCCGGTGATTGCCGTTCCCGCGCTTCGCCCAGGTGCACCCAATCTGTCTTGCCAGCAGTGCTTGTACTTAAGCAGCTCTTTGCCACTCAAGCATTGCTGGACTATTGTATTATCTCACGTTTGTGTTGCCACTGTTCACTGTGGTCTGCCCGCTGCACGTCCTATCGTGTGAGTCTGTAAGTCAGCCCTTTCGCCTTTTTGTATGTCTGCCTTGTTTTTGAACTGTTTTTTCCGGCCGCTGTACACTGTAGTCTGCCCGTGCCATGCCCTGTCGTGTGAGCCGTTAAGTGTACCCCGTTTACCGTTTTTGTATGTCTGCTTTTTGTGAACTGATCCTTCTTTTGTTAATACATGTGTTTGAGGTGTAACCTGCGCTTAAATCCGTCCTTCCTTTTACTCCTCCATGCGCTGTGTAAAAGTGCACGGGGAGAACGTGACAGAATAGTCCAGCCAGAAAAAATGATTTAGCGGGTTACACCCACACATACCTTTTTCATTTTTGAACTGTTTTCTTTTTCACTCACCTGCCTGTGGGAGCTTTTTCCCCATGGGTCCGGCAGGCAATTGTGTCGGAGCAGGGAAGAGGTGGAGTCGGGAGGAGCTGCAGCACGTCTCCGTTATTGAGGATCTAGCGAGAGGGGCTTGGAGATGCAGATCCTGTGAGGACAAGAGGCTGTGCTGGGGTGGAGTGGCTAACCAGATGGTGATCAGTCCCAGTCTGCGCTATCATCCCCGGGCGATTGCGCTCAACCTTCCCCCACTACCACCTCTGCCATTGGTTTTTTCCTTGGCGCCTCCGGCGTGCCGCGTTCACGTCAGCAGGAGGAGTTTGACATTCAGGACTCCGACTGTAGAGGAGGAGTGGGTGGCGGCCTTTATCCAAGACTTTATGGATGAGGCCCACGAAGCCCACGGACCAAAGGGGAAATGGAGCAGCCTGGACACAGCAGAAGGTATTCTGGAAGTGCATCCTGGACTCTGGGATTACCCTCAGTACGCAGACTTGATTGCCTCAGTCTGTGTGCCCCAGCAGACGTTTCCTGGTGTGTGGAGAGCGGCGTTCCTCGTGGAGTCTAAGCAGGGACGAGCTCCACAGCCTGCAGCCGTTCCCTCTCCCTCTTTGCCAGCGTCAGGCCATGCCTCTCCAGCTCCCCAGAAACGGTGTTATCCTGCATCCAAACATGGGAGGAGGTCCTCCTCCTCTTCGACAGCCATGCTCCCGGCAATGCCTACCTCCACGTCATCAGAGCCAGCTCCTCCGTCATCCTTTGAAGGGGCCGAAACCACCGTTGACACGGAGAGGAATGACTGTCTGCCTGCTGCAGCTGTGAACAACAAGCACTGGGATGACGAGCAAGTGTTTTTTCATTCTATCCGTTTTAAATCATGATGAACCTTGTCTGTCTCCCGAGGGAGAGGCCCAGTCTCAGCAGTCCGCTGGGTCCTCTTCTCCAGCTGCAAATGTTGACTTTATTTCTATTCTCTCCGTGTCTTCTCCATGTTTTCCTGAGTGTCCATTGGTCCAAGGTCAGAGCCATCGGATGGTGGAGGAGCCGGTGGCTTTGGAGGATTCCACTCTAGAGTCAACACGGAGCTGTTCCCCAGCAACCACGCCGGAGGATTCTCCAGTGTTGCAGCCACTGCCGGGGAACCACGGGACTGCCACCACCATCTTGCCAGATGTGGAAACGGTCTCAGCGGAATGGGAGCCAGAGCTAGACCTCTTGGAGGCTGGGCCTGAGATCACATTGCCAGGATTGACGGAGTCCTAGACGGCGGTGGAGCTCGAGCTCAGGAAAGTTATCTCTCTTGTATTTCTAATGTCAGTGTTGGAGAGATCTTGTCTGGCTCTAGGTAAAGAGAGTCAGGTGCAGAACGCAGCTGCATCTGAACTCCTTTCGCCGGGCTCCGCCGCTGCCAGCGACCCTAACAATCTTTCTTCTTCTGTTGCTCCTGAGCTTCCTCCTAGGGTCGCCGGAGAAGAACCACCATCACCAGGGATCTCCATGGATCCGGTCTCTCCACCAGCCGGCATCACTGGTCCAGCTTCCCTTCTGCCTGGGGCTGTTGTGTGGGTTCCTCCGCAGGCTAAGTCTCCGTGGGTGCGGCACTCTGGTTTGGGACCCTCGTGGGGGCTGTGCCCCAGGGTTAGCCCAACGTGGGTGCTGCACTCCTGCATGGACCCGTCATGGACGCCACGCTCCAGCGTGGGGTCCACCGAGGGTGCAGCGTTGGCCTGGTCGGGGTCCACTGAGGGTGCAGCATTGGCCCAGTCAGGGTCCACTGAGGGTGCAGTGTTGGCCCGGTTGGAGTCCACCACCGGTGCTGCAGAGCTCCAGCTGGGAGCCACCGCGGGTGCTACAGAGCTCCAGCCGGGAACCACCGCGGTTGCAGCGGTGGCCCTGTCAGAGTCCACCGCAGGTTCTGCAGAACTCCAGCTGGAGTCCACCACAGGTGTTGCAGAGCTCCAGCCGGGAACCACCGCGGGTGCAATATTGGCCTGGTCGGAGTCCACCGCAGGTGCTGTAGAGCTCCAGTCGGAGTCCACCACGGGTGCTGCAGAGCTCCAACTGGGAGCCAATGCAGGTGCTACAGAGCTCCAGCCGGGATCCACCATGGGTGCTGCAGAGCTTCAGCCTGGAGTCACCGCGGGTGCAGCGTTGGCCCGGTTGGAGTCCACTGCGTGTGCTGCAGAGCTCCAGCCAGAGTCCACCACGGGTGCAGCCTTGGTGCGGTTGGGGTCCACCGAAGGTGCATTGTTGGTCTGGTCGGGGTCCATCGTGGGTGCAGCTGTGCCCCTAGCCAGGACTACTGACGGTGCTGCCTGTCAGCCTAAGGACGCCGGGGCCTTCACTCCTCAGCCTGATGCCGTCGTGGCCCCTTTCTCCTCTCCACCAGGCATCATGGGGTTCCCCTCCTATGGCCCGGCCACCCACCAGTGAGCCTCCCGGTGGGCAGGTTGCCTCCTGCTTCACCCTTCCAGTCCTGGTGGCTCAACAGCACTGGCTGGCCACCTGAAGGACTAAGTCTCTGGGTCAGGTGGCCCATGTTTTCTGGCAGGCCACTGGACTCCGTTTTATGGACTGTCTGCTGGACTTGGGACTCTGGGCAGCTTCCTGAACCTCCACGCCTTTGGACTTGGGGGGGGTTAAGTGTGTTTTCTGTTGTGGGCCCTGGGCGGGCTGTATTTTGTTACCTCCTTAGCTGTTCCCCCTACCTCCCACCTGGATTCGTTGGTTGTTGTTCCTGCTTGGGGAAAGTGGGGGGAGGGTGGTTCCTTTCTTTTCTGATGTTGCTGTGGGTGTCTGGAATCCACCCCTTGAGAGGGGGGCTCTGTCATGAAGTGAGCCGGGTTGTTCTTCGGACTCCGTTCTGACTCACTGTGGCTCAGGTTTATCTGTGTAGTTATGTATTATGTTATCTTTTGAGTTTCTTGTAGTTTCTATTTTCCCCTTGTTTATTTCCCTACCTGTAGCCACTGCATTCTGGCCGGCAGCTGTGAGGAAGCCTCCTTTGGCCTTCATTGGTGTGGGTGCTGTCTGACACTTGCCGGTCCGACCACGCCCCCTCTCTCATGACAGCCAGCTGGTCCCATTCCAGTGATTGCCCTTTCCACGCTTCATCCAGGCACACCCAATCTGTCTTGCCAGCAATGCTTGTCCTTAAGCAGCTTTTTGCCACTCAAGCATTGCTGGACTATTGTATTGTCTCACGTTTGTGTTGCCACCGTTCACTGTGGTCTGCCCCCTGCACGTCCCATCGTGTGAGTCTGTAACTGAACCCTTTCGCCTTTTTGTATGTCTGCCTTGTTTTTGAACTGTTTTTTCCGGCCGCTGTACACTGTGGTCTGCCCGCTGCACGCCCCGTCGTGTGAGCGTTTAAGTGTACCCTGTTTACTGTTTTTGTATGTCTGCTTTTTGTGAACTGATCCTTCTTTTGTTATTAATGCATGTGTTTGTGGCGTAACCTGTGCTTAAATCCATCCTTCCTTCTACTCCTCCGTGCGCTGCGTAAAAGCGCACAGGGAGAACGTGACATTTTACTATTTAAATTTGATGTCAGCAACACACATCAAAAGAGTTGGGACACGGACACAAAAAGGATGGAAAATTACAGTAAGTGCTAAAAAACAGCTTGAACACCATGTTGCAACTAGTTAAGTTAATGGACAACAAGCCAGTAACACTAGCCTGGGTGCTATGTTACTAAAAAAGCACCTTAGAGAGGTGTCTCTCAGAAATAAAGATGAGCAGATGTTCAACAATCTGCAAAAAAATGTGTCTACAAATTGTGGAGGAATTTCAGAATAATATTCCACAACAAAAATTTGTGAAGACTTTGAATATTTCATCACCTTCAGTGCACAATATCATCAAAACACTGTGAGAATCTATTTAGACATCTCTGTTCTCAGTGAACATGGCAGAAAAACAATATTGGATGGCCATGATCTTCAGGCCTTCAGGTAGCACTACGGTGAAAACAGGCATAACTGTTGGACTGTCATGAAATCAGGAACACTTCCAGAAATCAGAAATCCCTGTGTGAACACCATTCACTGTGCCCTCCACAAATGCATGTTAAAGCTATCATGCAAAGAAGAAGCAAGATGCAGGTTAGGTTAATTGGAGACTCTAAAGTGGCCCTAGGTGTGAATGTGTGTGTGAATGGTTAAGGGAGAGCGCCGTATCGTGGCTGCTTCATCCATCCAGGTGGTGGATGACCCTCAATTTCCCCTCTGGGGATCAATAAAGTATACTAAATCTAAATCTAAAAAAAAAAATCAATATGTGAACATGATCCAAAAATGTTCAATTCAGTTCAATTCAATTCAGCTTTATTTATATAGTGCCATATCACAACAAAATTCATCTCATAGCACTACCAAATGCAGGGAAAACCCCACAATATGAAAGACCCAGCAATCAGATGATCCCCTGTGAGCAAGCACTTAGTGACGGTGGAGAGGAAAAACTCCCATTTAACAGGAAGAAACCTCTAGCAGAACCAGGCTCAGGGAGGGGCAGTCATCTGCTGCAACTGGCTGGGGGTGAGGGGACAGAGAGGATGAAGAGAACAGACATAAAGAACAGAAACAGTGAGAAGCCAAGTACATTATTGGAGGTCACCTGCCAGTCTGAATCTATTAACAGGGTTAAGAGACACAAGATCCCTCCCAAATCGTAGGCTATATTGAAAAGGAAGGATTTTACCCTGTTCTTAAAAACAGAGATCGAGTCTGAGTCCCGGACCCAGAGAGGTAACTGGTTCCACAGAAAAGGAGCTTGATAGCAGAAGGCTCTGCCTCCCATTGTACTTTTGGAGATTCTGGGTATTACAAGTAATCCAGCATTTTGGGAGCATAGTGCTCTGTTAGGATGGTAGGGTAATATCAGATCTTTTTTATATAAGGGGGCCTGATTAATAAGAGCTTTGTAAATGAGAAGAAGGATTTTAAACTTAATTCTAAACTCTATGGGAAGCCACTGAAGGGAGGCCAGAACCGGAGAGATATGGTCTCTCTTTCTAGAACTCTTGCAGCAGCATTTTGGATCAACTGAAGACTTTTTAAAGATATTTTAGGACAACCTGATAATAACGAGTTACAATAATCTAATCTTGAGCTGACAAAGGCGTGGATCAGTTTCTCAGCATCATTAAGAGACAAGATGCTCCTACTCTTGGCAATATTGTGCAGATGATAGAAGGCAGTCTTAGAAACAAATTTAATATGTGAATTAAAGAACAGATCTTGATCAAAAATAACTCCATGGTTCCTCACAGAACTATTCAGAGTGAGAGTAGCGGCATCCAAATTAAGAGTTTGATTTGGAAAGGAATTTCTAAGTTTTTTTGGACCAACAAGAATGACTTCAGTCTTATCTGGGTTTAATAGCAGAAAATTACAAGTCATCCAGGCTTTTATTTCCTTAAGACAGGCATCTAACTTGGCTAATTGATTACAAGCATCGGGCTTCATTGACAGGTATAATTGTGTGTCGTCTGTGTAACAGTGAAAATGTATACAGTGCTTTCTAATGATATTGCCTAACGGAAGCATATATAAACTAAAAGAGTAGGGCCTAACACAGATCCCTGTGGAAATCCGTGTCTGAGCTTAGAGCTGGAAGAAAACTCATCATTGATGTGAACAAACTGAAGTCTATTGGACAAATAAGATCTAAACCACTGCAGCAAAGTTCCATTTAGTCCAACATAGTGTTCTAATCTATCAAGTAGAATGTCATGATCGATAGTATCAAAAGCTGCATTAAGATCTAAAAGGACAAGTACAGAAACAAGTCCATTATCAGATGCGATAAGGAGGTCATTAGTGACCTTGACTAAGGCTGTTTCAGTGCTGTGATGAACTCTGAACCCAGTTTGAAACTCTTCAAATAAACCATTTCCCTGCAAGTGGTCAAACAGTTGGCAGCAACAACTCTTTCTAAGATTTTTGAAATGAAAGGCAGATTAGAGATTGGTCGATAGTTAGCAAAAACTCCTGGATCGAGCGTTGGCTTTTGAGTAAGGATTTAATTACAGCAATTTTAAAAGCCTGCAGTACATAACCCAAAGTTAAAGAAGAATTAATTATATGAAGAATACGGCTACCAATAACTGGGAAGACTATTTTAAATAACCTGGTAGTAATAGGGTCTAAAAGACAAAATGAAGGCTTAGATGAGAAGATTATTTTATCTAACTCTAAAAGGTCAATTGGAGTAAACTTATTTAAACAGATATCAGTTGAAGGAGTTGCAGTAGTTAATATACTTAAGTTTACGGTGGGAAGAATCTGACTGATTTTATCTCTAATAGATAAAATTTTGTGATCGAAAAAGTTCAAAAAGTCCTGACTAGAAAGCTCAAGGGGGATGTGAGGATTGACCGAGTCCTGACTCTTTGTCAGCCTGGCTATAGTGTTGAAAAGAAACCTGGGGTTATTCTTATTCTCTTCTATTAATGCAGAGTAATAACTTGTTCTAGCTTTTCTAAGAGATTTTTTATAAATTAAGAGATGATTTCTCCATGCTAAATAGAATTCATGTAAATTAGTAGAATGCCATTTTCTTTCTAATAGACGAGTCTTCTGTTTTAAGCTACGAGTTTCTGTGTTAAACCAAGGGGTTAGAAATCTCTGGTTAGACTTTTTCTTTTTTAAAGGGGCCACCAAATCTAGATTCTGATGCAGAGAGGCTGTAACACTATCTACCATGCTATCAATGTTGCCGTCTTCTCAACTGGCAACATCTGGAAAGGCTCCATCACTGCTGAATGGGATATACAGGTTTTAGAGCAACATAGGCTCTCATCCAGATGATGTCTTTCTCAGTGAAAGTCTTGCACATTTTGGCAAGACAATGCTAAACAGAATACTGTATCTATTATAACAACATGGTATCATAATAGAAGAGTCTGGGTGCTGGACTGGCTTGCTTGCAGTCCAGGCATTTTAAAAAACAAATGGCACATCGTGAGCAAACTAAGAAGACCCATTGTTAAGCAACTAGAATCCCACATCAGGCAATAAAGCGACAACATTCCTCTCACAGAGGTCCAGCAACTGTCTCCTCACTCAGGTCTCAGACATTTATAGACTACTATAATAAATAATGAGAAACCTCCTGAACTCCACTGTGGTGCCCTTGAGCAAGGTCTTTCACCCCAACTGCTCTGGTTTAGCTGCTCAGTGACCACAGGTCAGTCTGTGGTTGTACTGGGCAGCTTCCAGGTGTGAATGTGTAACTGTTTGAGTGTGAACACAGTTTCCTTGAAAGAGAGTTTGCCTCGCAATGGAACTCCCCTGTATAAATAAAGGTCAAAAATTTGAACTATTAATAGTTCAAATTTTACTAGTAATAGTGAGAAATAAAGTTATTTCTCACTATTACTGAGGACTAATTTATTTCATTATTTGGTCAGGTCCATGCTACTTAGTCTGATGGGCATTTATCTAACAACTTGATTTCCTTTGTTACAACCTACTTGAGAGTTTCCTTTACTGTGTTGGGATTTATTTTCCTACTGGAAGGTCCATCCCCGTCTCATTCTCATCATCCTGGTGGATGCCAGGAAATAATTTTCAAGAATACTGCAGTACATGGCTCCATTTGTTGTTCGTTTATTTATATGAAGTCTGCCCATCATGCTTCCATCTCTAAATTTCACTGTTGGAGTAGTGCTTGTTGAATGATGTGCAGTGTCATTTCTCCTCCAAACACGGTGTGTAGGATGACAGCCAAATGTTCAATTTTCGTCTCATCTGACGACAATATAGTCTCCCAGTATTTCATATGTTTGTACAAATGCTCCTTAGCAAACTTGAAATGAGCTTCAGTGTGACTTTTGTAATGTCACGAGCTGGGGCTAGATTCCTGCTGGACCCAGGCTTGTGATTTTCCCTGTACATGTCTTTATGTTTTGTATTATTGTGCCTATTAATGTTACTCTGCCTCCCATTCCTCTTCAGTTATGTTTCTGTTATTTTTGGCCATATGTTATGTTGTATGAGTTGGATTCATGTTCATTTGTATTTGGTTTTGGTTTGCTGTGATTATGTTTGTTCTGTCCTCTGGTTTGACAGCTGTCGGGCATTTTCATGGGTTTTGCTCTGCTGGCGGCGTTGCCTGTCAAGCTGTCAAATCCAGCCACTCCCTCCTCATGCATTAGTTGATTCCAATCACCTGTGTCTCTCTCTCTCGTCTACTCACATGTTCACACCGGAGTCCAATTATGTTTTCACTTCTCCATGTATTTATACACTGCCTGTTCCTTCTCTCAGTGTGGCAGTCACAACGTTGTTCAGACTGACTTCCGTCCCTCGGCTCAGTCTCCTCCTCTGTTTCCTCCTGAGCACGCTCTGCTCTGGAGCAGCCAATCTATGTAAATTTCCTCGTGCTTTGTCTTTGTGTTGCTTGCACTAGTTATTTTTAGACTGTTATGTTTTCCTTTTGAATAAATTGTCTCACTGCAGTAAAGTGCTTGAGTTTGTGTGTTTGCCCCAGAGGGGCGCTCATGACATGTAATGGAGTCTTCCAAGGTGAGTGGGCATGGAGCCCAGTATGGTGGAGTGCACTGCCTATTATTTTCAATGTTATAATTGTATCTGTTGCTTCCAAGTCTTTCGGGAGCTCTTTAAAAGATTTTATTTGTCAATACTACTATATGTACAGGACGTACAGGAGAATTGAAATTGCATTTTCCTTTCTTTTTTCCAAGTTTTCCTTGGCTCTTTGGTTACTCTTATGAGTATCCTTGGACTCCCTGGTCAGATATCTTGTAAGGAACTCCTGTGTGTGGCCAGTTGATAGTGTAATGCAATGGCACTATTTCATTCAGCATAGAGCGTAAGGATATATATATGTGTGTTGTTTACCATAGCTGCCAAGTCTGTTTATTACACAGGGTTACAAAAATAATTTTTTTGTAAGTTGTCTGTGTTTTTTCAACTGATTTAAGACAATTCTGCACCACTGAATCCAAAAATGACATTCGTTTCTCTCGATCAGGTGCTAAGTAAAAACCTGTACTTACTTAATACTGTGCATGTACTTACCTTTATATAAAGGTAATGTACTTACATGTACTTACCTTTATATAAAGGTAAGTACATGTAAATTGAATGTTACGTCATCATTGTTCAAAATTCAGAGAATTTGAAGACATAAAAAAGAATTTTGCATCATATAAAGTGAAAATACCTGTACATGTAAACAAAAACGTATAAAACATGTGGCCATAATTCAAAAAGTTGACCTGATTGAGAAAAACCAATGTGATTTTTGGATTCAGCACATCAAAATTGTCCTAAATCAGCTAAAAAAACTTAGAAACTTAGACAATAAATTTGTTGTTGACCAGTGTTATAAGTGACTTTGGGCTTGTTTTTCTCTAAAGTCATTTGCAAATCTCATCAGCTGTGGGTTGCAAGTTTTTGGGCTTGTTTTTTAATGATTAGTTGCTTATTTGAGCTTGCTTTGCTGTCTGTGACAGCTCTTCCAGCTCCCCGCAAAACACTAGTGCGATGGTTAGTTTGTTTACAGGACCCATCCACACCCCCGTTTCCTGGTTACCGCGCCCGCCCCACTGATCTCGATAGAAAAAGTAGACGGATCATTGGTCGCCAGAAGTGAAGCCACCTGGCTTCACTTCTGACGGCCAATGATCCATCCAGTTTTTCTATAGAGATCAGTGCCTTGCCCGACTTCACTCAGCTCTGTACTCACTAATGGGGCAGGAGCTATCCAGGATTTTTTTATACAGATCAGTGCATATGGGACCTTAAATTGAAAAACAAATTCTCAATTGAAATGAATGGCAAGAGCAAAATTATCTATTGATCCCAATCAAATTTTGCCACAAGTTAAATTGAGCCTGGTTAGGTCATGCCTGACCTAACGCTCATTAAAGCCGTAGAGCTAGTGAAACAATCAGAGCAAGTGAAACATGTCACTGAGCAAGGAGCTAGTGCACAGCTGAGTGAAGTAATGTCCAAGCATCAGCAATACAGAAGGAAGAAGATCTAAACACCACAAACAGACAGAAAAAGGAGGCCAAAGCACATCAAAGCACCATGGTAGTGCATGAACACGCAGCGGCCTCTCTTCTCTCTCCGTGTTTTTGTGCCACTTAGTGTTGTTTATATTGTTTAATGTACATATATGATTGTTTAATGTACATATATGAGTCGCCACAGCCTTCTGGAGATAAGGAAAATGACCGGACATTACATCTTGGACCAGTGCATTACAGAGGATCTCTGTGGCCTGGGTTTTCTCCACCAGTCTTCCACACCCTTGGACTTGACTGACGTGTCTCATCCCAAATGGAGATGCTGTAGATGTTGTGAGTGGAGTCAAGAGAGGTAAACGTGGAGGTATCCGAACGAAGCCAACCACTAGCCCACACAGACTCCCGATCCCTTCACTCATTCTGGCCAACGTACGCTCACTAGACAACAAAATAGACCACATACAGCTCCTGAGATCTACACAATGTGATGCGCGGAACTGCTGTGTTTTTATCTTTAAAGAAATGTGGTTAAATGACAATATACTGGACTCTGCCATTCAGCTAGATGGGCTAACATGCTATCGTAGCGACAAAATGCTCACGGAAGGAGGGAAAACCCGGGGTGGAGGCCTGTGTGTTTACATCAGTGATGCTTGGTGCAGAGATACAACTGTCGTACACAAGCACTTTTCTCCATTGGTAGAGTTTATGATCTTCAAATGCCAACCCTTTTACATGCCAAGAGAATTTTCATCTCTCCTACTTGCCGCTGTGTATGCCCTGCCCACCGGCACCGGCGAGAGGAGTAAAGCACCGAAAGAACTCTATCAGGCCATGAGTGAGACACAAACAGCACATCCAGATGGATTCGTCATCACAGCAGGAGACTTCAACCATGCAGATTTAAAGGCCCTCCTACCAAACCTATATCAACATGTAAACTTTGCAACAAGAGGAGACAATCTGCTGGATCTGGTGTACACAACTCATAAGAATGCATACAGACCCTCCACGCTTCCCCCTCGGGTCTCTCTGATCACATCACCATCCTGTTAAGGCTGACATACAAACTCAGAGTAAAAGCCATCAGACCAACAAAAAAGCAGGTACGTGTGTGGCCAGAGGGGTCCTCTGATGCTCTGAAAGACTGCTTCAGCACTACAGACTGGGGCACATTCAAGCATGCAGCCACTCACAATGGATACACAAACCGAGAGGAGTACACTGAGGTTGTTGTGGCATACATAGCGAAATACATTGATGACGTCATTCACTGCAAGACATCACTGTTCGTGCTAACCAGAAGCCATGGATAACAGCAAAGGTCCACGGACTCCTGAGGGCTCTGGACGCAGCCTTTAGGGCCAGCGACACTGCAGGACTAACAACAGCTAGGGCCAACCTGTCCTGTGGTATCATGGAGGAAAAACAACAGTACAGCAAAAAAATATGCGGACACTTCAGCAACACCAGAGATACACGTTCTCTCTGGCGTGGCATACAGACCCTCACCAACTACAAACTTCCACCTCAGACCTGTGCGAGTGACATCACACTGCTCAACAACCTAAACGACTTCTTTGACCGATTTGAAGCACATCGTGGCCGGCACCTCGGACACAGTCCAAGGACGGATAATTTTTTCACACTTAAGAAGTTGTTCAGAACTCCTTATACAAAGATATAGAGTGATGATAATCAAATCCTCACCCCCCAGCCAGTCACAGCAGATGACTGCCCCTCCCTGAGCCTGGTTCTGCTAGTGGTTTCTTCCTGTTAAAAAAGGGAGTTTTTCCTCTCCACTATTGCTAAGCGCTTGCTCACAGGGGATCGCCTGATTGCTGGGGTCTTTCTGCAATTGTGGGGGTTTCCCTTACATTTGAAAGTGCTATGAGATGACTATTGTTGTGAAATGGCACTATATAAATAAAGTTGAATTGAATTGAATTGAAGTCAGTGGCGGTAATGCACCTGTAAGCTGGGTGCCAACCGTCAATCAAATCTAAAAGAAGAAGACGAAAACAGCACATCAGCATAGAAGACCACTCCTCCTCTGGACGAGCAGGCCATGAGTCTGGATCCGGCTAGCGCGAAGAGGACCATCTGCAAGATCAACCCATACAAGGCAGCTGGCCCAGACAACATACCGGGTCGCGTCCTGAAGGACTGTGCAGAGGAGCTTAAGAATGTCCTGGCCAACATCTTCATCATCTCCCTGTCTCAACCTGTTGTCCCCACATGCTTAAAAACTGCCACCATAATACCAGTCCCAAAGAAGCCCATCCCATCCAGCTACAATGACTACTGGCCCGTAGTACTGACCCCCATTATAATGAAGTGCTTCAAGCGGTTAGTCCTGCAGAACATCAAGTCCATCATGCCTCCCTCCCATGACCCATCCCAGTTTGCATACAGGCCAAATAGAGCCACAGAAGATGCCATCGTTGCTGCTCTCCATCCAGCCCTCACCCACCTGGACTCAAAAAACTCCTACGTGCGAATGCAGTTCTTGGACTTCAGTTCAACATTCAACACAATCATCCCCCAGCACCTGATACAAAAACTCAGACACTTGGGACTCAAAACCTCTCTCTGTAACTGGGTGCTGGACTTTCTCACAGGGAGGCCACAGATCATGCGGGTTGGCAGCAACAGCTCCCAGACCATCACAATGAGCACAGGGGCCCCACAAGGATGTGTGCTCAGCCTGCTGCTTTTCACCCTGCTGACCCATGACTGCATACCAGCCTACAACACCAACCACATCATCAAGTTCGCAGATGATGCGACGGTGGTGGGCCTCATCACAACAACGAGGAGGCCAACTACAGAAATGAGATGAGCCAACTGGTCCAGTGGTGCAAAGACAATAATCTCTTCCTGAACGTGGGAAAAACCAAGGAGATTGTGATCGACTTCAGGAGGGGCCACACACAGCAACCCCCTCTAATCATTGATGGTGCAGCTGTGGAGAGGGTGAGCAGCACCAAGTTCCTGGGGGTGCACATCTCTGAGGACCTCTCCTGGTCCACCAATACCACATCACTGGCCAAGAAGGCCCAAACTGGCCTCCATTTCCTCTGCAAACTGAGGAGAGCACAAGTCCCACCCCCATAATGTGTTCTTTCTACTGGGGCACCATTGAATTCAATTCAATTCAATTCAATTCAACTTTATTTATATAGCGCCATTTCACAACAACAGTCATCTCATAGCACTATCAACTGTAGGGGGGACCCCCACAGTTGCAGAAAGACCCCAGCAATCAGGCGATCCCCTGTGAGCAAGCACTTGGCGACGGTGGAGAGGAAAAACTCCCTTTTAACAGGAAGAAACCTCCAGCAGAACCAGGCTCAGGGAGGGGCAGTCATCTGCTGCGACTGGCTGGGGGGTGAGGGGACAGAGAATTGAGAGCATCCTCACTAGCTGCATCACAGTGTGGTATGGACGCTGCACTGCTGCCTGCCGCAAGACACTACAATGCACAGTGAAAGAAGCCAGCAAGATCATTGGTGCCCCTCTGACCCCCCCCACCCAGACATCTACCTCACCCGCCTCACCCGCAGAGCCATCAGCATCACAGGTAACACCTCCCACCCCTCACACTCCCTCTTCAGCCCCCTGCCCTCGGGGAAAAGGTACTGAAGCCTCCAGGGCTGCTCCACAAGACTGCTAAACAGCTTTGTTCATCAAGCCATCAGGACCCTGAACTCTGTGCACTTCCTCCATCCAGGACGGTAACACAATCACCTGCACAATAACTAGTTCAGCTGTTGGCACAGAAAGAAAGACTGACACACCAACAGTAATACTTTTGCTGCTGTATGTTTTGCTGCTGTATGTCTCTGCACATTAACCACAACCATTTGCACAAATGCCATATCTGCTGCTGTCTCACTGCAATACTGATCACATGCAGTCTTATCTGCTACTATCTGCACCTACATTACCGCATTGAACTGCAACTACGGGTATTCATCTCTAGTTGTCTGTATATAGGCTTGCTGGTTTTTATCATCATTAATCGTTTATCTCTGTTTGCACTATGGAAGGTCTATCTGTTTGCACTATTGAAGTCGCAGAGCTCACAGGTGAAATAGAGGCATATGAAGAAGCAGTGCACAAGCCATGACCCATTTCACCCAGCAAGCTCAAACTGGTCCAAGCAGCATACTCTAAAAGATGAAGAATTACAGATGGTCTGACAGGATGTTCTGACAGGATGGCCTAAATATGCAGTTAAGGTGTCAGACAACATAAAACCCTACTACACCTTCAGAAATTCTCTCACAATATCAGAAGTCCTAGTGCTGTATCATGACAGAATAGTTGTGCCACAAAATATGAGATTTTTTGTACAATGTAATTCTAAATAAACAGTGAGGAATAAATTAGGACACCCCCTATCTTTTTTAGGACACCCCCACATTCATACCCACTTAAAATGGCTAAAATAGATGTTAAAAAATGCAAATAAAAACAAAAACAAGGTTAGACATACACTCACCGGCCACTTTATTAGGTACACCTGTCCAACTGCTCGTTAACACTTAATTTCTAATCAGCCAATCACATGGCGGCAACTCAGTGCATTTAGGCATGTAGACATGGTCAAGACAATCTCCTGCAGTTCAAACCGAGCATCAGTATGGGGAAGAAAGGTGATTTGAGTGACTTTGAACGTGGCATGGTTGTTGGTGCCAGAAGGGCTGGTCTGAGTATTTCAGAAACTGCTGATCTACTGGGATTTTCACGCACAACCATCTCTAGGGTTTACAGAGAATGGTCCGAAAAAGAAAAAATATCCAGTGAGCGGCAGTTCTGTGGGCGGAAATGCCTTGTTGATGCCAGAGGTCAGAGGAGAATGGCCAGACTGGTTCGAGCTGATAGAAAGGCAACAGTGACTCAAATAACCACCCGTTACAACCAAGGTAGGCAGAAGAGCATCTCTGAACGCACAGTACGTCGAACTTTGAGGCAGATGGGCTACAGCAGCAGAAGACCACGCCGGGTGCCACTCCTTTCAGCTAAGAACAGGAAACTGAGGCTACAATTTGCACAAGCTCATCGAAATTGGACAATAGAAGATTGGAAAAACGTTGCCTGGTCTGATGAGTCTCGATTTCTGCTGCGACATTCGGATGGTAGGGTCAGAATTTGGCGTCAACAACATGAAAGCAAAGCCAGTTGCACGCCTCTGCAACATTGCGTGGAGGTCGGGGGCAGTGCCTTTGGCATGGCAAACCGGGGTGGTGGTTCCTCTCTTCAAAAAAGGGGACCGGAGGGTGTGCTCCAACTTTAGAGGGATCACACTCCTCAGCCTCCCTGGGAAGGTCTATGCCAAGGTACTGGAGAGGAGAGTCCGGCCGTTGGTCGAACCTCGGATTCAGGAGGAGCAATGTGGTTTTCGTCCTGGCCGTGGCACATCGGACCAGCTCTTTACCCTCTCGAGAATTCTTGAGGGTTCGTGGGAGTTTGCCCAACCAGTTTACATGTGTTTTGTGGACTTGGAGAAGGCATTTGACCGCGTCCCTCGTGGATTTTTGTGGGGGGTGCTTCGGGAGTATGGGGTATCGGGCTTGTTGTTACGAGCTATTCGGTCTCTGTACGACCGTTGTGAGAGTTTAGTTCGCATTGCCAACACTCGGTCGGAGTCATTCCCAGTGAGAGTTGGACTCCGCCAGGGCTGCCCTTTGTCACCGGTCCTGTTCATAATTTTTATGGACAGGATTTCTAGGCGCAGCCAGGGAATGGAGGGTGTCATGCTTGGTGACCACAGGATCTCATCTCTGTTGTTTGCAGATGATGTTGTCCTGTTGGCTTCATCCAGCAATGACCTACAGCTCTTGCTGGGACGGTTTGCCACTGAGTGTGAAGCGGCTGGGATGAGAATCAGCACCTCCAAGTCCGAGTCCATGGTCCTCAGCCGGAAAAAGGTGGATTGTCCTCTCCGGGTTGGGGACAGGCTCCTGCCCCAAGTGGAGGAGTTTAAGTATCTTGGGGTCTTGTTCACGAGTGAGGGGAAAATGGAGCGAGAGATCGACAGACGGATTGGAGCAGCATCTGCAGTGATGCGGACGTTGTACCGGTCTGTTGTGGTGAAGAGGGAGCTTAGTTCTAAGGCAAAGCTGTCGATTTACCAGTCAATCTACGTTCCTACTCTCACCTATGGTCACGAGCTTTGGGTAATGACCGAAAGAACGAGATCGTGGATACAAGCGGCTGAAATGAGCTTTCTCCGTAGGATTGCTGGACTCACCCTCAGAGATAGGGTGAGGAGCTCAGTCATCCGGGAGAGGCTCAGAGTAGAACCGCTGCTCCTCCACATTGAAAGGAGTCAGTTGAGGTGGTATGGGCATCTGATTAGGATGCCTCCTGGACGCCTCCCACTTGAGGTGTTTCAGGCACGTCCCACTGGGAGGAGACCCCGGGGCAGACCCAGGACTCGGTGGAGAGACTATGTCTCCCAGCTAGTCTGGGAACGCCTTGGTATCCCCTCTGAAGAGCTGGAGCAGGTGGCTGGGGAGAGGGAAGTCTGGGCTTCTCTGCTTGAACTGCTGCCTCCGCGACCCGGACCTCCGGAAAAGCGGTAGAAGATGGATGGAACATGAAAGCATGGATCCATCCTGCCTTGTATCAATGGTTCAGGCTGGTGGTGGTGGTGTAATGGTGTGGGGAATATTTTCTTGGCACTCTTTGGGCCCCTTGGTACCAATTGAGCATCGTTGCAACGCTACAGCCTACCTGAGTATTGTTGCTGACCATGTCCATCCCTTTATGACCACAATGTACCCAACTTCTGATGGCTACTTTCAGCAGGATAATGCGCCATGTCATAAAGCTGGAATCATCTCAGACTGGTTTCTTGAACATGACAATGAGTTCACTGTACTCAAATGGCCTCGACAGTCACCAGATCTCAATCCAATAGAGCATCTTTGGGATGTGGTGGAACGGGAGATTCGCATCATGGATGTGCAGCCGACAAATCTGCGCCAACTGTGTGATGCCATCATGTCAATATGGACCAAACTCTCTGAGGAATGCTTCCAGCACCTTGTTGAATCTATGCCACGAACAATTGAGGCAGTTCTGAAGGCAAAAGGGGGTCCAACCCGTTACTAGCATGGTGTACCTAATAAAGTGGCCGGTGAGTGTAGATATGTGAACATTTATTAATAAAGAACTGAATATTTAATGGGGTGTCCTAATTTTTTCTCATGACTGTAGCTGCTGATATATGTGAACTGAGCAAACAAAACTATTTGGTGGTTGTGGACTATTTCTCAAGGTATATAGAAATAGCTTTCCTAAAGGATAGGTCAGGTGAGACCACAAGAGCTAAGTTGAAAAACATCTCTAGATGGGGCTGCCCAAACATACTAGCGACTGATAACAGTCCTCAATTTTCTGGGAGGGTTTTCCAGCAGTTTTCTGCGGAGTACAACTTTAGACATATAACTACCAGTCCCCACTATGCTCAAGCAAATGGAGAAGCAGAGAGGGCTGTGCAGACAGCAAAATGGATCCTGGGACAGGAAGACCAATTTTTGGCTCTCATGATCTACAGAGCAACCCCTCTACAGGCTACAGGCATGAGCCCAGCGCAACTTACGTATGCTTGGTAGACAGATCCGCACCACATTTTCGACCTTGGAAACCAAGCCTCAGCCTACATGGCCAGATCTTGAACTGGTACGACAAGCAGATGAGAAGGCAAAGCAAAGCAACTGACACACCTACAACTCCCAACATGATGCCAGACCCTTACCCGACCTTCAGCCCGGACTCAATGTTGCCATGAAACTGGACAGTGAGAAAAGATGGACAAGGAAAACTACTGTTCTTCAAAAATGTGGCTCACCCAGGTTGTACTTAGTCCAAATGGGTAATGGAGTACTATGAAGGAATCAACGTCACTTGAGACCTTTCCTCAGCGCATCAGATGGCTCTGGGAAAGACGAGCATGATTGCCTTGAGTGTGAAGGAGAACTGCACTCGCCTGTGCCAGCTGTTGATCCACCTCCTGAAGCACCTAATGCTATTGTAGTTACAACTCCAGCACGCATGACATCCAGTGGCAGAATTGTTAAACCACCAGACAGATATGGAGAATATGTTATGTATTGAGCGTTGTGTTAGTTGATTGTTCATTTGAAACAACACAAAGTTGAGGCTTCAAAGTGAAGCTGATCTTATCAAAATGAAAAAAAAAAAACCAGGATGTTCTTGCAGTCCTATATTTACACATGATGTTTATCGATATGATTTATCTATCACAATACAGTAATGGCTAAGAGCTATAATTTCAGTTGGACTTAGTAACAGTACTTCATACAGAAAGTAATTACTGTGTTTTCTCATTTCACATGTCTTAAAAGACTCAAAGAAAGGGTGATGTAATGTAATGGCACTATTTCATTCAGCATAGAGTGTAAGGATACGTGTGTTGTTTACCCAGGAAGTGACAGGAGACAATACGGAAGTGGTTGTGTGTGTGGACCCCACATAACACTACAGATACTAGAGCCATATTGTCACAATACTGAGCACGGGTGGGGAGCCATGCTCAGCTTTTAAGTTTGTTTGAGTCATTTTCTGTATTTCTGCATCTCCGTTTATTTTATATTTAGTATGTGTTGGTGTATTTTGGTATCTGTTTGTCCTTTTGTTTCTGTTCTTAGTTTCCTGTTATTTTAGATGTATTTCTGGGCAGCATGGTGGTGCAGTGGTTAGCACTGTTGCCTTACAGGTAGAAGGTTCCTGGTTCGAATTCCCAGGCTGGCAAGGGTTGGAACCTTTCTGTGTGGAGTTTGCATGTTCTCCCTGTGCTGCGTGGGTTTACTCCGGGGGCTCCAGTTTCCTCCCACAATCCAAAGACATGCATGTTAGGTTAATTGGCTGTTCTAAATTGTCCCTAGATATCTGTTTCCTATAGGCCCTTAGAATAGAGGGTTAGTACTAGTGAAAGCGCTTTGAGTGGTCTTTGTGACTAGAAAAGCGCTATATAAGTGCAGGTTAGTTAGTAGTTAGTTAGTTCTGTATTGATTTTCCAGTTTATATTTGTTCTTATCTTCAGTTCTCCTTTTGTAACTTCAGTTTTCATTAGTATTGTTTTTTGAGTATTTCTTGGGTTTTGTGTTCCTTCTTGTTTTTGTCTTGGTGGTTACTATTTTTTCATTGTGTATTTTGGTCTGTTCCTGTTTTAGTATTATTGTCAGTTACCTTTTTGTTTTCCCGTGGTTTTACTTTCATAGTCTTCTGTTGCCATTATTTTTTCTCAGTGTGACAGCTATCTGTGTGTACTTCCGGGTGTCAACTCTGTCCGCGGTGTTATGTCAGTAAAACGTGGCACAATAATGAGGTGAAGGGTGAACTACACAGTACTTTATTATAGGACTCACAGTGTATATACAGACGCTCCCGTTAGGCAGAGAGGTGGTCAAGAGACTGCCCCTCTACAGCACAGCCCCCTTATACCCTGGGCGACGTCACCACCTGTGTAACACCATAATGTGTCCTATGCACAACATCACATTCCCCCCCCCCTTTAAAAAAAATGGGCAAACACACATAATCGGAACCTGAATCACACTCTAAAGTGAACAGAAAATCATTAAGGCCTACCTCATCCACACAAAATAACTAAAGCTAGGGGGGAACAGGTGGACTACTGTTCCACCACTCCCACATGGCTGGACAGATTATTTTGCCATCTCTGTTACCAAAATAGTCCATAAAATAAAACCTGCCGTGTTCCTAATATAAGGTATAAAATAATCCCATTACCACAATAAGAACATATATACAAACAAACTCCACACTCAGTAAACCATCCGAATAATTTTCACTTCAACCCCATGCAGAAAAACTAGAACTTGGGCAATTTACACACCAACAACACATTGCCCCCTCCCCCAATTATCAGTCAGTCTTCATGGAGAGCCCATCCCCAGAGACCCATCAGGCAGGTCCCAACCCAAGCATCTTCTTCTCTTGGTGCCTGGAGGTGACCCATGTCGATGCCGAGACACTTCTCCCTCTTCATTGGCATGCCACAGCCCGTTGGGATGTCTCCATGTACCATCAGACAGCTGAGGGTAGCCGTCCTCCTGAACAGCCACCACCTGCAGCCACCTCTGGTCCTCCTGTCATTTTCTCTTCTCAACCGGGCCCTCTCCCTGGGCCGGACCACAACAGTGACCCCCTCAGAGGATCCTGGCTCGGCTTCCAGTGTTCCTGTGTGGCACGTCATTTCACCGTGCCAGCTGGTCCTGCCCCACTCGCTTTCATTTCAGATGCTGGAGAAGCCGTTGTGACCCCCTGCTTCTCGGTACCTCCCAGCCAAACTCCGGAAACAGGATAAGTCATCCACTTGGCTCCATCCGCCGTCATGGGCATCCCACAACACTGCCCAGTTCCCTCAGCTAGGGCAACTTGGACCCTGGCGCAGACACCCTCCCACGATGCCCCTGGATGGGGTTGGTCCTGCTCAACTCCCAGAATACTAGGCCAAGGTTCGTCCCATATTGTGTCGTCCAACACTCGTGGAACCGGCTGGTCCCGCAAGCTACAGCCCGACCACTCCTCTCCACTATCGCTGGTGATCATGAAGCCAAATCCGTAGAAAAGGTTACAGCCCATCACATTCGCTCCACTAGCGGTCACCACAAACTGCAGATTGGCTACCTCTGCTGCCTTGTGTCTAGCTGTCAGTTCCAGTGAACCCACAATGGGCAATCTATTTCCACCATATCCACAAAATGGCGTTGAAAGACCTCTCACTCGGTGATATGGGAAAAAACTCCTCACAGTAGGCCAGTTCAGCACAGACCTCACCGCACTCATGTCCACCAGTAGCGGCACCTCCTCGCCGTCCAACTTCACTATACAGTATGTGCGGCCCTCTGTGCTCGTGGAAACGGTGTGAATCACCGTAGGAGTTGGAGCAGGGGTATCCGCTTTGTGTCGCTGTTCCCATCGCTCGAACCTATTACAGGCCCTGACAAAATGATGCAGGTGTCCGCACTTGCCACAGCGTTTACCTCTTGCTGGACACTTTCTAGCCTTGTACTGGTGCTTAGTTGACCCACAACCCAAACATTTGGGTGATCCTGGGGTGGACCTCATCTTTACAGCTGCAGCGCATTCCTCTTGCTCACTGTCTTCGTTGTCCAGATCCACAGCCTGCGTCATTGATTGTGAGTCATGGTGGCATAGCGTAGCTCTCTCACTGAGGTTGTGTGATAACTTGTCCTTCACACCACTGGGTTATCTCCACAGCCATGGCTAAAGTTAATTCGCTTGAGTGTGTACACAGCGTGTGCTCTGCCAGCTGGTCACGAACCATTTCTTCCTCTAATTCACCAAATTGGCAGTCTCCCGCCAGCTGTTGCAGGTCCGCAACATAATGCTGCATTGACTCCCCAGCCCGCTGGAGGTGCTGCCGAAACTGGAGCCTCCTGACAATGACATTTGTAGGGGCACAAAAATGTCGCGCCATTCGCTCAACCATGTCATCAAAGCTACTGCTAGCTTCCAAAGTAGAAAAGATACGTTGTCTTTCCTTACCCAAATTAAGGACCAAAATTGCTCTTGCTTGTACCTTCTTCCATTTGCCGATGTTTAGTGCCACCAGATAGTTCTGAAACGTGGTGAACCACCTCGTCCAAGGCCCTGGAGGCTCCCTGGAGTCTCCAAAAATGGCCGAAAAGACGACACGCCCACATCCATACTTTATCCTTGTTGCCAAATGTAATGTCCGTAAAATGAGGCACAATAATGAGGTGAAGGGTGAACTACACAGTACTTTATTATAGGACTCACAGTGTATATACAGACGCTCCCGTTAGGCAGAGAGGTGGTCAAGAGACCGCCCCTCTACTGCACAGCCGTCTTATACCCTGGGTGACGTCACCACCTGTGTAACACCATAATGCACAACATCACGCGCAGGCTGTCACACCTGTCAGTGGTTGACCTAATTATCCCCACTCATGTTATCCACACCTGACCTTCATTTGGTTTGTCCCTATTTAAGGGCTGCTGCATGGATCACTCCTCACAGCAGCTTTCTGGTATTTAGACGTTAATTCTACATCTCTCGTTCCCAGATGGAGTCCCCGTCTTTCTCTTTATATTTTGTATTCTCTAGGTGTTCCCTATTTTCGCCAGCATTTCCCATGCGCCTCAGCCTCCGTGCTGTTGTCCTGTGTATCCACTCTAATCCTCGTAAGTTTTTGTGTTTGTGTTATTCTGTGTTTTTCATTATTAAATTTGACAAACTCACAGCCTTGTCTTTAATTCACCCCTGCCAGAGTTATTTATGACATATTCCTTCCAGTTGTGCATAAAAGCCTTAATGGTACTTGCTGGGAGATACAGGCATTTTGATATACATCCAAAACCAAATCCATTCACGTATTTAGCAGCTATCAGGTTTCAAAGCTCTTGAGAGAGCTCTTGGCTTTTACCCATCATGAGATTTTTCTTGTATGACACCTTGGTAACAAAAAAACCCCAAGCATTTTTATAGCCACTCATGATATACCTGCACTGCTGATGTTAATTTCCACAGATATGCTGTGAAACTACTTTCTAACAACTCATGGATTTCAGCTGAATCCTTGCCTTACCATGCGTTGGGGTACTGCTTTTTTATTTGTTCAATGCTTTTTCCCCTGTTTCCTTCTACTTTGATTTAATTTAAATTTACTGTTGCGAAATTTCCATAGATGTTCTCCTGATGTCAAATGTATGTTGTTCAAGACCTTCTGTACCTCAATGTACTGCTCGCCTTTATGGTTTAATAGCAATGTTGCTGTTAGGAACAAAATCCGCATTGCATATAATAACTCCCTAAGAAGGTTGTTAGATGTACCACGAAGGTCGAGTGAAAGCAAGATGTTTGTGTCTGTGAACATTCCGTCTTTTGGCGAATTGATACGTAAGAATGTTTACAGTTTTTTGAGAAGGTTGCTGGCATGTAACAATCATCTTATATCAGCAATTGTCAACTCGTCACTCACACTTCATTCCAGCATTTGGAAGTGGTGGCGTTCCATTTTATACTGAGCCCATTATTGTATGTTATTGTTGTTACAAGAGCGCCGAGTGTCTGCTGATCTGTATATACTTTTATTTATTTATTTATTTATCTATTTTCTACTCGTTTCAGTTTTGCTCATAATATGAACCCTGAGTTTGAAATAAACGTTTGAATTGAAAATTTGAATTGAATTGAATGTATGGATTTCTTGAATCAATACCAATGTCTGGTGGAAATTTCATGTGGATAGCCTCATTGGAAATTTATTGTATGCACTGGAGAAAATTTTGACGAGTTCAATACTTACTTCCCTCATTGTATGTGCTGCTGTCACAACTAGTGATCACAAAGGGTTTTCCTACCGCTCTATTTTAATTGTTTTGTTTTTGGATTGAACATATTAAGAAGAAAGGAATCCCATATGTGCAAACTTTCCAGTAGCATATAACATTTTTCTTACATTACCTGCATCGAATCTAGGTGAAGTCCATTTGGTAGCAAGAAAAGCAAAAAATATACTTCCAAAAATTATTTTCATGAAAACTCCCATTTTTAAAAACTTCTTGCTAGTTGATTTGAAGCTTTCACAATTCCAGTTTGGAGAAAACAATGCGCCTTTCACAATCCTCTCCTGCTTAACAGTGTGTTGGTTCAGCTCTTATCTGTCCTTTCAAGTTTAGCAGTCCTCGTCACACAAGTAATGGGCGTTATACCTCTCTGGTGTGGAAACAACAGCAGGACACTATTATATTACTCTGTAGTTACACAAGGCACATTTGAATGCTGTTTCTTGGAGAGAAAAAAAATAATTGGAAGCTGACGATTATTTTATAACCATGGAATTTAGAATAGAATAGAATAGGCTTTATTGTCATTGTACAGTTGTGTAGCACAACAAAATTGTGGGTGCTCCACCAGGCTACTGTGTAGTAAAGTAAGTGAGATGAATTTGAAAATAAAACAGTTACAGGACACACAGTTAACCGTCTGACTGAAATAAAAATAAAAGCAAAAATAATAAATAGCCCATTGGCATATACACAGGTATGGTAGTGGGTTCACAGGTGGAACTCTGTATATCTTATCTATTTTTGTTTATTGTATTAACTCCGTTTTAAATTTTTATCTCTTTTATTGATATTAACTTTTTTTGCTTAGTGTTAGCTCAGTAAATACAACAGCCCGTATTGGCTCACAGGTGAATCAGACCCCGATCAGGGCTGTTCACCAGGTTAGGCTAACCTATCTGTTTTAGTTAGCCACTCCTGGTCTGGAAAGCCATGGCTCCCTCTCTGACCTGTGTCAGCTGTGTTTCCCTCTCTAAGAAGATTTCTGAGTTGGAACTGAGACTCTCTAACCTCTATAAGATTCGGGAGGCTGAAAATCATCTGGACACGATTATTTTTGGACGGACATCGGTGCCAGCGACAGACTCGCAGCTAGCAGAGACGGCTACTTACCTGGGTGAAATTAGCATATCGCCATCCACCTCCACCCCTGCTCCGGTTACCTCAGCTGTCCAGGACTCCAGCACCAAACACTGGCTTCAGCTCAGAGCTAAACCCAAAGCCCCGGGTGGTTCTTCACAGCCTCAATGAGCGCCCTGGACCATGGGTGGGCCCAATAGCAAACGTCGGGGATTGACCAGACATGGCCACGCCTCCTCCCTTCCCCTTTTGCTGGAAAACAGATTCGGCATCCTTTCCCTGGAAGATTTCCCCCACCTGGATATTGATCTTCCTCCCATGGCCGCCCCTCCTCCTTCAGCAGTGGCCCAAACCTGCAAGCCCCGGATCAAAACTACCTTAGGTGTGTCAAACTTTACACCAGCTCCAAAAAGAAGAGAGTGCAACCCCCCACATCACCCCCGCACCGGCACCTCGCCGCTACAGCAGCAGCAACAACAACAACAACAACAACAACAACAACAAAAACAACGGCAAAACTATCCACCATTTCAGAAGCCACCGACAAAGTCCTCCCAGACAATACTGGTAATTGGTGATTCCATAATGAGGAACGTCAGAAGCAGGTACTGTGTTACAAAAATTTTTCCTGGGGCAAAAGTTTCAGAAATTGAGGCTCTTATCCCTGACCTATTAAATGAATACCCCCACGCTGAAACTGTTACTGTGCATGTTGGATGCAACAACATCCCAGATGAAGTGTTTGAGGTCTTAAAGAGAGACTTCAGGAGCCTTCTGTCCTCTCTTAAGAACTGTGGCAGACGTGTGTTTATTTCTGGACCACTTGCTCCTTTTAGAAGAGGTTGCAATTATTTGAGCAGAAGTCTTAGCCTTAATTCGTGGTTGTGTTCAACATGTCCTACTTTTAACATTGGTTTTATAGACAATTTCAGCCTGTTCTGGAACTGCCCATCATTTATGGGGCCAGATGGCATTCATCCAAATAGACTTGGTGCACGTGTTCTAAGGGACACTCTGTTTTATTCCATTCAGCATTTTTCAGTACAGTGACTGAAAGCTGGTGTGTTAACTCACCCCAAAGTACCTGGGTCTGCCAACCAGCCCTTTTTTGCTTCCACTTCTCATATTACCCTTATTAATCCAAATAATTCTCACTGTTTAGATCAGTCTTCAATTCACAACCTCATAGAGATTGTGTCTGTCTCCAGTTACCCAAAACATTATAACCCAAGACAAATACAACATAACTAAATAAAGATTAAAACCACTAATTTACCACAGTTAAATAAAATAAATGCGGACTGCTGAATATAAGATCTCTGTCCGATAAAGCAACCTTAATTAATGATATGATCACAAATTACAATATAAATATACTCTGTCTCACAGAAACATGGCTACGCCCCGATGACTTTGTTAGTATCAATGAGCACCCCCCCCCCCTCCCAGCTATGGTAATATTCATATTCTTACGAATACACTGGCCGAGGTGGTGGTGTCGGGGTAGCATATGAATCCACATTACCAATGAACCCTCAGCCTAAGCTAAACTCAAACTATAACTCTTTTGAATGCTTAATTTTTAGCTTAGCACATCCATCCTGGAGGTCAGAACAGCCTCTTTTATTTACCACAGTATATCGCCCTCCCAGTGCTTCTTTTGCTGAATTTGTCTGAATTCTCTGAGTTCTTAACAACCTTTGTTCTTACTTCAGACACGATTTTCATAGCTGGTGATTTTAATATTCATATAGACGTTGATAATGGTAGTCATAGTGTAGCATTTCTCTCCCTCTTAAATTCAACTGGTTTTTCTCAGTGTGTTAGTAGACCAGCTCATCATCATAATCACACCCTTGACCAGGTCTTGACCTACGGTGTAGAAATTGATGAGCTGCTTGTCATCCCTCAAAATCCTACACTGACTGACCACTATTTGATAGCGTTCAAATTTGTGCTATCCGATTTCACAGCGTCAAGCAGAAATATAGTTTCCAGAAACTTATCTGATAGTGCTGTGGCTCGCTTTAAAGAGTTAATCCCTTCAGCACTTACTCTATTACCATGTCTCAATATAGCAGACAGCACTGACTACTTGAATCCATTAGAATTAGACCTTTTAGTTGGTAGTACTGCAGCCTCACTGCAGTCAACACTTGACTCCATAGCTAAACTATTAAAAACTATTAAACTATTAAAAATAGGAGACTAGCTCCATGGTACAACTCCCACACTCATACGTTAAAACAGAAAGTTAGATCCTGTGAAAGGCTCTGGCGTGCAAATAAGACAGAAGAATCTTGTTCAGCCTGGAATGCCAGCCTTACCACCTACAGACGTGGACAAAATTGTTGGTACCCCTCTGTTAATGAAAGAAAAACCCACAATGGTCACAGAAACAACTTGAATGTAACAAAAGTGGTAATAAATAAAAAGTCTATGAAAATTAACCGATGAAAATCAGACAATGCTTTTGAATTGTGGCTCAACAGAATTATTTTAAAAAACAAACTCATGAAACAGGACTGGACAAAAATGATGGTACCTTTAACTTAATATTTTGTTGCACAACCTTTTGAGGCAATCACTGCAATCAAACAATTTCTCTAACTGTCAATGACACTTCTGCACCTCTCAGCAGGTATTTTGGCCCACTCCTCATGAACAAACTGCTCCAGTTGTCTCAGGTTTGAAGGGTGCCTTCTCCAGACGACATGTTTCAGCTCCTTCCACAGCTGTTCAATAGGATTTAGATCAGGGCTCATAGAAGGACACTTTAGAATAGTCCAGTGTTTCACTCTTAGCCATTCTTGGGTGTTTTTAGCTGTGTGTTCTGGGTCATTATCCTGTTGCAAGACCCATGACCTGCAACTGAGACCAAGCTTTTGCGTCTGTGAACATAGAGCTGATGTGCCTTGCCAAAAAGTTCCAGTTTTGTCTCATCTGTCCATAGGACATTCTCCCAGAAGCTTTGTGGCTTGTCAACATGCAGTTTGACAAATTCCAGTCTGGCTTTTTTATAATTTGTTTTCAACAGTGGTGTCCTCCTTGGTCTTCTCCCATGAAGTCCACTTTGGCTCAAACAACGATGGATGGTGCGATCTGACACTGATGTACCTTGACCTTGGAGTTCACCATGAATGTGTTTAGAGGTTGTTCTGGGCTCTTTTGTTACCATTCATATTACCGTCTCCTCCTGCGGTCACGTCCAGGGAGGTTGGCTACAGTCCCATGGATCTTAAATTTCTGAATAATATGTGCAACTGTAGTCACAGGAACGTCAAGCTGCTTGGAGATGGTCTTATAGCCTTTACCTTTAACATGCTTGTCCATAATTTTCTTTCTAATCTCCTGAGACAACTCTCTCCTTTGCTTCCTCTGGTCCATGTTTAGTGTGGTACACACCATGTCACCAAACAGCACAGTGACTACTTGTCACCCTTTAAATAAGCCGACTGACTGATTACAAGTTTGTAGACACTTGTGATGTTAATTAGAGGACACATCTTGGTTGAACATGTCCCTATGGTCACATTATTTTCAATCTTTTCTAGGGGTACCATCATTTTTGTCCATGCCTGTTTCATGAGTTTGTTTTTTAAAATAATTCTGTTGAACCACAATTCAAAAGCATTGTCTGATTTTCATTGGTTAATTTTCATAGAATTTTTATTTATTACCACTTTTGTAAAATTCAAGTTATTTCTGTGACCATTGTGGGTTTTTCTTTCATTAACAGAGGGGTACCAACAATTTTGTCCACGTCTGTATAAGAAATTTCGCCGTAGTGCTAGGTGACAGTACTATTCATCCTTGATAGAAGAAAATAAAAACAACCACAGATTTCTCTTTAACACTGTGGCTCAGGGGTGGCGTAGTGGTGGTGTAGTTAGCACTGCGGCAGCACAGCAACTCACCCTTGGCCGGGGGATCCTGGGTTCGATCCCAGCCACCGACCAACAGTGATCTGTGTGGAGTTTGCATGTTCTCCCCGTGTCTGCGTGGGTTTACTCCAGGATTTCTCCGGTTTCCTCCCACATGCTAAAAACACGCAAGTTAGGTTAATTGGCATCAAACTGGGGACTCTAAATTGCCCTTAGGTATGACTGTGAGAGTGAGTGGTTGTCTGTCTCTCTGTGTTTGCCCTGCGATGGACTGGAGATCTGTCCAGGGTGTACCCTGCCTCTCGCCCAAAGATGCTGGGATAGGCTCCAGCCCCCCGCGACCCAAAAAGGATTAAGAGGAAGAAGATGAATGAATGAACTGTGGCTCAGCTAACCAAGAGCCAAAATGCCATAGATCCCTACATCCCTCCAATTCTTAGTGCTGATGACTTTTTGAAAATTTTTAATGATAAAATTGTCAGTATTAGGAATAATATTCCAAAAAATAGTCCCCCTAAAAATACCAAGCCTCTACCTAACACTGCTGTACCCACAGGCTCAGAACTCCACTTTTCTAAATTTTCTTGTATTAATCATTCTGATCTAACCCTAATAGTGTCAGCCTCTAAACCAACTACTTGTCTTTTAGACCCAGTCCCCGCTAGACTAGTGAAGGAATCGCTATCTCTGATTAGTCCATCTTTTTGAACATAATTAATATGGCCCTATTGACAGGACATGTACAGTAGTCATTTAAAGTGGCAGTAATTAAACTTCTACTTAAAAACCTTCACTTGATTCTGGGATTTTGGCCAGTTATAAACCAATATCTAACCTCCCCTACTTTTCCAGATCCTTGAAAAAGTAGTCACCAATGAACTATGCACCTTTTTTGAAAAAAATTCTATATTTGAGAAATTTCACTCAGGTTTTAGGAAACATCACAGCAGCCTTAGTGAAAGTTACTGATGACATCCTTATGGCATTTGACAAAGGACTTGTCTCCGTCCTTGTTTTACTGGACCTCAGCGCTGCCTTTGATACCATTGACCACCATATTCTGCTAGAGAGACTTGAACAGCAAATTGGCTTAAATGGAACAATGCTAAGATGGTTCCAGTTTTATCTATCAGACCGTTCCCAGTTTGTTCATGTCCATAACAAGTCCTCTACTCAGACCACGGTTGGCTATGGAGTACCGCAGGGATCAGTACTTGGACCAGTATTGTTTACATTATACATGCTGCCTTTGAGAGACATTATAAGGAAGCATTCTATTAATTTTCATTGTTACACTGACGACACTCAATTGTATTTATCCATCAGTCCAGATGATCCCAGCCAGTTGGGTTTACTCCAGGAGTGTCTTAAGGATATCAAAACCTGGATGAACTACAACTTTCTATTGCTGAATACAGATAAAACTGAAGTCATTGTTCTTGGCCCCAAACATGCTAGAAGTACTCTTTTTAGCAAGATAACAACTCTAGATGGCATTGCACTGGCTTCTGTGTCTTCTGTTAGGAATCTTGGAGTTGTCTTTGACCAAGATGTGTCTTTCAACTCTCATATACAGCAAACCATTAAGACCGCCTTCTTCCATCTAGATAATATTCCTAAAATTAGGTCCATCCTGTCTCATAAAGATGCAGAGAAACTTGTCCACGCCTTTATCATTCTAGACTTGACTATTGTAACTCACTTTTATCAGGTTGCCCAAATAAGTCCAAAAAGTTTCTCCAACTCATTCAGAATGCAGCTGCATGTATCCTTATGAGAACAGGGAGAAGAGATCACATTACTCCAGTCCTAGATCCTTTAAATTGGCTCCCAGTAAAATATAGAATTGAATTCAAGATATTGCTCTTAACCTATAAGCCCTTAATGGTATGGCTCCTTCTTACCTGCAAGAACTCTTAGTTCCCTATCATCAAACCAGAGCGCTGCATTCCCCAAAATCCAAACTACTAGTGGCCTCCAAGGTATCTAGAAGTAGACTGGGAGGTAGAGCTTTCAGCTATCAAGCTCCCTTCCTGTGGAACCATCTTCCCAGTTCAGTTCGGGAGGCTGACACTCTCTCTTTATTCAAGAGCAAGTTGAAATCTTTTCTCTTTGATAAGGCCTTTAGTTAGAAATGTTGCCCCTGCCAGACCTTCGCTCGCATGTGCAGCCTGGCCAGGCTTGGTATTGGACTGTTTGGCTTTGAATGTTGTATTTGTATGTTTGTTTTGAATGTAGCTACTCAACCCAGCCGGTCGAGGCGGATGGCCATCCTCTATGAGCTATGGTTCCGCCCAAGGTTTCTGCCCGTTAAAGGGAAGTTTTCCTTGCCTGTGTTGCAGCAGTGCTTGCTCTTAGGGGTCTCTGCTGGGTTCTATAAACTGAGAGTGTGGCCTAAACCCACTCTTTTCTATAAAGTGCCTTGAGACAACCTGTGTTGTGATTTGGCACTATATAAATAAAACTGAATTGAATTGAATTGAATTGAATAAGAGTGTGGAGTGCAGAACACATAATAGAGTAAAATGGCCTAAGGATTATGGAAAATATGTACAGTAGTGATTTCACAGATGGGAAAATACACATGAAAGTGAGGAGTGCAACAGGTGAGTTATTGTGACAATTAAAAGGTCCTCAGTTCTGTGCATGTGAGCGTTCAGAGGGAGGGGGTGGGGCCTCTGACTGTTTGCAGTTCAGATGACCCAGGGGAAGAAAATGTTTGTCACTCTGGAGGTGTGGGACCTGATCGATCTGAACCATCGTCCATCAGTTGATGGGATGTGAGAGGTCTCCTGTGATGGCTTTGGTCCTTCTGAGACAGGAGGGTCTGGAGATGTCTTCCAGGGAGGGCAGAAGGCTGCCAATAATCTTTTGGGAGGTATTGATGACCCTCTGCACAGCCTTCCTGTTCTCGGCCATGGAGCCGGTGTACCACACTACCAGACAGTAGGTGAGCACACTTTCCACTGAGCAGCGATAGAAGACCAGCAGCAGCTTCTGGTCCAGGTTGTGCTTCCTCAGGAGATGGAGGACGTGCAGCCACTGCTGGGCTTTCTTCACCAGGCCCTTGGTGTTGACAGTCCAGGAGAGGTCAGAGGAGATGTGGGTGCCCAGGAACCTGAAGGCGGGGACGTTTTCCACGCGTTTGCCAATTAGGGGGGGGGGGGTCCTGTCTGTTCTTCCTGAAGTCCAGAATGAGTTCTTTGGCTTTTTGGACATTCAGTTTCAGGTTCTTTGCTTGGCATCACAGCAGCAGATTCTCTACCTCTGCCCTGTATGCCATCTCATTGTCATCGGTGATGAGCCCAACCAAGGTGGTGTCGTTCGCGTATTTCACGATGACGGTGGTTGGGTAGGTTGGAATACAGTCAAAAGTGTACAGGGAGCACAGTGGAGGCCTTAGCACGCAGCCCTGGGGGGAGGCAGTGCTGAGGGACAGTGTGAAGGAGTGGTGGGGGGCCAAGTCTGACTGTTTGTGGGTGGTGTTATGTCAGTAATCAGAGTCTGGAGTCTGTCTTATTCCATGCAGCAAACTCTATTGAACACACACAGAACTATATACAGTAGTGCCGTAGCCCGCCTGACGTCACACCACACAGGACAGCTACAGCAAGCCCTAAGGGCCACACACACACACACTCTACACACAACATTCCCCTCCCCCTTACAAAAGTTCAAAACACATACACACAATTCAGACTCACCACAATTTAGGATCCGAATCATGCACTAAGGGAAATAATGGGGATAATGAGCTGGAATGGCCTAACACATTCACCCAAAAAACAACTAAAATTAGCGTGTTCCTAAAATATGTAAAATAATCCCATTTCACAATAACCATTCACTTGCACACCATATGAACATATTTACAACAAAGTCATTTATGTTACACCAGTGTCCATTGGCAGCCAAGGGTAAAACCGGCTTGAGGGCCCAGGGCAGCCTCACGGCAAGCATGCACCTGGCAGCCACCTGCCACCGGGATCGAAGCTGACCTCCCCGGCGAGAATGTCTCGTCTCCTCACACTCGACAGATTTGCTCGTCTGGACCCACCATCTGACACCTCCTCATGGACCCGAACCCAGTCCGTAACTCTCAGGGGGTCCCGCTTGACCTGCGGTGCTGCTGCTGGCACACAGTCCCTCCGTGCCTGTCGGTCCGCCCCCAACCATCTTCGGAACCGCTGCAGCTGCCGGCATTGTAGCCCCAGACACTCCAGCCCCCTGTGGCCAAGCTCCGGGGAAAACTGAAACTCACCCCTCGGCGTCACTCATCAACCCAGGAGCCTCACTGTTAGGCCCAGCACCCTCTTCCAAGGCGCTTTGAGCTCTGGCACTGAGGTCTTGCCTGACCTCCGTGGCGCCGGGCACATCCTCTCTGTCATCTGAGGCGGTCTGCTGTGCTGTCTCTGTGCCCGGCTGTCATTGCTCTCCCTCCATGCTGCCATTGCTCACTGAGCCATCGTCACCACCAGCGCTATGGTTACGCACCGTGTTGTTCCTTGGCTGGCTTGCCGTTCTCAGTAAATGGGGGCTCCCCCACTTGTGGCTCCAGTCCCCCCTCGAAACCTAGCTGGTAACTTGTAGCTTGGTTTTGGCGCGCACCTTCCCTTGGCGCCAACAGCCTCACTACCCACCGCTTCGTGTCCCTTGTACGTTCTGCAAAATCTCCAGCCAGCTGCCCGACAGCATCTGCATAAAGCTCCGTCTCTCCGAACATGCTGAGAATTCTCCAACCCTCCACAGCGAGACGACGGACCAGGAGCACCCATCTTTGGTCTCGTCGAGTCTACCCAGGCCCAGCCCAGCGCTGTATCCCCCAAGCATGGCCATCCAGTCTGGCCACAGGATTGCTGGATCTCCCAGGCACTCCAGACACAACGGCAGAAGTGGAAGTAGCCCATACACCTCCATGGTTTTCTCTCATCGCCAAAATGTTATGTTGGTAATCAGAGTCTGTCTTATGCCATGCAGCAAACTCTCTTTATTGAACACACACAGAACTATATACAGTGGTGGTGTAGCCTGCTTGACGTCACACCACACAGGGTGGCTACGGCAAGCCCTAAGGGCCGCACACACACTCTACACACAACAGGCAGTTGTTGAGAAAGTTCTTTATCCAGGAGCGGGGGTGGGGGGTGGGGTGGGGTGGCTAAGGGGTGGATCTGGAGGAGGTGCAGTTTGTTAATCAGGATGACTGGGATGATGGTGTTAAAAGCTGAGCTGTAATCCAACACAGAGCATCCTCACGTTAACTGTGTATCTTAATTAAAAAAAAATTATTCTGACTTACTGGTGAACTCAGAAGGCAGCAGGGGGAGGGAACAAATTGGCCAACGTCATTACTCAATTCTCAAGTAACTTTCAAAAGATACTTTAATTTTTGGTGAATACACTTCAGTAATTCACATCATAAGTTAACTCCACTTTTTTTAAGTACAAATTTTGACCACCCTACCCATCTCTGAAATAATTTAGGCTGTTTTATGGTAGAAATATTTGATTATCTCACTTGCCTGATAGATTTGTAAATTGATCCAGTCCTCTAGGTCACACAGTACTCTTCATAGGTGTAGTCACAGTAGCATCTGCACAACTAATGGTTGAGGGAGTCATTTCAAATGACAGGTGTGAAGAACTGATAAATACTAGACCCATGTCTGTTGTGTGTAGAGAGTGTGTGTGGCCCTTACTGCTTGCCGTAGCCACCCTGTGTGGTGTGACGTCAGGCAGGCTATGGCACTACTGTATATAGTTCTGTGTGTGTTCAACAAAGAAAGTTCACTGTATGGCATAAATACTAGACCCATGTAACTCCTTCGGGCTCAGCCCGAAGGAGTTACATGGGTCCGCCCTCCAGTGGGCTCACCACCTACAGGAGGGATCATGGGGGTCCGGTGCTATGTGGGTCAGGTGGCGGCCAAAGGCGGAGACCTTGGCGGGACTGATCCCAAGCTTTACTAAATTGGCTTTTGGTACGTGAATGTCACCTTGTCTGGTGGGGAAGGAGCCTGAGCTGGTGCATGAGGTTGACAAATACCGGCTAGATATAGTTGGCCTCACCTCAACACACAGCTCCGGTTCTGGAACCAGTCTCCTGGAGAGGGGCTGGAGCTTGGCCTTCTCTGGAGTTGCCCTGGGTGAGAGGCAATGAGCAGGGGTGGGTATTCTTGTATCCCCCCACCTTGCTGCCTCTATATTGGAGTTTTCCCCAGTGGATGAAAGGGTTGCTTTCCTGCGGTTTCAGGTTGGGAAACGGGTCCTGACCATCATTTGTAAGATAAGATAAGATAAGATAAGCCTTTATTAGTCCCACAACGGGGAAATTCCAGGATTGCAACAGCACAGGGATAGCAACACTCAGAGCAACAATCAGAAGGCAAGAAAAAAAACAAGCAAGCAAGAGCAGCTAATAAACATATGTACGTATTACTATAAAATATATATATATACACACACACACACAGACACACAGTGCAGAGCATTGTAGCTGGATGGAAATAAATATATGAATATATGAACACACAGTGCAGAGCATTGTAGCTAGATGGAATAAATATGTAATATATAAACACCCACAGTACGGAGCATTGCAGCTAGGTGGAATAAATATGCAAGTATATAAACACACACAGTGCGGAGCAATGTAGCTAGATGGAATAATATGTAGATATATAAATATATAAACACCCACAGTACGGAGCATTGTAGCTAGATGGACTAAATATGCAAATATATAAACACACACAGTGCAGAGCATTGTTGCTAGATGGAATGAAACAGCATAACCGTCTACTTAGTTATCCTACATGGTATGATTATGTGCCCATACATATTCTCACCCTCCATAGCGACCGGTATGTTCCTAGTTGTATGCCGGAGAGGACCATTGTGTAAGTCTATTGCATCTTTTGCATTCAAAAAACTATTAGTTTGTTACGTCTTTTTGCTATCTCTGCGAGCAGCCCTGCTTAGGTTGTACAGTCTGACAGCCGTTGGTAGGAAGGACCTACGAAACCTCTCGGTTGTGCACCTGGGATGATGTAGTCTGCTGCTAAATGAGCTCCTCAGTGCATTCAGTATGTCCTGCATAGGGTGGAACTCGGACTCCAGCAGAGATGACAGTTTAGCCACCGTCCTTCTCTCTCCTATCTCCTCCATCGGATCAAGGCGCTGCCCCAGGACAGAGCTAGCTTTCTTAATCAGTTTGTTCAGTCTCTTCCTATCGGCTGCAGTAATGCCACTGCCCCAGCAGACCACTCCAAAAGTGATGGCTGATGCCACCACCGTGTCATAGAATGACTTCAGCAGCGCCCCTTGTACACCAAAGACCTGAGTCTCCTCAGCAGGAACAGCCTGCGCTGTCCCTTCTTGTAGAGTGCATCAGTATTGTGTGACCAGTCTAGTTTATTGTTCAGATGAATACCCAGGTACTTATAGGATGTCACCATCTCGATGTCTGTTCCCTGTTATTTACTGGTACTGTGAGGGGCTGCCCATGCCTGCGGCAGTCACCACCAGCTCCTTAGTTTTCCTCGCGTTGATCTGGAGGCAGTTCCGATGGCACCAGTCCACGAAGTCCTGGATAAGCCCTCTGTACTCAGCTTCATCTCCAATGGAGATGAAGCCAACGATCGCAGAGTCATCAGAGAACTTCTGTAGATGGCAGTGTGTTGTGTTGTGTGAGAAGTCCGCAGTATAAAGAGTGAACAGGAAGGGAGCCAGCACCGTTCCCTGGGGGCCCCCGTGCTACTGATGATCGTGTCGGACACACAGTCCCGGGTTCTCACAAACTGAGGCGGTTCGTGAGGTAGTCCAGGATCCATGATGACAGGTGCTGGTCCACCCCTGCGCGCAGCAGCTTGTCCTTCAGGATCATCGGTTGGATGGTGTTGAAAGCACTGGAGAAGTCAAAGAACTGATCCTCACCATATTCCCGGGCTTCTCAGGTGGGACAGAGAACGGTGAAGGAGGAAGATCACCGCATCCTCCACCCCAATGCCATGCTGGTAGGCGAACTGGAGTGGATCCATCGCTGGTTCCACCAGGGGGCGGAGGTGAGCAAGGAGCAGTCTCTCCAGGGTCTTCATCAAGTGGGACGTCAAGGCCACCGGTCTGTAGCTGTTCAGGTCTTTGGGGTGGGAAGTTTTTGGTACAGGTACCACACAAGATGTTTTCCACAGCTGTGGTACCCTCCCCAGTTTCAGGCTCAGTTGAAGATATACGTCACAATCCCACACAGCTGGTCTGCACAGGACTTGAGGAGCTTTGCGCTGATGCCGTCCGGTCCCGGCGCCTTCCTCGCCTTGATCTTCCTCAGCTCCGTCCTCACCTGGGTCCTGGTCAGGGTCAGGATGGGGGGCTGTGTGTTGGGAGTGGGGGGGTGTTGGTAGAGTGGGGAGTGGGCAGCAGGACTTGATTTCTTTAGAGGCAGCAGTGGTTGTTGTGCAGTCAGGGGGGAGGGCGGTTGGGTCAAATCTATTGAAAAACAGATTCAGGTTGTTCGCCCACTCCCTGCCCCCTGTGGCCTGGGGGGAGGTATTCTGGAGCCCCGAGATGGTTTTGAGGTTTCTCCAGACCCCGCTGATGTCGCTCTGTTGCAGCTTGTCCTCCATCTTCTTCTGAAGCTGTCCTTGCCTTCTCTGATCTTTCTCCTCAGCTCCCTCTGTACGGACTTCAGCATCTCCCTGTTCCCCGACCTGAAGATCCTCTTCTTCTCTCTCAGAAGTGTTTTTATCTCAGGGTTGATCCAGGGTTTGTTGTTTGAGTGACGCCGTATGGTCTTGGTGGGAACGGATTTGTCCACACAGAAGCTGAGGTAGCCCGTGAAGGGGTGAATGAGGCCATCGATGTCCTCACCATGTGGATCGCAGAGCTGCTTCCAGGCGGTGGCTTCAAAACAGCCCTTTAGGGTGTCCATTGTCTCCTCAGACCATAACTCCACAGTGTGCATGGCCGGAGGTTGTCTGTGCACTAGGGGTTTGTACACCGGCCGGAGATGAACCAAGTTGTGATCCGATCTCCCGAGTGGGGGTAGTTGTGATGAGGTGTACGCCTCCTTAGTGTTTGCGTAGAATAAATCCAGTGTTTTATTGTCTCTAGTGTGGCATGTGACATACTGGGTGAACGTGGGTAGAATGGGAGACAGTGAAACATGGTTGAAATCGCCTGAGATGAGGAGAAGAGCATCTGGGTGTTCTGTCTGCAGCCTGCTGGTTACTGAATGGATGACGTCACGTGCTGTCCCAGCGTCGCCGTCGGATTTGCATAAACAACAATGCAGATCACGTGTGAGTGTTCTCTCGGGAGATATGTAGGCCTCATGCTAACAGCTAGCAACTCAATGTCTTTGCTGCAGTGTCGTTGTTTAACAGTGATATGTCCCGGTCTGCACCAGTTGTTGTTAACATACATGATCACTCCACCGCCCCTAGCCTTGCCACTGTCTGGTGTTCGGTCAGCTCGTATCATGTGAAAACCCTCCAGCTCAATGTTAGCATCTGCTGCTAGTTCAGTTAGCCACGTCTCAGTAAACAAAAGGAGAGAGCACCCCCGGTTATGTGCTATCATAACGGGAGATAAGCCGCTAGCTCATCTAACTTTCCCAGTATCGACCGTACATTTCCCATGACAACAGATGGAAGGGAGGGTCTGTACCTTATATTTTTTGTCCTCCGCCTTACTCCAGCCCGGCAGCCGCGGCGTTTTCGCCTCAGTTCACTCGGTATGTCGAGTTTTCCAATGGGACCGGGTGGCGGTTGAATGCTAGCAGCTGTTCTCTGCTGTATCGTATCCTGCTATAGACAGTGGCTCCGTCCACCGGCTTCAGGAGACATTTAGGACGATCTGTGTGTCCCGTGATATAAGTGGGGTGAAAAAAAAAAGACGGATCAAAAGAGAGAGGAAGGGAAAAAGACTCGGAATCGAGCCGCTGTTGCAAAAGGCAGCCGACTCGTGTGGCGCCGAGAGAACAAAAAGAAAAAAAAAAAAAAAAAGCGGAAGAAGATGAATGAATGAATGAACGAAGGTTTGCACTGGAGGGTAAGAATCAAACTCCGACTCTTTTCCATCATCAAAACCTTTCTTCAAACACCAAGTAGTACTTGGTGTTTTTTTTTTTTTTTTTTTTTTTTGTTACTTATTTGTACCCGTAGGTAGACTTGGTTTGCAGCCTGGTGACAAGCCACCGGCTGCTGGTCGCTGCGTGCGCGAGCGCCCTAAACCTACATGTTTTTGGTATGCGGGAGGAAACCGGAGAAATCCCGGAGTAAACCCACGCAACACGGGGAGAACATGCAAACTCCACACAGCTCACTGTTGGTCGGGGGCTGGGATCGAACCCACGACCTCATGATCCCCACGATCCCCCGGCCAAGGGTAAAACTGTGCTGCCACAGTGCTAAACACCTATTTTGTGCCTATGCACCAAATGATGTTTCAGAATACCCACCCTTTTTGGAGTCTCTGACTGGGGTGCTGGAGGGTGTTCCTCTTGGCGACTCCATTGTCCTACTGGGGGACTTCAATGTGCACGTGGGCAATGACAGTGAAACCTGGAAGGGGGTGATTGGGAGGAACGGCCTGCCCAATCTGAACCCGAGTGGTGTTCAGTTATTGGACTTCTGTGCTAACCATAGTTTGTCCATAACGAACACCATGTTCAAGCATAAGGGTGTCCATATGTGCACCTGGCACCAAGACACCCTAGGTCGCAGGTTGATGATCGATTTTGTTATCATGTCATCAGACCTGCAACCGTATGTCTTGGACACTCGGGTAAAGAGAGGTGCAGAGCTGTCAACTGATCACCACCTGGTGGTGAGTTGGATCCGATGGCAGGGGAGGATACCATTCAGACCTGGTTGACCCAAACGTATAATGAGGCTGTGCTGGGAACGTCTGGCTGAGGCCCCTGTCCGGGAGGTCTTCAACTCCCACCTCCGGAAGAACTTCAACCACATTCGAGGAGTCTGGAGACATGGATCCTGAATGGGCCATGTTCTCCACCTCTATTGTTGAAGCAGCGGCCCAGAGCTGCGGCCACAAGGTCGTCAGGGCATCTTGTGGTGGCAACCTCCGAACCAAGTGGTGGACACCAGTGGTGGTGGGGGGGGCATTAAGCTGAAGAAGGAGTCCTATCAGGCTTGGTTGGCTTGTGGGACTCCCGAAGCAGCTGAGGTGTACTGGCAGGTCAAACGGAGTGCAGCTCAGGGGGTTGCTGAAGCAAAAACTCACATATGGGAGGAATTCGGTGAGGCCTTGGAACAAGACTTTCGGTTGGCCTCAAAGAGATTCTGGCAAACTGTCCAACGGCTCAGGAAGGGGAAGCAGCTCCCTGTCCACACTGTGTATGGTGCGGATGGGGTGCTGTTGACTTCGACTGGGGATATTGTCGGGCGGTGGAAGGAATACTGAGGTCACCAAGGTGGTTGAAAATCTCTTTGGTGGCCGGGCCCTGGGAGTGGACGAGATTCGCCCTGAGTACCTCAAGGCCCTGGATGTTGTAGGGCTGTCATGGTTGACACGCCTCTGCAACATTGCATGGGGGTCAGAGGCAGTGCCTTTGGCATGGCAAACCAGGGTGGTGGTTCCTCTCTTCAAAAAAGGGGACTGGAGGGTGTGCTCCAACTTTAGAGGGATCACACTCTTCAGCTTCCCTGGGAAGGTCTATGCCAAGGTACAGGAGAGGAGAGTCTGGCCGTTGGTCGAACCTCGGATTCAGGAGGAGCAATGTGGTTTTCGTCCTGGCCGTGGCACATCGGACCAGCTCTTTACCCTCTCGACAATTCTTGAGGGTTCGTGGGAGTTTGCCCAACCAGTTTACATGTGTTTTGTGGACTTGGAGAAGGCATTCGACTGCGTCCCTCGTGGTTTTTTGTGGGGGGTGCTTCGCGAGTATGGGGTATTGGGCTTGTTGTTCCAAGCTATTCGGTCACTGTACGACTGTTGTGAGAGTTTGGTTTGTACTGCCAACGCTTGATCAGACTCATTCCCAGTGAGAGATGGACTCCGCCATGGCTGCCCTTTGTCACCGATCCTGTTCATAATTTTTATGGACAGGATTTCTAGGTGCAGCCAGGGAACAGAGAGTGTCATGCTTGGTGACCACAGGATCTCATCTCTGTTGTTTGCAGATGATGTTGTCCTGTTGGCTTCATCCAGCAATGACCCACAGTTCTTGCTGGGACGATTTGCCGCTGAGTGTAAAGTGGCTGGGATGAGAATCAGCACCTCCAAGTCCGAGTCCATGGTCCTCAGCCGGAAAAAGGTGGATTGTCCTCTCAGGGTTGGAGACAGGCTCCTGCCCCAAGTGGAGGAGTTTAAGTATCTCGGGGTGTTATTCATGAGTGAGGGGAGAATGGAGCGAGAGATTGACAGACGGATCAGAGCAGCATCTGCAGTGATGCGAACCTTGTACCAGTCTGTTGTGGTGAAGAGGGAGCTGAGTTCTAAGGTAAAGCTGTCGATTTACCAGTCAATCTACGTTCCTACTTTCACCTATGGCCACAAGCTTTGGGTAATGACCGAAAGAACAAGATCGCGGATACAAGTGGCTGAAATGAGCTTTTTCTGTAGGATTGTTGGACTCACCCTCAGAGACAGGGTGAGGAGCTCAGTCATCCGGGAGAGGCTCAGAGTAGAACAGCTGCTCTTCCACATAGAAAGGAGCCAGTTGAGGTGGTATGGGCATCTGATCAGGATGCCTCCTGGACGCCTCCCACTTGAGGTGTTTCGGGCACGTCCCGACAGGGAGGAGACCTTGGGGCAGACCCAGGACTCGCTGGAGAGACTATGTCTCCCAGCTGGTCTGGGAATGCCTTGGTATCCTCTCTGAAGAGCTGGAGCAGGTGGCTGGGGAGAGGGAAGTATGGACTTCTCTGCTTGAACTGCTGCCTCCGTGACCCGGACCTCCGGAAAAGCGGTAGAAGATGGATGGATGGATGCAGGTGTGAAGAACTGATATTAAGTGAATACATTAAGGATCAGGGATGTGCATGCCATGATCAGGAGCATGGCTAGGGACCTTGCCCACACGTTATGCTCATTGTAGTTTTTGCTTTTACACAAGTATTATTATTATTTAGGATTATGATAATCATTATTAATATTAAGTGCCCCTGTGTTCCCTGATTATTGTTTGCCATGTCATCCTCTGTTGTCTGTTTTATGGCTGTCTTTTTCTTTTTTAGCTACATTGTATGATCTTTGTTTATTTTTACTGTTTAGTATTATTGTCCTGTGTTTTTAGTCATGCTGTGTCATTTCCTGTCTGTCCTCATTGTCTTCATTTTAGTCTTGTGTCCATATTTGTTTGTCTAGTGTCCTCAGCTCCTCATATTCTGTATCCATAGCCTTTCCTCCTCATCTGTGCTCCTGTTCAGCCCCAGATTACCCTTCCAGCTGTCCTGTGTTTCCTAATTATGAGTTCCCCTATACGGTATGTGTGTCTCTGTGCTTTGTTCTGTGAGAGGTAGTGATGGCCACATGAGGCTTTCTGGAGGACTTGAGGCCTTTCATCAAAATGTCTCATATCAACAAGGCCTCATGTGAAACTTCATTTTCTCTACTAGGCCATCTAGTGGACAAAATATATACAACATGCATTTTTACAAGGGTGTTACTGGTTTGTGTATTTTTTCATTTCAATAAATGCACTGTTTTTTTTTAAAGAAATATCAATGATAATAAAGGAAAAAAAGAAATAATAAAACTGAAGTGACTACAGTGAATGTGCTTGTGCTATTTATCCACTTATATTAAGAAGTAATAACTTTTCAAGAGTCTTATACTGTCTTTCCCAGTACATTCAACTCTGTCCTTATGGTCATGCAGGGCATAATAGTGCCTCAGCATAATGATGTGTTATTGTTGTATCCAAGCTTTTTGAAACACAACAGATGCTTCACCTTGCAAATAAAAATAAAATGTAAGAATAACCCCACTGGAACTCGAACCCCAGCTCTCCAGATGTAAGACAGACATTTTACCTCTAGGTTACCACAGTGACAGCCAGATAAGGCTTTTTTAAAGGCTTGAGACTTTCCATCAAAATGGTTCATATCGACAAAGCTTCATGTGAAACTTCATTTGCTCTACTAGGCCATGTAGTCAACAAAAAGTATACAGCATGCAGATTTTTACAAGGGCATTATTGGTTTAGTGTGTATTTTTTCAATTTCAATAAATGTGCTGTCTTTTAAGAAATATCAGTGATCATAAGGGGAAAATGTGCCTGTGTTACTTGGTGTGCTTGTCCTTCTTGCAACCCAGTGTTAGAAACGTGAATTAAATTATAAATATTGATACTGCTTTTTTAAAAAAAGAAAAACACCCATTTCACAATGGGAATAAATAATTTGAATATGAATATTTAAATAAATATGTATTCATAAATAGTTAGGAACATTTTCTAGAAAGTTCTGATGAAGTTCCTAATATGTGTGTTGGTATTTTGAGCAACCAATGGCTGCGCCGTTGCTTGGTCACGCCAGCCAATGGGGTCACGCGTTCCCTCACTCGGTCTGTGTGTAATATGCAGAACGCTGTCAGACATTGCCGAGACATGACCGAAAGAATGCAATTCCTCACGGAGACGATGAGTTAACGTGCTAATAGCAGCCTTTGCTTGGACAAAATTTGAGATTGGCAAGCCTGAATAAACACCTGCAATGAGACATTGCTGTTTTAGCAAATTCTAATGCCCCTTTTATTAAATTTTAAGATTGGGATCCAAAGGCTGTTGACGCCGTTGAGCGCTGGAACTCTATTGACGCACGTGTCACCTAGCTTGGTAAGTGCCATTCATTGGGAATGCTAATCGCTAGCTTGTAATGCTAACCGCCGATGCTAATTTTGGCTAGTTTTTTCATCGGAAAAAAGCATTTTTCAGAGCTGTAGCAGTTAGCAAAGGTCCCAGCTCCCTTGCCATTGATTGGTACTTAATGGTGAAAGTTATATCTGTGGTTTACAGGTGTTTGGATGTGCTAAATTGTTGTGCTAGCACACTTTTTTGTTTTTTTTTATCTTGTCAAGTGCTTTCCAATGCACTTGACTTAGATTATAGATTAAGCTTTTTGTTCTGACCTACTCTGTAGGTCAGGTTTTTAGTGCTGGATTCAGAGGACTGTGGATTTCCCAGATCTGGATGGCGAGCCGAAGCCCGAATCCTAGTGACTGGTAAAAGTGACCCAACTAGTCACCTGGACTGATACCAAGGACTGTATATATTGTAAATATATTTTGGGGTATTTTATTTTTATTTTTCTTATTATTGTGACAAGTGTTGTGTGTTTTTTTTTATTAAGTGTACATGTCTGTAAATAGTACACAACTTGAAAAATATACATAGTTGCAAGTTCATACACCGTGTGTAAGTGTCATCTGTTGTTATGCCCTCCAGGCTCCTACGAATCTAGGGTCTACCTGACCTGGCCCAATTATCCCTTTTGTCCAGGTAGAAAAGTTACGGTAACTACATTGCCATAACACAACACTACCAAAAAGGGTACCACACCTAAAGTGAGTAGGTGTTAGTGAGGGTTACATTCTTATCCATTTTTATTAAGAAATAATAAATTTTCAACAGTCTTATACTGTTTTTCCCGGTATATTCAACTCTGGCCTTATTCTCATGCAGGGCACAATGGCAATAGTGCCTCGGCATAATGATGGGTAATAATGATCCAAGCTCTTTGAAACACAACAGACACTTCATCTTGCAAATAAAAATAAAATTACAAGAACAACCCAGCTGGGATTCAAACCCAGGCCTCCCACTTGTAGAGCAGATGCTCTATCGCTAAGCCCTCACACCAGTTACAATAAATTTCCACTATTTGTGGAAAATACATCAATGGGAGAAATGCGCTCAAAATGTTCTCAAACAGGAAAAGTCCGTGGTTTTGGTGCTGCCTCTATATGAAAATTGGCTGTAACAAATCCCTTACACAGTCAAACATCGACAACACAAAATGTGAGGGATGGGGATTTCCATTGTGTATCGCTGCTCACTTTATTTTATGTTGCGTGCAAAATCATGAATGGCTTCCTGACCCAGTCACGTGGTATGACGTCAACACATACATCAGCAATACACGCCTCGAAACACGCTTCGCCAAATATTTCCTGGATAAGCTCGGAGCACCCTCAAAGCTCCAGAGCCTGCAGTCCCATCACTATTAGACTAGCCATTGTCATTTCTGTGTGAGTAACCCTGTGTTGTTTCCATGCCATGATTCCCTTTCCAGGTTCCAAGTGTTTCATGTAAGTTAGTTTCTACCTCGCCTTGCTTGTATTTTGATGCCAAGTTTAATTTGAGTTTTCAGCCCAGGTGCTGTTTTGATTTTGTCCCCGAGTTTTTTGCTAAATAAATTTTCATTTTGCACTGCGTCCCTGCCTGCACAATGAGTCCTCCTATTAGACCCTCAGCTGCCTAAAGACCAACATATGACAGTGCACAGATAGACATTAAGTGAAGCCCTAGGACTGCCCCTTTGCTCCCTGCAGTGCCCTTTTGGAGAGTTTTTTTTTAAAGGTATTATAGATTTTAACTTGCCGCCATGGAGACACTAATTGTGGATGAAATGTGTTTTAATGTCCGATAACTATATTTTGACATCCAAGTGATTCTGTGTGACCCATGGTCTGAGCCCTAAGTGCCCCAATATGGTAAAAGATGCGAGTTTAAGCAAGTCTCAAATTTATGAGAAAAAAGTAAAATTTTCATGAGAAAAAACTTTTTATTCACTTTTTATTCACTTTTTTTTATAGATCTGCAACTTTTTCATGGCAAATTTATTACTGTTGTAGTAAATTTAATACTTTTTTCCCATAAATTTGCAGTGTTTTGTGATAAAATTGTTACCTTTCCCCACACAAATTTACAATATACTTTTGTTAAATAAAATTTGCAACTTTTTCCCCAAATTTTCATGATTTTTCTTGTACATTTGCAAGCAAGCAAGCAAAATGTATTTGTATAGCACTTTTCACAGATGTCTATCACAAAGTGCTTCACAGCAAAATAAAATTTACAAGTACACAAAAAATTAAAATCAATAGAAATAAGATAAAATACTCACATAAATAGGAACTAGAAAAGCACTCGGAGAGCGCAGACCTCCGCCAAGCGCCACAGTTTCCCCCATACAGTCTTCAGATTCCTTGACCATGAAAACATATGACAAGCAGTGGTTCAGTAGTTATTCACGAAAATGTCATTTTCCGTAATGGCGGCCGCAGTTCCCCCCATACAGTGTTTGTGTGTACGTTTTCAGATTCCTTGACCATGAAAACATATGACTAGCAAATGGATTGACAATGATAGGATTAGTGGTTCTGTGGCCGACACACATTGTGGGCTCACGTTGCCACAGAGACAGGACTGCATGTGTATTGTGGGGTGTCACGTCTGCAAGGACAAGAGGACTCGAATCTGCAGAAGATAACAAGGAAGTGTGAGATTTGTCTCTTTGTCCCACAGAAGATGCCCCGGAGAGAATTCCGGTTCATCAGGAAATGAGAGACAATAGGTGAAGCTTCAAAGGGATGCTTTGTAACTGTATGTTTACTGAAGACACCATGTGACTTGAATCCTGATGCTGGAAATGTATAAAAGGGGTGTTGAGATATGATTCTTTCTCTTTCCTGCTTTGAGAATGCTAGAAGCTGTGTTCTATCAAATAAAGCTGGTTTATGACTAAACTCAGCCTCGTCATTTGAGCACATCTTCTACACTGGTGACCTACGACAGAAAATGAGCAGACTGAATCCTCCCGAGCGGGGCTCGGCGGAAGCCAGCCTGATGGCCGCCTTCACGATCCGGCTGCCCGATTTCTGGCAGCACAGCCCGCGCTCATGGTTTAGCGCAGTCGAGGCGCAGTTCAACCTCCGGAGAATCTCCAACGACGACACAAGATTCTACCACGTGGTAGCGAAGCTGGACAGCGACACGGTCCAGAGAGTGGAGGATCTGGTTAACCATCCACCAGACAGCGACAAGTACAGTGCATTGAAGGACGCGCTGATCAGCCATTTCACCCCCTCAGTCCAACAACGAGCAGAGGGGCTCCTGGCGCTGACGGAGGCAGAAAACGATAGACCTGCGGACCTGATGGTGAAGATGCTGCAGCTCAAAGCCTCTGAGGATGGCGAATTCATTTTCGCCCACCTTTTCCTCCGAACCCTACCACCAGCAGTGAGAGTGGCCCTGGCAGAGTCGCCCCGACTGGCCAGGCGAGACTACCATGGGTTGAGCAAAGAGGCGCGGTGGTTGGTCGACGCCCACAAGCGGAACGCGGTTTCGGCCGCGGCGGCCAGTCCAGGAACGACATCCGGAGACAGCGCAGGTCCAGCGGCCGCGGCGCCAGACGCACCAACGGCAGCAGCGACGGGAGCCAGATGACGTGGAGCGGAGGACGGCCCGTGCTTCTACCACCGCCGTTTTGCAGAGAGAGCGCACAGGTGCGTCCCACCGTGCAACTTTAAGCGCCAGGAAAACGCCAAGACCGAGGGCCGGTAGCAGCTGCGACCCTCGGCAACGAGAACAGGCTGCTTTACCTGACGGATGCACGCTCAGGGAAACAGTTCCTCGTGGACACGGGCTCCCAGCTGAGCTTCGTCACACCCACCTACGCGGAACGGCTGTCGCCTTCTAAAGCCCCCTGGGTGTCAGTGTCAGCAGCGAACGGCTCCACGATTAAAACGTTCGGTGAGAGGGCCATGCTTCTGTCCTTACAGGGCCGTTCATTTGAGTGGACATTTATTGTAGCAGCAGTCAGTTTCAACATGTTGGGGGCTGATTTTTTGTGCTCACATGGTTTATTGGTTGACCTTGCTAATAGACGTCTGATTAATGCACTGTCCTTTCATTCTATTCCCTGCACAGCTCGGGTGGCCCCGCCAACTGCACATGCCAGCGTCTCAGCTGCGGGTGGTAAGTTTCACACTCTGCTTGCTCAGTTCCCAGCACTCACAGTCCCCACGTTTTCGGCAACGGTGGCCAAACATGGGGTAGAACATTTCATAACAACCACAGGCCCTCCCATTTTTGCAAAAGCTCGGCGCTTGGACCCAGCTAAACTGGCCATCGCGCGTGAGGAGTTCACTAATCTGGAAAAACTGGGCATTGTTAGACGCTCCAAGAGCCCTTGGGCCTCGCCGTTACACATGGTCCCAAAGGCTGACGGCTCGTGGCGACCTTGCGGCGATTTCCGCAGGTTGAACAACATTTCAGCTCATGACCGCTACCCGATTCCGCACATTCAGGATTTTTCTGTTCATTTGGTGGGGCGCGCATTTTTTCTAAAATAGACTTGGTGCGCGGCTACCACCAGGTTCCAGTGCGTGCGCAGGATGTACCCAAAACAGCGGTCATAACTCCTTTCGGCCTTTTTGAGTTCTTGCGCATGCCTTTTGGCCTCAAAGGGGCCGCGCAGACTTTCCAACGCATGATGGATGCAGTTTTACGCGACCTGCCTTTCGTGTTCGTTTATTTGGACAATATTTTGGTAGCCAGCGCGTCCGAAGGCGAACATGAAAAACACCTCACAGCAGTTTTCCGGAGGCTGGCAGAGCACGGGTTAATAGTTAACCCAGTGAAGTGCCAGTTTGAGGTGGCGCAGATTGATTTTTTGGGACATCGCGTTTCGGCAGAGGGAGCGGTTCCCCTTCCAAATAAAGTGCGTGCCATAACGGATTTTCCGCAACCCCAAACGGTCAAGGCGCTTCAGGAGTTTCTAGGGATGGTTAATTTTTACAACCGATTCCTCCCAAGCGCAGCACGACTCATGCAGCCATTGTACACCGCGCTAAAAAAACAAAAGCCCGCAAATAAAGTTGAATGGTCTCCGGAGCGGGAGCGCGCTTTTGCCCAGGTCAAATCAACCCTGGCAAACGCAGTTTTGTTAGCGCACCCAGTTCCAACGGCCCGCATGGCGCTCACCACTGACGCTTCTGATGTAGCGGTGGGGGCAGTAGTTGAACAGTTTGTGGCAGGTACCTGGCAACCCCTCGCCTTTTTCAGCAGGACTTTGCGCGATAGTGAACGGAAATACAGCGCGTTTGACAGGGAGCTTTTGGCCCTACACTTGGCCATCCGTCATTTTCAGTTCTGGTTAGAGGGGCGACGTTTCACCGCTTTTGTGGATCATAAACCGCTAACGTTTACAATGGCCAAAATTTCAGAACCCTGGTCAGGCCGGCAACAAAGGCAACTAGCTGCAATATCAGAGTTCACTACTGATATTCAGCATGTCGTGGGTAAACACAATGTTGTGGCAGACTGCCTCTCGCGTGCAGTAGCACCGCCAAGCCCCATAGGGGCAGACTCTGTAGCCATGGCCGCGGGCCCGGGCAGCGACGCGGGAGCGCGCGCAGCCCCAGTCTGTGTTGGGTTAGATTATGCAGCCATGGCTGCGGAGCAGGTTAACGACGCGGACGTGCGTGTGCTCCAGTCTGGACCAACAGGGTTAAGGCTGGAGCACAGGGTGCAAACAAACGGTATGCCCCCACTAATCTGCGATGTCTCCACGGGACGGCCCCGCCCCGTGGTGCCAGCCGCGTGGTGTCGCCGCGTTTTTGACTTGGTCCATTCTCTCGCACACCCGGGGGTGCGCGCATCGATCAAATTGGTGGGGGAGAAATTTGTTTGGCCCGGGTTGCGCAAACAGGTCAAGGAATGGGCGGCAGCCTGCGTAGCGTGTCAGCGAGCCAAAATACACAGACACACTAAGTCCCCGTTAGAACCTTTTCACATCCCCGCTAAGCGTTTTGATCATGTGCATGTTGACTTGGTCGGCCCGCTTCCGTTATCACACGGGCACACACATCTTTTGACGATGGTAGATCGCACCACGCGCTGGCCAGAGTCGATTCCTCTGACATCAACCACAGCGGAAGAAGTTGCGCAAGCATTTTTAGCAGCGTGGGTTGCGCGTTTTGGTGTACCGTCGGACATAACGTCCGACAGGGGTCCCCAATTTATTTCCGAGCTATGGTCATCGATGGCCCGCAGCTTGGGGGTAAAGATTCATCGCACCACCGCGTATAACCCCCAGGCTAATGGTTTATGCGAACGCTTTCACAGGTCATTGAAAGCAGCCCTCAGAGCGTCGCTAACGGATACAAATTGGGTAGACAAACTTCCATGGGTTTTATTGGGGTTGCGTTCTGTACCTAAGGAAGATTTGCATGCTTCCCCGGCTGAATTAGTTTTTGCTCAACCGCTCGGTTTGCCGGGGGAATTTCTTCCCGATAATCCCGCACCTAATGGCCCCCCTGCTCAGCCGTGGCAGAGCGGCTCAGGAGCAAACACGCTCCCTGGCCCAGTCCATCACAGTTTCCCACACGTTTTTGTGCCAAAGGCTTTAAAAAATGCAGAGTTTGTTTTTGTTAAACATGATGCTCAGCGTCCAAGTTTGCGGCCGTTTTACGACGGACCGTTTCGAGTGCTGGAGACCGGGCAGAAGCATTTTCTGCTAGATTTAGGGGGCAGAAGGGAGCTGATTTGCATAAACAGGCTCAAACCCGCTTTTGTGCTGGCTGACGAGGAGGTGCAGCTCGCGAGGCCCCCCCGCCGTGGCAGGCCGCCGAGAGGACATTCTCCAAAGTCTTCACAGAAAGGTGCTAACAGCTTTAATCCACAGGTGCAGAGAGATGTTGCAGGTGCAGCCAAGCCAGGTTGCAGCAGATTCGGCAGAAGGTTAAAACCTAGGCAGTTGGTGGATTGATTAGCGATGTATGGAGTGCTTTGTGTTTTTCTTTTTTTTTTTTTCTTTTTTTTTTTTTGTGTTATGCCATGCAGGTTTTGCCTTACTAGACGTTTGGGGGGGGGGGGTAGTGTGGCCGACACACATTGTGGGCTCACGTTGCCACAGAGACAGGACTGCATGTGTATTGTGGGGTGTCACGTCTGCAAGGACAAGAGGACTCGAATCTGCAGAAGATAACAAGGAAGTGTGAGATTTGTCTCTTTGTCCCACAGAAGATGCCCCGGAGAGAATTCCGGTTCATCAGGAAATGAGAGACAATAGGTGAAGCTTCAAAGGGATGCTTTGTAACTGTATGTTTACTGAAGACACCATGTGACTTGAATCCTGATGCTGGAAATGTATAAAAGGGGTGTTGAGATATGATTCTTTCTCTTTCCTGCTTTGAGAATGCTAGAAGCTGTGTTCTATCAAATAAAGCTGGTTTATGACTAAACTCAGCCTCGTCATTTGAGCACATCTTCTACAGTTCAGTAGTTAGTCACGAAAATGGCATTTTCCGTAATGGCGGCCACAGTTCCCCCCATACAGTGTTTGTGTGTACGTTTTCAGATTCCTTGACCATGAAAATATATGACAAGCAATTGGATTCACAATGACAGGATTAGTGGTTCAGTAGTTATTGACGAAAATGGCATTTTCTGTAATGGCGGTTTAGCGCCACAGTTCCCCCCATACAGTGTTTGTGTGTACGTTTTCAGATTCCTTGACCATGAAAACATGTGACTAGCAATTGGATTGACAGTGATAGGATTAGTGGTTCAGTAGTTATTGACAAAAATGGCATTTTCCGTAATGGCGGTTTAGCGCCACAGTTCCCCCCATATAGTGTTTGTGTGTACGTTTTCAGATTCCTTGACCATGAAAACATATGACTAGCAATTGGATTGACAATGATAGGATTAGTGGTTCAGTAGTTATTCACGAAAATGTCATTTTCTGTAATGGCGGCCACAGTTCCCCCCATACAGTGTTTGTGTGTACGTTTTCAGATTCCTTGACCATGAAAACACATGACAAGCAATTGGATTCACAATGATAGGATTAGTGGTTCAGTAGTTATTGACGAAAATGGCATTTTCCGTAATGGCGGTTTAGCGCCACAGTTCCCCCCATACAGTGTTTGTGTGCACGTTTTCAGATTCCTTGACCGTGAAAACATATGACTAGCAATTGGATTCACAACAATTGGATTGACAATGATAGGATTAGTGGTTTAGTAGTTATTCACGAAAATGGCATTTTGCGTAATGGCAGTTTTCTTGTGGACGGTGATCCGGATCACCACCAAAATCTAATCATCTGTAGGATACCCCATTTCTGACAATCTGTGAAAATTTCATGAAAATCCGTCCGTAACTTTTTGAGTTATCTTGCTAACAAACAGACAAACAAACAGACAGACAGACAAACAAACAGACAAACAAACAGACAAACAGACATACCAACGCCGATGATCACATAATCTCCCCCTTTGGCGGAATAAATAAGAGTGAATGGTGAGGGAATAGAAGCCATTCAACAAGAGTTAAAAGCCTGTCTAAACAAATGAGTTTTTAACTCCTTCTTAAAGGAGTTAACAGACTTGAGGCAGTGCAAAGACAGGGGAAGTGCATTCAAAAGCCATGGTGCAGCGGCCTGGAAGGACCGATCTACACGGGTTTTAAATTTGGTCCAAGGGACCATCAGGAGTCTCTGGTCTGAGGAGCTTAATGATCGTGTCATTGGGAGTCAAGAGGGTTGAGATGCATGAAGGGGCTTGGCCATTAAGAGCTCTAAAAGTCAAAACTAAAATCTTAAAATGAAATCTAAAAGTGACTGGCAGCCAGTGAAGGGACGGTAAAACCTGGGAAATATGTTCCTTTTTCTTAGTCAGGGTTAAAAGCTGAGCTGTTGCATTTTGCACAGTCTGAAGACGGGCAACAGCAGTTTTATTAAAACACATAAAAAGGGCATTACAATAATCTAAATGAGACGAGATAAAAGTATGAATGATCATTTCTAGTTCAGGTGTTGAAACCATAGGTTTAAAGTGTTGATGACATGTTTTTGACTTCCTCTAATTTTTCAACACATAATACAATATGACGAAATAGGTTGGTCTGTGCAGTTCTAAGTCAAATAGGCTTTTTTTCACGCGAACATTCAACATTTTCATGAGCGCCACGTCACCCATTGCGTCAGTGGCTTGAAACCCCCCCGGCCGTGTTGTAACGTCATCGACGGAACACAACGCTTGGCTGCCCTTTGTACACACAGGATGGAAGCGGTTGAAAACATCGATGATGGTTCCAGCACATGTAGTCTGGAATTGGTTTGTGTTGTCCAATCTTCAGACGATTATAATTCCGAAGAATGGGATGACAATGAAGAATCTGGGGGCATCAAACCGTGTAGGTTTGAGCCGTGCCAAGCGAGCATTGTGCCTAGTGAGTCAGACTCAGTGACAATCAGCTGTTCATGTTTTGTGTGCATCATCTGCCGTGTTGTCAGCCAGCCAGTATTGCCAACACTATCACAACGTGTTAGCCACTCTACACAGCCATGGTTCTGTTGCGCCCCTTGTAGTGGTGTCGGCTCTGGGGCGCAACCGTGGTTAACACGTCTCCTTTCCATGTTCGCTGGGCGATGTCAGCCCCGAACACCTACTGTTTGTGTTTCTGTGTATTTTTGTAAGTCTTCACCTTTTAGGATCAGTTTTTATGTTCAATACATGTGCTGTGGTGAACCCTGCGCTTAAATCCTCATTATTTATGTGTAAATCCTCCCTCTCTATGCACTCTTACGCAGGGCAGGGAGAGGGAGCATGAAATAATGAGGATTTACGTGCAGGGTTCACCACAGCACATTTAATATAGAATGACAGACAATTCCCAAAAAGGTGAAGACATACAAAAAACACACTTACTGATGGCGTTCGGGAGCAGGAAACACCCGGAGAACAAATGAGAGGAGACGTGTTAGCCACAGATGCGCCCCAGAGCCGACATCGCTTCAAGGATGCATGAGAACCACGGCGAACATGGAGTGACTAACGTCGAGAGAATGCTGAAAATACTGGCAGACTAACAGCACAGATGACAATACTATTGACCAGCAGTGCGTTAATGGCAAACGGCCGCCAATATGTACACACACTGCTGGTGATGGTGTGATGAGAAGCACCTGGGCAAGGACCGAGAAACATGATCAGCGAGAGTTTGAATCAGCTGGTGATAATGAGAGAGAGGACATGTCCGGACCAGTGAAATGTAAGCATGTGATCACAGAAAGTAGGTCAAAGCTGCGTATAAATCCAATAATCCTTCCCCTCCTCCGTGCGCTCCTCCTGCCTAAAGGCGCTCGAGAAGCGCACCAGGAGGCTTATGACAGTTGGAGCTGAAGAGTGTGATGTGGTCCTGCTGTTTATCTAAGCCTGCGACACAACGTGAAGGCATAGCCATAAAATTAAAACAAGAAATCAGAGAAACTGTGAGCTACAAAGCTGCTGTCATTCTAGTTAACAACACTGGAGTCCGTTCTGTCGATTATGACATTGGGGTGCCGCCCTTAATTCGGTGGGCGGCACCACAGTCCAGTCAGCGGCTGCGGTTTTTTGATGATAACTAGTTTATGCAGGCGCTGTTGTAAATATTATATTGATCATAGACAATGACTTTTGGGTTTGCACAACATGCTAAAAAATGTCAAAAATGTGTCATCAGCACTTTAAGTTTTGCCATATTGCTCAGATGAAAAAAGCAATTTCTGACTAGTTGCTGACCATGGCAGTCCAGTGACATGGCACTGTCAAAAACAGCACCCAGGTTACGCAGGCTGGACTGACAGAAGAACCTAGGTGACCTAAGTGTTGCTTTATCTGAGGAATTTTACTGTCTGGAGCAATGATCAGTGTTTCTGTCTTGTTAAGATTTAGATGTAGGATGTTATTATTTAACCATTTCTTGACAGGCAAGAGATTAGGTTTGATAGAATGTTCAGCTCATTTTTTTTAAAAGAGCAGTAAAGCTGAATGTCATCTGCGTAGAAATGGTAGGAGACATCCTTAAACTGGCTGCTAATCTGGCCAAGTGGGGTTGAATACAATAAAAACAGAATAGGGCCCTTTTTTCTCGCTGATATAGTAAGTTGTCCTGTATAAACTATCCTTGCAGTCTTTATGAGGATGGAGGGTGGCAAGTTAACAAGAGGGGGTAGTTTTGGTTCATTTTACTGACAAGTGGAACTGCCTTTTTAATTTTTTGCAAACATTTAATTATTTGAATGGCGATTTAACATTTTATTTATTGAAAGAAAAGCTTTTTTCAGATTTTTGCAAAGAATTATTTATTGTGGGCGGAAGTGGCTCAGGAAGTAGAGCGGGTTGTCTAATAACCAGAGGGTTGGCAGTTTGAATCCCGCTCTCCCCAGACATCCTGCTGTTGTGTCCCTGGGCAAGACACTTTACCCAGCTTGCCTCCAGTGTCCATGACACTGGGCATGAATGTGTATAAATGTTTGGTAGTGGTCGGAGAAGCCGTTGGCACGGATTGGCAGCCACGTTTCCGTCAGTCTGCCTCAGGGCAGCTGTGGCTACAGCAGTAGCTTACAACGTCTGTGGAGTGAATGAATCATGTATCCATTGAAAAGCATCTTTGTCTATGAAAAGCGCTATATAAATCTGACGCATTATTAAAGATATTTTTTCAATGGAATTTGCTCATTTTTGAACTGTAAATACATAATTGATTATGAAGACCATGGTTTCTGTGTAAGTTAATAATTTTGTAAAAATCTATGGGGTATTAAATATGTCCATGAGTGTATACTGTAGGTATTGCAATAAAATATATATACCATGTAAGTACTGTAAAATTTGTGCTATTGTATGTAACTTTACTTACAGAAATTACACTATTTCTGTGCTTTTCTGTATCAATTTGGGTATCTGGAATGGCGACCAATGGGGAGAAAAAAAAGATAATTCTGTTGTCCTGTCTTTAAATTGCTTTCACCCTGACATGGTTAACTGACCCAGAGAGCAGACTCGGACTCAAAAGTAGATACAGTTATCTTTATTGTGATTAGTGTATGTGTGTGCGTGTGTGTGTGTGTGTGATCGTGTAGCAGCTGGGGGCGTGCAGAGCACCATGCAACCTGGCAACCCTAAGGACAAACAGAGACAGGGAGAGTTAAGGCGCTTTTCCATTTGGAACACTTTGGCCTCGTTTGGCCTTGTTTCGCACGTTTCGGCCTCCTTTGTCCGCTTTTCCTTTTGGCACCCAATGGCCTCACAGTTCCGTTATTTCGGAACTGTTCCACTTTTATCGGCACCGATAAAAGTAGGTCCGAAGGGTACCAGCACGGTTTCGTCACGCCACTGCTGGCCATTCATTGGTCTGGGCGTAGCGTCATGAGAGTGGGCATTACGCTGACTTTCGAGAATCGCTTGCTGGTCGCCATTTGCAATTTTTCGTCAGTGAGCTCGCGAACAAGTGATATTATAAACCACAACGATAGAATGGCTTAACAGAAATCAGCAGAAATCTAACACCGCGGTCCAGCAGAGTTTCCTGTGCGTTTCGGCTGATGAGAGAATGCAGAGGGAAGCAGACTGAGCTTGCAGTGGGGCGCACAAGCAGACCCACCACAAAATAGACGGAAACGCACCAGGAATTAGACCTAGCCACCCGAATTGAATTGAATGTACAGCCGCGACATACCCAACTTCAGCAGTTGAAGCCGTGATATTGTGATATACAGGACGGTGAGTGATGTGATATTCATGCTTTATGTTATTTTTTCCAACAGTGGAAAGTTCACTTAGGACAGATGAAAACTTAATCGTGTTTAAACGATGACCTAGCTTAATGCTATGTCCGTCCTTGTATGTTGCTTTTTTGTGTTGACAATATCTGATGAAATAAGCTAGTTGTAATCCTGGTTAAAAAGTTTATTTTATTTATTTATTTATTTTTTTACATGTTGCACTTTCGTGCTGTGCATGTACTTAATTTGTGTGTATTTCATTGTAGAGTCCAAACAGGATCTGCTCAGAATGGCAACGTTTTGACACCAATGTATTTTGACAGGTAAACAACACATCATATTGATAGTCAAATCTTTTGCTTTTTAAAGCGAGGTAGTCGGATACGCAAAAGCCGATGGTGTATAGAATCAGAATCAGAATCAGAATCAGAATCAGGTTTATTGCCATTGTTCATGTAGTACACAAACTAGGAATTTGTCTCGGTGCAATGCTGCAACATTAAACATGATAAGATAAGAGAAATAAACTATACATGTAATAAAGTGTAGGATAAGATTAAGTGATATTGGTCAACAGTTAAAATATATATTAGCCAGCAGCAGATACTGTGGAGAACTATATAGTGCAGTCGGTAATGCAGGAAGAAAACAGTGATGATTGACATGAGTCTGGTTGAGCTGCTGTACATGGTGCACGAGAGTCAATAAGTCACTTAGTGTTCAGCAGTCTAATGGCAGAGGGGAAGAAGCTGTTCATGTGACGGGAGGTTTTAGTCTGGATGGACCGAAGTCTTCTACCAGAGGGGAGGGGGGCAAACAGTACGTGACCAGGGTGTGAGGGATCGGCTATGATCCGGCCAGCACGCCTCCGGGTCCTGGAGATGTACAGATCCTGGAGAGATGGGAGCTTGCAGCCGATCACCTTCTCAGCAGTGCGCACGACGCGCTGCAGCCTTAGTCTGTCCCTGGCAGTGGCTCCTGCGTACCACACGGTTATGGAGGTGGTGAGGATGGACTCGATGATGGCTGTGTAGAACTGCACTAACATCTTGGTGGGTAGCTTGAGCTTCCTCAGCTGCCGCAGGAAGAACATCCTCTGCTGGGCTTTTTTGATGAGTGAGCTGATGGTCAGCTCCCATTTGAGGTCCCTGGTGATGGTAGTGCCTAGGAAGCGGAAGGAATCAGCAGTGGTGATGGGAGAGCCTGAGAGGGTGAGGGGGGGCAGAGGGCTGCACGGTGGCGCAGTGGTTAGCACTGTGGCAGCACAGTTTACCCTTGGCCGGGGGATTGTGGGGATCGTGGGATCGTGGGTTTGATCTCAGCCCCGACCAACAGTGATCTGTGTGGAGTTTGCATGTTCTCCCCGTGTTGCGTGGGTTTACTCCGGGATTTCTCCGGTTTCCTCCCACATGCCAAAAACATGCATGTTAGGTTAATTGGCTGTTCTAAATTGTCCCTAGATATCTGTTTCCTATAGGCCCTTAGAATAGAGGGTTAGTATTAATGAAAGCGCTTTGAGTGGTCTTTGTGACTAGAAAAGCGCTATATAAGTGCAGGTTAGTTAGTTAGTTAGGAGTAGTGACTTTCCTGAAGTCTACAATCATCTCCACTGTCTTCAGAGCGTTCAGCTGCAGGTTGTTATTGCTGCACCAGGACGCCAGCTGGGCCACCTCTCTCCTGTAGGCGGACTCGTCGCCGTTGGAGATGAGCCCGATGAGGATGGTGTCGTCCGCAAACTTGATCAACTTGACAGACTGGTGGCTGGAGGTGCAGGAGTTGGTGTAAAGGGAGAAGAGTAGGGGGGAAAGTACACAGCCCTGGGGTGATCCGGTGCTGATGCTAGTATAGTCTGAGACAGTCTTTCCCAGCCGCACATGCTGCCTCCGGTCCGTCAGGAAGTCGATGATCCACCTGCAGAGGGAGTCAGGCACGTTGAGCAGGGACAGCTTGTCCCGGAGCAGAGCGGGGCGGATGGTGTTGAATGCGGAGCTGAAGTCCACAAACAGGATCCTGGCGTAGGTTCCCGGGGAGTCCAGGTGCTGCAGGATGGAGTGGAGGGCCAGGTTGACTGCATCGTCTACAGACCTGTTGGCTCGATAGGCAAACTGCAGCGGGTCCAGGAGAGGGGTGGTGATGGACTTGAGGTGGGACAGGACCAGGCGCTCAAAGGACTTCATGACTACAGAGGTGAGCGCTACAGGTCTGTAGTCATTAAGTCCAGTGATCCGTGGCTTCTTGGGGACAGGGATGATGGTGGAGGATTTGAGGCAGGACGGCACGTGGCATAACTTAAGGGAGGTGTTAAAAATGTCTGTGAATACAGGAGCCAGCTGTTTCGCACAGAGTCTCAGGGTGGAGGGAGACACGCCGTCTGGGCCGGGGGCCTTGCGCGGGTTCAGTCTGGAGAACTGTTTGAGCACATCCTGCTCACTGATGATAAGGGGAGGGGGGAGGAGGGGGGGGTGCCTTAAATGAAGTAGGGAATGTGGAGGCTGTGGAGCTGGAGGGAGGGGGGGAGTTGGACACAGATGACGAGGTGTCAAAACGGGCATAGTGTTGGGACAGTCTTTGACAAAGGGCTTTGTCATCCTGACCTTTAGGAGCCTTAGGTCGATAGTTGGTGATCTGCCTCAGTCCTCTCCACACGGAAGCCGAATCATTAGCAGTGAACTGCTGCTGGAGTCTCTCTGAGTACACAGATTTAGCCCTCTTCAGCTCTCTGTTAAACCGGTATTTAACCTCCCTGTAGCAGTCCCTGTCTCCACTTTTCAGCGCTGCTTCCTTCTCCTTCCTGATCTGTCTGAGCTTAGCTGTGAACCAGGGTTTGTCATTAGAGTAACTCACCCTGGTGCGTGATGGAAGAATGTTCTCTTCACAAAAGTGGATATATGAGTTCACAGTGTCCGTGTACTCATCCAGATCATGCGTGGCTCCTTTAAGCATGCCCCAGTCAGATATTTCCATGCACGTTTCCAGCTTCTCCTCAGCATCACTGGTCCGTATCTTCGTAGTGCTCACAACAGGTTTAGTGAGCTTCAATCTCTGTCTGTATGTGGGAATGAGGTGAACCATCACGTGATCAGATAATCCCAGCGCAGCTCGAGGGACAGCGCGATATGCGTCTTTCACTGTGGTGTAACAGTGATCCAGTGTGTTTAATCCTCTGGTGGGGCATTTAATAAACTGTTTGTAGCGGGGGAGATCGTGGCTCAGATTGCACTGATTAAAGTCGCCAGCCACAATAATCAGCGAGTCTGGGAAACTCCGCTCTGTGTGTTGAATGTGATCCGCGAGCACGCGCTGAGCTTCGCGCGTGTCCGCGTCGGGAGGGGCGTACACAGCGATCATTATGAAAGAAGCAAACTCCCGCGGGGAATAGAAGGGCTTGCAATTGATAACAAGAAATTCCAAGGCAGGAGAACAGTGTTTGGAAATTTCCGTTACATCAGAGCACCAGCTGCAGTTGATGTAGAAGCAGACACCGCCTCCTGTGGTCTTGCCGGAAAGCTCTGTGTCACGATCAGCACGGAAGAGCTGAAAGCCGTCGAGGCGCAGCGCGCTGTCCGGTATATTTTCCCGGAGCCAGGTCTCAGTAAAGCAGAGGACAGCTGAGGAGGAGAGGTCCTTAAAACGCATCAGCAGTCTCAGTTCATCCACCTTGTTAGAGAGAGAGTTGGTATTGGACAGAAATATGCCAGGCAGCGCCGTTCGCGAGCCTCTCCTGCGAAGTCGTACGAGAGCGCCCGCTCGTCTTCCTCTCTTCCGCCGTCTCACTTTCCGAGCCAAACAATAAACCAGATCGGCAGCAGGGGCTAGAAAAACTGGGAGGAGGTCCGTGGGGGTGAAAGTCCTGATATTTAGAAGTTCTTCACGGGTATAAGTGCAAGCAGACACACAATTGACAAACAAAAACAAACAAAGAGCGCAGCGAAGCACCATGTCGACCACTGTGGGCGCCATCTATAGATGGCGTATATACGTATAGAACGTAATATACGTATAGAACACGTATATTAGGATGTGAAATGTCGGCATCGAAACTGCTCCCATTTAGCTGTAATTAATATTCAAAAATGATATTTTCGGGAGGAAAGAATTCAATTTAAACAGCCAAGGACCAAAAAAACGTACATTTGCTCATGGAACAGATCATTCACACTTGCAGACAATCGCGCTATATGTGTCTGTAGGATTTTCTTTCCATGCATGCAAAAAAATTATTTTTTTCCCCGGATCTGACTACCTCACTTTAAGTTAAAGTTTAGGTAAAGTGCCAAATTTAAAGTAGCACAATTTCCACTTAATATGAAACGGACTGAACTGAGATTTATTTGTGTGAATATTAATTACAGAGTAATTGAAAATGAATGGCACATCCAATAATGGCCACCATAAAATAAACCGCTTATTTATTTATTTTTATCAGATTATTTCTGTGATCCTTTATGAGTTCTAGTCATAATAGTGTATCTTGCACCTTGGGGAATGGGAGATGTTCAGTCACCATTAGAATTTAGTTTATATGTGTATAGTATTTCATCTTTAAACTCATTCAGTAATAGAACACATTACAAATATTTGAGACCCATTGTAGTGCTTCCTTTTATATTTTAGCAATACAAGCACAAAACACCGCCCACAATTGAAAGCAGGGCGACACAGCGGTGGCTAAATTTTATTGATAACGTTATTTCACACCATCACAACAACTCAGTATTTAAACTCAGTATAAATGGTGTAGAGACTGAAAGGGTATCCAGAATTAAAATCCTTGGTGTAATAATTGATAATAAACTGTGTTGGAAGTCACATATTAATTATATTAAAGGTAAAATATGCAAATCAGTCACAATACTGCACAGAGTGAAATATTTGCTGAATCAACCCACACTATAGACTTTGTATCATTCATTAATGCTCCCATACATGACATCCATCCATCCATCTTCTACCACTTTTCCAGAGGTCCGGGTCGCAGAGGCAGCAGTTCAAGCAGAGAAGCCCAGACTTCCCTCTCCTCAGCCACCTGCTCCAGATCTTCAGAGAGGATACCAAGGTGTTCCCAGACCAACTGGGAGATGTTGTCTCTCCAGTGAGTTCTGGGTCTGCCCTGGGGTCTGAGAACTACTACCAAGCAGCACTGTGTTTCAGTGCAAGGTGTCAGACTGTGGAACGCTTTTGGACCTGAATTAAAATCATGTACAAAGCTTGGCAATTTAAACAAAAACTAAAGGAATAAATACTCCAAACATACACACGTGGACAAAATTGTTGGTACCCCTCTGTTAATGAAAGAAAAACCCACAATGGTCACAGCACAGTGACTTCTTGTCACCCTTTAAATAGGCCGATTGATTACAAGTTTGTAGACACCTGTGATGTTAATTAGAGGACACATCTTGGTTGAACATGTCCCTATGATCATGTCCCTATGGCCTATTTTCAATCTTTTCTAGGAGTACCATCATTTTTGTCCAGGTCTGTTTCATGAGTTTGTTTTTTAAAATAATTCTGTTGAACCACAATTTCAAAAGCATTGTCTGATTTTCATTGGTTAATTTTCATAGAATTTTTATTTATTACCACTTTTGTCAGATTCAAGTTATTTCTGTGATCATTGTGGGTTTTTCTTCGATTAACAGAGGGGTACCAACAATTTTGTCCACAGCTGTATATACAAAACGACATGTAAAATCACACAAGGATTATCATATCCAGTCTGTGTTGTGCTGTTGCTTATTTTTTGTCACGTTTTGTCTTAGCTTTGTTCTGATTTGTAATCACTCTTATTTTATTTTGTTTTTGAATTCTTAGCTGGAACATGGGTGGGCAATATAAGCTGCGGCTTCAGCCATCACCCATTTCTGATTTCTGAAGTTATGTTGAATTGTATAATCCGAGGAGTTCCTGTTTAATTTGACTTTATTGGATTTTTTCCCCATTTGTTCTATTATTCTGTTCCTTTCTTTTAATCTAATTATCCAAAATAAAGATTCATTCATTTCTCAGATATGTTTTAAACTTTCTTTAATTATCCACTACCCATTTCTGTCTTTCATCTAGGCAAGGGGAAAACGATCCACCCAAACCGGACCTTGCCTCACTATTTACAGAGATGCAGGCTGAAGATCTGCTGAACCAGGACCAGTACGAGGGGCCGACCAGTTGCTTCTGAGTGAGGCAGCGTGGCTGCCGTGTTAACCATTCCAGTTTCTTTTTTTTTACAGTTTGAATTTTGCACATTCTAAATAATCTGTAATTTGCTGCTGATTGGAATAAACAATTTAGTGATTTATGTGTTTGCATCATGATTTTCTATTTTGTCTGTTCAGACACCGGTGGGAAAAGAGTCAACAGTACGAACCATTTATCAGTGACTTTGAAAATAATGGCTCATTTTTAAGAAAAGTGACCAAAACAATCATTTGCTGAAGACTGTAAAACAAAATAGAGACATCTGCAAAAGTACAAAGGTTTATTGTCAAAATTCCCAGGGCAATACTACATGAATACATGTATAGTTCACTGTTGATGCAGAGAATATATATTTATACAGTATCTACATGTAGTCAGCAATACTCAATACGATATACAGTGGGGTAAAAAAGTATTTAGTCAGCCACCAGTTGTGCAAGTTCTCCCACTTAAAAGATGAGAGAGGTCTCCAATTTTCATCATAGGTATACCTCAACTATGAGAGACAAAATAAGAAAAAAAAATCCAGAAAATCACATTGAAGGATTTTTAATGAATTAATTGGCAAATTCCTCGGTAAAATAAGTATTTGGTCAATAACAAAAGTTCATCTCAGTACTTTGTTATATACCCTTTGTTGGCAATGACAGAGGTCAAACATTTTCTGTAAGTTTTCACAAGGTTTTCACACACTGTTGCTGGTATTTTGGCCCATTCCTCCATGCAGATCTCCTCTAGAGCAGTGATGTTTTGGGGCTGTCGCTGGGCAACAAGGACTTTCAACTCCCTCCAAAGATTTTCTATGGGGTTGAGATCTGGAGACTGGCTAGGCCACTCCAGGACCTTGAAATGCTTCTTACGAAGCCACTCCTTCGTTGCCCGGGCGGTGTGTTTGGGATCATTGTCATGCTGAAAGACCCAGCCACGTTTCATCTTCAATGCCCTTGCTGGTGGAAGGAGGTTTTCACTCAAAGTCTCACGATACATGGCCCCATTCATTCTTTCCTTTACACGGATCAGTCGTCCTGGTCCCTTTGCAGAAAAACAGCCCCAAAGTATGATGTTTCCACTCCCATGCTTCACAGTAGGTATGGTGTTCTTTCTCCTCCAAACACGACAAGTTGAGTTTTTACCAAAAAGTTCTATTTTGGTTTCATCTGACCATATGACATTCTCCCAATCCTCTTCTGGATCATCCAAGTGCTCTCTAGCAAACTTCAGACGGGCCTGGACATGTACTGGCTTAAGCAGGGGGACACGTCAGGCACTGCAGGATTTGAGTCCCTGGCGGCGTAGTGTGTTTCTGATGTAGCCTTTGTTACTTTGGTCCCAGCTCTCTGCAGGTCATTCACTAGGTCCCCCCATGTGGTTCTGGGATTTTTGCTCACCGTTCTCGTGATCATTTTGACCCCACGGGGTGAGATCTTGCGTGAAGCCCCAGATCGAGGGAGATTATCAGTGGTCTTGTATGTCTTCCATTTTCTAATAATTGCTCCCACAGTTGATTTCTTCACACCAAGCTGCTTACCTATTGCAGATTCAGTCTTCCCAGCCTGGTGCAGGTCTACAATTTTGTTTCTGGTGTCCTTTGACAGCTCTTTGGTCTTGGCCATAGTGGAGTTTGGAGTCTGACTGTTTGAGGTTGTGGACAGGTGTCTTTTATACTGATAACGAGTTCAAACAGGTGCCTTTAATACAGGTAGCGAGTGGAGGACAGAGGAGCCTCTTAAAGAAGAAGTTACAGGTCTGTGAGAGCCAGAAATCTTGCTTGTTTGTAGGTGACCAAATACTTATTTTACTGAGGAATTTACCAATTAATTCATTAAAAATCCTTCAATGTGATTTTCTGGATTTTTTTTTTCTCATTTTGTCTCTCATAGTTGAGGTATACCTATGATGAAAATTGGAGACCTCGCTCATCTTTTAAGTGGGAGAACTTGCACAATTGGTGGCTGACTAAATACTTTTTTGCCCCACTGTATTTCCAGTTAATCCATGTATTTCTCCATGTAACCTTGGGACTGCTTTATTTTAATTACTTCTAATCCTAGATCCATTTGTTTTGGCTTAAAATGCATCATAATTGCTAAATATATCTTATGCCTAACTCAGTACTGTTTACCTGTTGAAATATATATTTAACGGCTCATATGCTACTATATGGCACCTGATCCATGTTTTGTCATGACACCACTGGCTGGAGCAGGTAAATTCCATGATGTCTCAACAGTCTCTCCATGATTTTGACATAGATCAGATCAATTTATTTCACAGGAAGCTAAACATTTCTACAGACATTATAGCCACTTCGCGTTCATGAACTTAGAGTCACATCACTGAGATGAACATGACCGTTTGAAGTGATATTTTTGCCAGAAGAGAGCCATCTGAAACACACACACAGAATACAGATTTTAGGACCTAGTATCGACAACTTGCCGACATTACAATGTTGTACGACGGACTTAAAAGCAAAGTAGCATTAGCAATCATTAGCTTACCGTCATACGTAATGTAGTTCGCATCCTCATGGCTTCTAAATGCTCCAGTACCTTTCCAGAGTGTGTCATATTGCGGGTTTGCCTTCTGTTCTCCGTTTTTACCTTTATTCTGGCAAAAACAGCCAGAGAACGCAGACGCCTCATATCCTGCCAACTTGTGTTTTGCGTAACGTTGCGCTTGATTTACGCCAGTTACGTTTGTTTTATGTAGCGGGAGGGAGAGGGTTGCGCCGCCTCCCTTTTATCTATTTCCCACCCACTTCAAATGACACCTAGTGCAGTAGAAAAACATGCAAGCCGAACTGTACCGTGCGAAACGAGGCCAAACGAGGCCAAATGGAAAAGTGCCTTTAGTGGCAGACCCCGGGGGGGATGTACAGAATTGTCCAGTGCTTACTGTTTGTAGAGATGGGGTTAAGCTCAGGTTCAGCTTGGCGGCTACGGCCAGGAAGACAGTGCCCGCTGTCCCAGTTGCAGCTGGAGGTGGTTGGTGAGTCTGGGGAAGCGTGGTGCAGCTCGGTCCGCCGCCAGGAGGGAGAGGGGTCTGCCACCACGGATCTCTGCCTGTGCACAGGGGAACAAGTGAAGATAAAGATGAATTGAGCGAGGGCTTACTTGGAGCTGTGATGAGGATCCTTCCTGATGTCGGATGGTAGGAGGCAGGATACCAAGACGAGGATAGGCTGAGGCAAGGAAACTCTGGAACGAGGATGAAGGCAAGTGCAGGTCTCATAAGGAAAGGAGACAGACGACTCAGCGTGGTCTAAATAGCCCTGGCCGTGATGGGGAGCAGGTGTGCGCGCAGCTGAGGATGATAGGCAGCCAGAGCAAACCATCACACACCCAACTAGACAACCCTGTTCTTACCAGCTGATTTATTAATCCACAAGTGATAAACTGTGTTATGTCATTCTGATTTATTTTGTTATATTTTGGCAGTGTTAGCTAAATGCTAGGCAGCCACATTCAGCTTGTCTACCGTATTACACATTGCTCTGGCTAGGAGAGGCTGAGAGATCAGGCCATCTAGTCTTAGCTTAGCTGTTAGACAGTTTCTACATACAGCTGAAACCAGATATTTACAAGTCAATTAGGATTACCAACATTATTTCTATTTGCTAAATAATTTTTTAGATTTTTTTTTTATTACTTTCTTCAAAGTCAGAAGTTTACATACATTTCCTTAGTATTTGGTAGCATTGCCTTTAAATTGTATGACTTGGGTCAAACGTTTTTGGGTATCCTTCCACAAGCTGCTCACAATAGTTTGCTGGAATTTGGCCCATTCCTTCTGACAGGAACTGGAATCAGGTTTGTAGGCCGTGTTTCTCGTACATGTCTTTTAAGCTCTGCCCACAAATTTTCTATGGGGTTGAGATCAGGGCTTTGTGATGCACTCCAAAACATTGACTTTGTTGTCCTTTAGCCACTTTGTAACTAATTTGGTGGTATGTTTAGGGTCATTGTCCATTTGTAAGACCAATATCAGGTGTTTGATACCAAATTTGATCTTTAATAAAAACTGGTGCCACTTTTTTTATAGTGAATTTTTAGGGTTCCAAGCAGTTGTGCTGCGGGAGACCTATTGTTTTTGTTCCGTTTCTTATTATTCTTCTTCTTATTTTTTTTTCTCCACTAAAAGTGTATGATAATAAAGTTGAAATTTTATAGTCTGATCAGGAATTCCCCCACTACTCAGAGACCAAAACTCAAGGCACTGTGTACATAGTTGACACTATAATAAATAGTTTTATGTTTTGGCAAACGTTGGAAAATGTATAAATGTATATATGTGTTAACATTTCATAATGAACAATGCTTGTGTAACTGTTTTTTCTCTGTGCTGTACCTGACACAGGAACTGCTGAAGTAATATCTTTGCATGAGAAGTTTAATCTGCCCTGTAACAGTGTAGCCAGACACACTGGAGATGCTTATGTTAGCCAACTATGTTTATACCTTATATGGAGTTGTTTCCCTTTTTCTGTCTCGCGAGATGAAAATTTGTTATGTGATTTTGTGCTTTCTGGTCCTCCCAGTGTGGGAGCAGCAGATGCTTTTTCTGTCATGTATAAAAGGGAGGTGCTGACTCTACGCACCAGCATTCCCTCCCGTCTGTAACCAGAGGTGTGTTGTGATTTGCTCCTTGCAAGTAAAAACCTTTGATTATATTTATGTCTCGAGTCTGATTAAGGTACGAACCTAACAGAGTACTATCATTTCTATGAGTCTTGAGTTTCAGATTCCTGACATTCGTGGTGCCGTGACCCGGATGGCCAATATCCAGACAGAGTGGGGGAACAGCCGGATCTCCAGGTTGAAAAGTCCATGCATGGCCTGACCTAACAGTCAGTTTTGGAAACCCGCCTTCAGGGAACTCTGTGAGCGCCGGTACCCTGACTCTGTCTGGTGACGGCCATCCGCATAACAGAGTCCTGGAAGTGAGTGAATTTTATTCTCCTATTTTGAGAAGAAAGCCAATTGTCATTATCAAGAACCACAGGTCAGCTGACGAGCAAGTAATGGTAGTATAAGGTGGCGCCCTGTACTTTTTCTGTTGGTTAAAACTATTGCAGGAATGCAGTGGTTTTAGGAAGTAGTGTGACGGCGATTCACAACTACTGAATGGTCAGGTTTAAAAATAAAAAGGGGTGTAGGAAGTAGTGTGACAGCGATTCACAACTACTTAGTGGTCAGGTTTTAAAAATAAATAGGGTGAAGGAATTCACCCAAAGTTGGGCAGTAATAGTGTTACAGTGGGCGTACTGATAACGTTCCTGACCACGAACCCATCCCAAATTGGGCAGTAATAGTGTTACAGTGGGCGTACTGATAACGTCCCTGACCACGCGATAATGGGAAATTGTGCTGGAAAATCGGATAGGCAGACGAATAAACAAAGGAAGAAAGAGGACATAGCGCGCAGAACTGTTAAAAATTTTAATGACAGAAAAAAATGAAAAACAACAAGTGAAGGATCCGGATACTATTTAATCACTGCTGCAAGTGCTATTTGTTTTATATTGGTAATCTGTTGTTATTTGTTTTATATTGGGAATGCTGTGAGTGAGAAAGGAAAACTTTATAAAACAAAAAGAAAAGGGCATTTTTGCTCAGTACAGTTGTGGAATGTGAAAGGAGGGGCTGCTGGAGGAGCAGCTCTCTCTCTCTCTCTCTCTCTCTCTGGTCCCCTTTTTGCCTCAGGGACGGGGGAGAGGCAGATTTGGCCTGTAGAAAAAAACAGAAGTGTGAATTTTTGCTCAGCTCAGTTGAAGAATGCAAGAGGCGGGGCTGTGTGCCTCACAAGGCTTGGGAGATGCTGAGTTGTATAAAGGGAATATGAAAAAACAATGGGATTCAACAGTGACTCAAATGCTTAGTGATACATTACCCAAAGACAGAAAGGGGGTTAAAGCAGAATGTGATAAATTGTATCAGAAATTGAGGGAAGACGACATTCTAAATTTGAATAAAGAGGACAGTTTGACCTAGTTTTTAATGGATTTGGAACAAAAAAGACTAGATGATATACAATCTATGAAAGATATGGATGTTACAGGGTTTTTGGTGAAAAAAAAACATAAGTATCATATTGAGGAGTGTGAACATGAGCGCAGGCTGATTCATAATTTGGCTACATGCTCTGCTGCAATGAATGGTGTGAAACTGATGAAGACACAGATGTCTAAGAAGGAGCAGGATCAGCACATGATGAAGAGGGAGATAGACAGTGGTTTGCTGCAGGAGTCAGCAGCGGTTGACCCAGTGGGGTGTGTGAGTGAGACTAAGAAGAATAAAGCTTTAATGATTGATAAGCAGCTGGACAAACAAAAGGGAGGGGTGCTGTCCCTCTACCCTAATTTGGAAGATTTGAAAGGGGAATTGCCCCCACTGCCATATTGTGTTAATCAGATGCCTTTGGTTAAGTTAAAAGAAGGATTAGTGGAAGTTGAGGAGGTGACATCACAGGAACAATGTGAACAGTTGAAAGGCTGGCTGGAAACTCAGACACAGAAAATGCAGGCAGACAGATGGGAGATGGACAGGTTGCAGGAAGAGCTTGAAAGATTAAGGTTGGAAAACTCCGTGGGAGAACGGCTGCAGAATGTTGAAGCTGGTGTAACTAATTTGCAAAGACAAACGGGATTCTCAGTATAGTTTATGCTCTAATACTGGCAGTGTGGAATCAGGTGTAGTAGATGATGAAGGCACAGTCTTAGCGTCGACGGAAAAACTTACAACAAAAAGAGATAAATATCAAAACCAACCGAGCATCGAACCATTATTAAATGAAAAAGATAATCCTTCCCCAACTTATCAATGCCACGATCCTAAGGAGGGTCCATACGGCAAATTATTTAAAGAAGCCCAAGAGGTTGGGAAATGGAGGAGGCAAATAAAATCATAATAATTAGACCATAATATAATATATGTTCTCTGTTTGTGTGTGTGTGTGTGTGTGTGTGTGTGTGTGTGTGGTTGATCTGTGAAGAAAGTGGTCTAAATATGGGTACTTTTACAAGGTTTTGGGTTTTTATTTTTTCAGTTTAACTGTGTGGGGTCTTGATTAATGTTGCGTACGTGATAAACTGTTTACATATTTTTAAAAAAAGCAATTTTGACGCATTACTGACCTTTGTCCTTGACTGAAACATGACAGCGCACTTCATAGAAAAAAGGACTGACGTGTGACAATGTGACTACAGGCCATGCTATGATCATATTATGTCATTTAATAATGCCTAATCACTGAAGGTTTTATGTTTACCCTATATCACATGATTTAAAGCACAGAGGTTCAAAACAGATTGAAAATTAATGTGTCTGTGCATATGATCTGCCAGAGGCTATGGATTATCAGACAAAGGTTTTGGAGAAAGAATCCTTAAACTGATAAGCATTTTTTGAAGCCAAGTATGACTTTGTATGACATTGTAGATAACATAAGGTGTACTGATTCAAATGACTTTGACTTTACAAATGTAATGTTTATATGGTTTTATAATGATGTTACTCACCACATAATGGTGCGGTAACAATATATTTCAGAAATGTAACAGCAATGAGGGATGTGCTTCTCCTGATTCAGCGGTGGCCAAGCTGGGTCGGGGTGAACTACATTGCACTCCATAATTTAACAAGGAATGTATGAAATAGGGGCATTCCTTGTAAAACATTAAATCAAATTCTAATTAGGCAAAATGTCCGCCTTTCCTTTGACTGAAAGAATGTGACACAATATTTCAAATTCAACCCATCTGTGTTCAACTGGACAAACTGATCTTATTTATCAATGCTGAAGCATATCAAAAATGCACAGATAGTTATTTTGTTTTTCTTAAATAGAATTTGTAAACTAACCTGAATGTAACTATCTGTACAGACAGTAAATATGCTTATGATGCATGCCACCTGCATACTGTTACCTTGGGAGTTTGTCATATCCACAGAAAAACCAGCAAAACATCGACAGCAATTGTTACAGCTATGTAATGTTCTGATGCTACCATGTTCTGTGGCAATTGTTCACTGCCCTGCCCACACTAATGGCACTGACTTGTCTAGCTGCGATAATCGCTTGCCTGATAACGCTACTCACTGTCCTGCTATTGGTCTTTTAGGAACCGTCTGTCTTATTAATAATGTTGATGTTGATGTTTTAAAAGACTGTCAAGATAATATGGACCTTCCTCTTGTTTCATGTGTAAATAATTAGATATGCATTTGGCTTGCCTGACGAAAATTTGCTCTGTCACCCACATTATGCAGATGAGCTGTCCTGGTGACACATGGCCAATCATATGCCAACAGGGGGGAAATCAGTGATGAGGATGTTGGAAAAACTGTCCTAATATTTTGAAAGAAGTAACAAAAACATGCCAAAAGTGCATCATTTGTTTATAAAATAATGCTCAAGGAGCAATGGAAAGCTACAATATTGCTTGGTGTTGATTGACACCTTCGCAAAGTGGACAGGAATTCATCACACACCCTCAACAAATGCCGCATCTGTGTGTGTGAAACTCTATTGAATGATGCTCTTTCCGTTTTTGGGTTTCCAGAACTGATTTATGCAGATAATGGAACTCATTTTACAGCACAAACAGTTCAAGACTTAATAAGATCAAATTTCATAGTATCTACCACCCACAAAGTACAGGTTTTGTAAAAAGAAAAATGGTACAATCAAACAAGTGCTGGCAAAAACCACACATGGAAAGGGTATTACTTGGCCAGAAGCCCTGAAATTAGTCTGACTAACCATTAACTCTATACTAGACCCAAAGACAGGATTATCACTCTTTGAATGTGCTTTTCACCGTCCTTATGTATTACCTGACCTCTCACCACTAACCACGCCTAACAGATACACAGATCTTGGTGAACATCTCAGGGAATGTTTTTGATTCTGTCAGAAGCTCTCTGCTCCACAGAAAGAAGCGGATAACCCGTTGCGACCTGGAGACTATGTCTTCATAAAGAACCACCACCGACAACACTAGACACTCCCACTCCCACTGCAGTACGTATTGTTGAATGACCATCTCGGATTCACCTTTCACATGTTAAAAGACTACGGGTGCCTGTAAGTGAACTAACTAACTTGTTTCCCTGAGTAAGTCCAGTTACAAAGGGGGCATGTCCTTTTAAGGACAAGGCCGTCTCAACCCTGGTGAAGAAAGAGGCCCGGAGGGGTACTCTCTCAGGTGGAAGCATGGCACCAAAATTATTGATGACTCTGTGTTCAGCACTTCTCCTGACAGTGGGGTGGTAATCTCTTTCTGATTCAAGGACAAGGAACCCACGAAGTGCGGACAATGAACAATACGCATAACCTATGGTACCAGACAATGGTGGTTTTGGTGAGAGGACTGGGAATCAATACTTCTTGCTATGTGTGTTCATTGCTACCCCATTCACACAAGACTGCAATACCCATGATCCCTGTTCCACTGAGTGAAGAGGAAACGCCCGGAGCGACAATAGCGATGAACTCTCGTCTCAGTCTGTTTAATACAAGCAATAATGTTGGACATTGGTTGGTGGGGAATTTGTCAGAAAGGTATCTTAATAGATTGAATGTCACTATTCTGATTACACTGGGTCTAAGATTAGAATATTTAATACTATTGAGATTGGAACTTCTTTGCTTGCAGTTAAGAAGCCTTTAATGAAAGTAAATCCTACACTGTTTACTTCACCAATCTGCTTTCACAAAAATTGTAGTAAAAACAGTTTCAACCTGGGTTTTTCACAGAGATGCAATGATACTAAGGAAGTGACCTGTGAAGTGTCATATCATGATTCTGTTTGTAGAAATGTATTTCACTTTCCCTATATTGCTGCTGGAAAATTCACCTTAAAGAGGAAAAGTTGTACTTTTAACTGTAGCAATAATCCTACTGTTTTTTGGCCAAATGATGATGGGTATGGATTCTTGGAAAACCATGTTTGGGTTTGTGGATCTAATGTTTACTCATTGCTTCCTCCAGGATGGTGTGGCAGGTGTTACATGGCTATATTGTTCCCACACATCAGCATAAGGTCAAATCTTACACATGAAATGAAAACATCCTACTCCCATTATTATCATTCTGAACAAACTAAAATATACACCAGGGTAAAAAGAAGAAAAATAGAGCTGCAACAGTTGGTGGGTAAACTATCTAGAAAACAGAGAATGGGTACTCTTTTTCCAATGCATAGCAGTGCTCTAGCTATACACCACATAAATGCATTAGCATGGACAATGGAAAATCTGACTGTATTAGTGGAGCAAGGATTCACAACTTTAAATGAAGAACAAAAATTAGCATGATATTTTACACTTACAGCATGGGTTAGATGAAGATAAAGGTTGGGGCTCCTGGGATTGGTTTCAAAGTAGAACTTGGTGGCAAATTCTTTTGAAATAGTTAACCCCATTGATTGTGATATTAATTTTATTCTATGTGCTTTTCATGTGTGTCATTCCCTGTATAAGGTCCATGATAAGTAGAACTTTTGCTCAACACACTTTCATGTTACAATCTGTTATGCTCCAAAGAGAAGTCCCTGTACAATATACTGCCTTAACACAGCAAAGTGATGGTGATTGTGATGACAAAACCACTGTTTAAATTTGGAAATGATGCTTTATGAGGTCAATGCAGAAAATCAATTGAAGATGCATTGTACTGATGATTGTATGGGAAATAAAATTATGAAACGTTAAACAGGAGGGAATTGTTGGAAAATGTATAAATGTATATATGTGTATTTCATAATGAACAATGCTTGTGTAACTGTTTTTTCTCTGTGCTGTACCTGACACAGGAACTGCTGAAGTAATATCTTTGCATGAGAAGTTTAATCTGCCCTGTAACAGTGTAGCCAGACACATTGGAGATGCTTATGTTAGCCAACTATGTTTATACCTTATATGGAGTTGTTTCCCTTTTTCTGTCTCGCGAGATGAAAATTTGTTATGTGATTTTGTGCTTTCTGGTCCTCCCAGTGTGGGAGCAGCAGATGCTTTTTCTGTCATGTATAAAAGGGAGGTGCTGACTCTACGCACCAGCATTCCCTCCCGTCTGTAACCAGAGGTGTGTTGTGATTTGCTCCTTGCAAGTAAAAACCTTTGATTATATTTATGTCTCGAGTCTGATTAAGGTACGAACCTAACAGAGTACTATCATTTCTATGAGTCTTGAGTTTCAGATTCCTGACAGCAAATATCTCGCGAACATGCCTATACTCAAAATCCCTTCATCATTCTATTATCTGAAATCTTCCGCAATTTTTCTTATGCTCTAAAAATGAAGTTTTTTTGCACCATATTTTCAAAAATGTGCAAACAAACTCATAATAAACTCCTCAAATTGCTTGAAATTTGGATGAATGGGCGTTTTGATTTTTTTAGGCCAATGAAGTTGTAGTTTTTCTTTGGCATATATTTTTGGGTTTAACTCCAGATATACCGATTCAAATCTGATGAAACTTCACACTCAGAATCGCAACAGTATTCTTTTGCAGTTGTGTGGTGTTCTGGTTAAGGTGAGAGCCAGGGAGGTCTTATTATTCTGAATAAGAACTGATGTACAGCATGGCTCTCCTGTGTATTTTAAAGTAACACTATACACCTCAAAATAATGTTTGCAAAATAATTTTGATGGTAGACTGCATTTGACCGAGTAATGTCACTTCCGCCATAGCCTGAGCGGGCCCACGTTGCCTGTAACAGTTTTTTTTTTTTAATAGGCAGTATTGCCAACTCCTCAGTATGGAAAGTAGCTATTGGCTGTCCTGAAAGTCACTAGAAGTTGCAAAATGATGTCGCCTAATTTACATTATTGGTCATTTGCATGTAATTGTAATGGATGCTGCAAAGTTTACAAATTAACTTTCTTCTACTGATACTTCGTTTGTTTTAAGTTTGCCATTTAAATAGGCCATCACTTCTCAAAATAACTTCATGACTTTAATGCTTTGTCTAGACCCACATTACATAAATCAATTCTGTCCTGCCTTGTTAAATGTTAGAATATCAAATTTAATCAAAAGACTGTTATGTGGGGTGGAACTGCTAGCTCTACATCCAACCCTCTTCTGTAATGTAAAAGTTTTTGTGAGCCTTACATATACCCGTAGCTGAGTTAAGAATACGGAAGTATCAGACATGCGCAGTATTGTAGAAAAGGTGCAGGCTGCAGTGCGTGATGATGTCGGCAGTGCCTTGACATTAAAAGTTGCTGTTCAGTTATAAATTGGTCTTCCTGATTCATCAATATAACATGGTGTCAGAAGTTGATACGGAAGAATAATATGGCACAGTTTCAACCTCCAGAGAGTTTGTGTCTGCAAGGCAATCTTACTGAAAATTGGAGGAACTGGATTAAACACTTTGAGCTCTTCTGTACTGCTAGTGGCATCACTGAGAATAAGCGACTTTCGCATTACGAGTGCGCATGTGCGGACTATGTGAGTTCAAAGTTCATGACTACCAAACATTCCGGTAGGCGCCTTGCTTTTGTATAGAGACAGTACTGTCACACCTGAACAGTTGCTGTTTAAAGTCTGCTTCAAGCTTTAAATCACCATTATGACAGGTGCACATTGTGCCGTAGTGAAGTGTGGAACAGTTCATCTAGAGCGGTGGAAAAAGCAAACTTGCAGCATACATGCGTGTAACTTCGGGACCAGCATGTGTACATGTCCGCCGCCATTCACGTTATATACATTCCCCATGGAGCTGAAGGATCCGGACGGACGTAATTGTTGGATTAAAGCAGTAAGTCTATATTATAACATAATTAAATAGTGTTGTGTATTGTTCAAGTTCTAGCCTAATTGACACGAGTCTAAACCCTGAAGTAGTAGGTATGGACAGGCAGGCCTGGACCTAGGATATAGTTCTTTGTATATTGGTAATGAAGCTTGATCTACACACACATGTAAGTAAGGCCATTGACAAGTAGGCTGGTATAAAATAAAATTGCAAATCATTGAAAACGTGTGGTACTTAAACTATAGTAGTATCGACCTATAGATCTAAGTAAACAGGCTATGCCTTGTAGTGAAATTTAGTCAAAATGACAAAACCAAAGTAGAGTTGTCAAACCACTCGCTTACCTTCTTTGTAGTCATTTCGGAGTCTTGCAAGTAAGGGTGCTTGGTCCTTTGACAAAAAAAAAATCTGCTATGTCAGCGTACATAGAAGGGAGCCATTTTGGCCAATTTCTGCAACGTGGCCGTGAATGCAAGCGCAACTAGTTTATCCTTGTGTTTGCGGGTACAACCGGGAAGACCCCTATGCATACAATATGCTCGTAGATCAGGAACTTTCCATAAATTAAATGTATCGATAGAGCATGTTTGGTAGCCACGTTCCCATGACGCTTTGCGCGAGCCAAGATGCGAAAATCGCTTATTCGGACAAAGTGCAGTGTGCAACATTTCTTCATGTCGCTGGAGAAGAAGCGATTAAAGTATGTAATACATTTGTCTTTGAGGACAACAAGAAAGACAAAGTGCTGAAGAGGAAGTTCCAGGACTATTGTGAGCCCAGAAAAAACTTACCTTATATACAGCATGTTTTTCACACAAGCCCCAAAACAGTCTGAGAGTATTGATTCATTTGTAACAGACTTGAAAAGCAAAGCTAAGGCCTGTGAATTTGGACAGTTACAGGACTCACTGATATGTGACCAAATTGTGTATGGCATAATTAATGACCAAGTAAGATGCAGGCTGTTGAGAGAAGCAGATTTGATGTTGGAAAAAGCAACTGATATCTGCAGAGCAAGTGAAATCACAGCCAATCAAGTGAAAGTGCTGACAGAAGAGGTGGAAGTAGTGAAATAAGGAAGGTCAGGCCAAAAGATATGACCACAAGAAATTCTGAACAACATGAGTCAAGTTGCAGCAGATGTGGGTTTAAACATGGATCCAAAAAGTGTCCTGCAATTGGCCATGCATGTAAAATACGACAAAAGAAAAATCATTTTGCCAAAGTGTGCAAATCACGGGGTGCACAGCTGTCAAAAAGAAAGAAAGTGCATGTTGTGGAGAAAAGGAGACTAAAAATGAGCTGTTCATTGGCACAGTTAATGAGAAAAGTGAAAGACACATCAGAGCAACAGAGTCTGTAAAAGAAACAGAGAAAGAAAACTGGTGCAGACTGCAACGTAGGGTCAATCACAACATATAATAAGCTCAACATTGCAGGGAGAATCAAGACAAGTAAAAGCAAGCTTGTTTCCTATTTTGAACAAAAGATGGCGCCATTGAGCAAAAGAGCTCTGACGTGAGCATAAAGGAAAGAAGCACAACACTGAGTTTGAGATTATACAGCAAGATGTTCCAGCCATACTGGGAGGAGCAACGTGTTTGAAACTAAACCTGCTGAAAAGAATGCATGAAGTTTCAAAGGAAAATGACATTCTTAAGGAGTATAGTGACCTCTTTGATGGACTTGGTTTCTTACCAGGAGAACACAAGGCGCTTTTCCACTAGGGTCAGTACGGTACGGTTCGGTACGGGATGGGACGGTACAGTTTGGCCCGCTTTGTGTTTCCACTGCACTAGGTCCCACTTGAAGTGGGTGGGAATAGTTACAGGCGAGGCGGCGCAATCCTCTCCCTCCCATCACATAAAACAAGCGTAACTGGCGTAAAACAAGTGTAACGTTACGCAAAACACAAGCTGGCAGGATATGAGGCGTCTGCATTCTCTGGCTTTTTTGACAGAATAAAGGCAAAAAAGGAGAACAGAAGGCAAAGGTGGCAATACGACACACTCTGGAAAAGTAGTGGTGTGGAGATTGTGTGGAAAGGATGAGGCAGAGTTATTTCTTAGGTTCCATTTTTATTCACAACACACTCTCCAACATTCAAAAGCAGAAGAAGGAAAAACCCCAAACATCTGCCAGTCTTATACCCCTGACATCAAAGTAACAAATCCCATTGTCTTTAAATCCCAAACACAATGCATCCCCCCTGCAGTTCCTCTCGCTTCCACCCAAACCTGGGTGGTCAGGAAAATCATTCATGTCCATCTCTTTGCATATCAAAAGGCCAACTCTCTCATCCTCCTCTTATCCCTAGGAGGTCCAGACCTTTTGTTCCTCTTCAGACGTGAAGCCAAACTAAGCACACAGGAATATACATGAGAGCATATGAATAGTCATATACATGTGAGCCCGTGAAACTACATATGTGCACCACATATACCCCCCCCCCCAAATGTCTAAGACGGAACAAACTAACACAGATTGCATGTCATAATAAAATCGCCACACATCAGTCCACATGCTGTCTTGGTCTCAACCGTCTGCCGTATCTGCTGCAGGCGGGCTTAACCTCTTCCACGGCGTCCTCCTGCTGTGGAGCTGCTGTCTGGGGATTAAAACTGTTAGTCAATCTCTGTGGGTGTACTGGGGAATGCTCCCTAGGGGGTCTACCCCGTCGCGGGGCCCTCGCCAACTGCACAGTCTCGTCAGCTATCACAAAAGCAGGTTTGAGTCTGTCTATGCCAATCATCTCCTTTCTGCCCCCCAAATCTAGCAAAAAATGCTTATCGCTTGTTTCTAGCACTCTAAATGGTTCATCATAAGGCGGTCGCAGAGCTGTGCGGTGGGCATCATGTCTGACAAAAACAAACTCCGCATTTTTTAAAGCTTTAGGCACAAAAACACGCGGAAAACTGTGGTGAACGGGGCCTGGTAGGACACTCGGGCCCATGCTATTCTGCAACCGCTGAGCCGAGGAGAACTCTGGCGCTGGGTTGTCAGGGAGAAATTCTCCAGGCAGCCGAAGTAGCTGTGCAAACACTAGCTCCACTGGGGAGGCGTCTAAATCCTCTTTAGGTGCAGAACGCAACCCCAATAGAACCCATGGTAGTTTATCAACCCAATTTGCATCCGTAAGCGACGCTCTGAGAGCCGCCTTTAGCGACCTGTGAAAACGTTCGCATAACCCGTTAGCCTGTGGGTGATACACGGTCGTGTGGTGGATCGTTGCCCCCAGGCTGCGGGCCATCGCTGACCAAAGTTCGGAAACAAACTGTGGGCCTCTGTCAGACGTAATATCCGACGGAACTCCAAAACGCGCTACCCATGCAGTTAAAAAAACGCGCGCCACCTCCTCGGCTGTGGTTGATGACAGGGGAATCACTTCTGGCCGGCGCGTGGTGCGGTCAACCATTGTCAGAAGATGTGTGCACCCTTGCGAGGGGGGTAGGGGGCCTACGAGGTCCACATGGACATGATCAAACCTTTTAGCTGGAATATGAAACGGCTCCAAAGGAGCTCTCGTGTGTCTATGCACTTTGGCCCGCTGACAGGCCATGCAGGCTGCCGCCCACTCTCTAACTTGCTTGCGCAGGCCCGGCCATACAAATTTCTCCCCTACCACTTTGACCGAAGCGCGCACCCCTGGGTGCGTCAGCGAATGGATCGAGTCAAAAACGCGGCGGCGCCACGAGGCCGGAACCACCGGACGGGGTCGCCCGGTGGAAACATCGCAGATTAGGGGGGGCATACCGTCTTGCAGCACCCTGTCCTCCAGCCTTAACCCTGTTGGTCCAGACTGGAGCGCGCGCACGTCCGCGTCGCCGCCCTGCTCCGCGGCCATGGCTGCGTAATCTGTCCCTACGCGGACTGGGGCGGCGCGCACTTCTGCGCCGCTACCCTGGTCCGCGGCAACAGCTGCGAAATCTACCTCTACACGGGCTGGAGCAGCCACGGCACGCGAGAGGCAGTCTGCCACTACGTTAAGTTTACCCGCTACATGCTGGATATCGGTAGTGAACTTCGAAATTGCGGCCAGCTGTCTCTGCTGCCGGCCCGACCAAGGTTCCGAAATCTTGGCCATCACAAACGTCAGTGGCTTGTGGTCAACGAACGCGGTGAAACGGCGTCCCTCCAGCCAAAACTGGAAGTGACGAATAGCCAAATGGAGAGCTAACAACTCCCTGTCGAATGCGCTGTATTTTCGCTCACTATCGCGCAAAGTCTTGCTGAAAAACGCGAGCGGCTGCCAGGCTCCAGCCACATACTGTTCAACAACCGCTCCTATGGCCACATCTGACGCGTCAGTAGTGAGCACCATGCGGGCTGTTGGGACTGGATGCGCTAACAATGCAGCGTTTGCCAAGGCTGTGTTGACTTCAGAGAATGCGCGCTCCCGCTCGGGAGACCATTCGATTTTATTTGCGGGTTTTTGTTTTTTAAGCGCAGCGTACAATGGTTGCATGAGCTGCGCCGCGCGGGGGAGGAAACGGTTATAAAAATTCACCATTCCCAAAAACTCCTGTAACGCTTTGACCGTTTGTGGCTGGGGAAAATTTGCCACTGCGCGCACCTTGTCAGGCAGAGGGACTGCTCCTTCGGGAGAGACGCGATGCCCCAAAAAATCAATCTGCGCCACCCCGAACTGACACTTCGCTGGGTTGATTATTAGCCCGTGCTCCGCCAACCTCTGGAAAACTGCCGTGAGGTGGTTTTCGTGTTCGTCTTCGGACGCACTGGCTACCAAAATGTCGTCCAGGTAGACGAACACGAAAGGGAGATCGCGCAACACCGCGTCCATCATGCGTTGGAAAGTCTGCGCTGCGCCTTTACGCCCAAACGGCATGCGCAAAAACTCAAAAAGCCCGAAAGGAGTTATTACTGCTGTTTTGGGTATGTCCTCAGCGCGGACTGGGACCTGATGATAACTGCGTACCAGGTCTATCTTAGAAAAAATGCGCGTCCCCGCCAAATGAACTGAAAAATCCTGGATATGTGGGATTGGGTAGCGGTCGTGTGCTGTAGCATTGTTCAGCCTGCGAAAATCACCGCACAGCCGCCACAAGCCATCTGTTTTAGGGACCATGTGAAGCGGTGAAGCCCAAGGGCTCTTTGAACGTCGGATGATGCCCAATTTTTCCAGGTTGGCGAACTCCTCGCACGCTATGGCCAGTTTAGCTGAATCCAAGCGCCGAGCTTTTGCAAAAACGGGCGGTCCGGTGGTAGTAATAAAATGCTTCACCCCGTGTTTAGCCACGGTCGCCGAAAACGTTGGCACCGTGAGTGCTGGAAACTGAGTGAGGAGTGTGTGAAACTTACCACCTGCAGCTGTGACGTTGGCTTGTGCTGTTGGCGGGGCCACTCGTGCTGTGCAGGGAATAGAAGAAAAAGAGAGTGCATTAACCAGGCGTCTGTTAGCAAGATCGACCAACAAACCATGTGAGCACAAAAAATCAGCACCTAACATGTTGAAATTGACTGATGCTATGACGAAAGTTTACTCAAATGTGCGGCCGTGTAAAGACAGAGACAGGGTGTTCTCTCCGAAGGTCTTAATTGCCGAGCCGTTCACTGCTGACACCACAGGGCCACTGGAAGACGCCAGCCGGTCAGCGTAGGAAGGTGTGATGAAACTCAGCTGGGAGCCTGTGTCCACGAGGAAGTGCCACCCCGATCGCGCGTCCCTCAAGTAGAGCAGCTTGTTCTCCTCACCGAGAGCCGCAGCTGCTACCGACTCCCGGTCTTGGCGTTTCCCGAGCGCTTGAATTGGCACGGTGGAATGCACTTGCGTGCCCTCTTGGCGAAACGGCGATGGTAAAAGCAAAGGACGTCGTCCGCTCCGCGCCTCCTGGCCCCCGCCGCTGCCGCCGTCGGTGAGTCTGGTGCTGCAGCCTCTGGCCCCCCGCCATCTCCAGATGTTGCGCCCAGCTCCGCTGCTGCGGTCGTGGCCGTGTGTCGTCTATGGGCGTCGACGAGTCGTTGCACCTCCTGGCCCAGCTCGTGGTAGTCTCGGTAGTCCCTACTGTCCCGTCAGCACCTCATGCCCGAATCGCCTCGGCTGTCATCCCATCCTCCTTGACGTCATCCCCAGCTGCTGTGAGTGCCATGAGTCCTTCTTCAGCAAGGCCCGTCTGCAATCCATCGCGAGCGGCTCCTCCTCGCCTTCCCGAGGGGCCTGCCGTCACCATCCAGAGGGGAAAGGGAAGAACTCCGCCTGCTACAGCAGGCACCATCGGCCCTCCGGGGAACAGGCAAGTGCAATTTCATTCTTCTCCTCGTTGTGGTGATTTGCCTTGTCTGACTCCTGGGGGTGGAGTCCGGGGTTCGCAGTCCCCCAAGCTCCCACCACCTGCTGTAGCATCTAACATTGAAACTGCTGCCTCTGTGTCTCCCTCCGCTGAGCGTTCCACGACGCCAGGCCTACGTCGCCGGACGGGGAGGGGGCCTGTGGTCCTGGAGAGCCTGGTTCCAGCCCCGCAGCTACATCATGGGCAGAGGAGGAGAGCGGACTGCAGTGTGGAGCCTGCGCCGATGACGAAATGTCCCCAGGTCTCCATCGATGAGTGGTTCGATCCAGCAGGTTGAGGATCCCCTGCCACCACGCCGTGCGGGTCGTCGGCGTGGACATCAGTGTTGGAGGGTCTTCAGACTGACACCGCACCATGCTGGCTGTGGGGCCCACTGTATCCGAGTGGGAGCCAGGAGACGTCCTTCTGCCTGCTGAACCTGGATCATCGAAGTCCTGGACGGCGACAGAACTCGAGGGCAGGCAAGTGCTCTATTTTTCCTTCCTACTATCTGTTCTAGAGCATTTTTGCCTGTCTCTCTGGGAGATGAGCCAGGGGCAGCCGCCCGCTGCATCCGAGCTCGTCTCGCTGGGCTCTGTCGCTACTGGTGATCCTGATCTCGGTTCTTCTTCTCCTCCTGAGCCTTCTCTCAGGGTCACCGGTGCGGAGTCAACCCCGGTCGCTGTGCTGGAGGTTCCGGGTTCAGGGTTGGAGGTCGTCCATGGAGCTGTTCCGACCCAGTCGGGGTCCATTGTGGGTGCAGCCACAACCCGATCGGGGTCCATCGTGGGTGCAGCCATGACCCGGTCGGGGTCCATCGTGGGTGCAGCGCGGGCTCACCCGTGGTCCCAACAGAAGGACAGCGCCTATTCTGGTAACGTTCGGAGGTGGAGCTGCAGATCCTCCGCTGAGCGACGCCGGACTGGTCCCTTATCCCTTTCCCATCCCCTCCTTTCCTCCATCGGGTGCCGCAGGGGTTTCCCATAGTCGGCTCGGCTCTCCCTCATCGCTCCTCGCCCTTTAGAGGCCGTCTCCGAACTCTCCCCTGCGGTCCTGGTGACTGAATGATGCGGGTCGGCCACCCGACCAGCTGGACTGTCTGCTTGGCAACCTGGTCCAGCCGCCAGAGATCCTGTTTCCTCGGGCCTGGGACTGGGGTAGACTGCCTGAACGCTCCCTTTTCTCCCTATCGGCTATCTGGACATTGGACGCAGGGAGACCACCAGAACTGTTTGTGTATCATGGGACTCTGCCTGCCGTCATCCCCGTGTGTTTCTCATTTCCTCTAAATATTAAGGTCACTCTGGTGTGTTGTCATTTGCCCTATTTTTGATCTATGTATTCACCGCTGTTTAGCGTGTCTTTTTTTTTTCTCTTCCCTCCCCTGTCTGAGGAATGATTTGTGTCTGTCTCATCATGTCTCATGGGCCTGTGTGTCTTTGGTTATAGGTCTGTTCCTGTTATTTGCATTTTTTGTCCTGTCTATGTTCCATCTGTGCTTTATGGAATATTGGGGGTTTTTTTTCTACCATGCTCTGTAATTGCTTTGTTTGTTCCCTGTGTTTTCCCGTGTCATCGTCTTGGTGTTTTTTTTTGTCTTTTCTGGTTAGATAGATAGATAGATTAGTTTATTTGACAGGGACAGTGCAATAAACATAGACAATTAATCAATGACAATCAATCTGATGTGTTGCACATAGAGTGTATAGCTATTAGCTAATTTGCAACTCTTGTCCCTGGATGGGCTTTAGAAAAGAGAATCAAGTAAAGAAAAGAAAAGAAAAACAAAAAAAACAAAAAACACAATAACCACATACATCAATGCAAAAAGATTATAAATACACAATTATGAATATTATAAATATTATAAATACACAAATATAACAACCTGACTCACATTTGCCTATTTCAGGCCTCCCTCCCTTCGTCACTCACTATAAACAAACACATTCATTCCTTCCCTTCATTCACTCTCACTTTGCAGACAATCAATTCATACATGAGTACATTCTTGTTTATTTTTCAGCCAGTTTTTAACCTTTTTAGTGAATGTTTTAAAGTCCATTATTATTTTAATTACATTTGGCATTGTGTTCCAGATGTGACTGCCCTTTATAGAGAAAGCTGTTTGTCCAAATGTGGTTCTGCGGTGGAATATTTTACAGTTATTGTTAACAGAACTCCTGGTGGCTCTGCTGCTGTCCTGTCTTTGGACGAAACCAGCAAGTGGCTCGGGTGCTGATTTATGGAAACATTTGAACGTTAATTTCAGAAAACAGAGGTCAATGAAACTCTCAAAACTCAATAGGTTGTATTTTTTTAAAACATTACAGTGATGCCACCTAATGGGCTTTTTCCCACCCTCCAGGCCTTTCCCCCATCCTCCCACCCTGGGTGGGGTGGGGTGGGGGCTTGGGTGTCATACGGCGCCCAGAGTTCGCCGCCTCGGTGGTGGTGGGGGAGTACTGTCGTGGTCTGCGCACGGGCCATGCAGTATTTTACGCCCAGCTGATGTGTGTCCCCGATGGCTCGCCGAGCATTTATTGTGACAGTGCTCGGAGGGGCTTCCGACTGTCAGAGCGGAGCTCTCTGACAGCTGAGCCGCATTAGCGATTGCCATCAGCTGTCCCATCCTGAGCCCTATTTAAGGGATCAGCTGAGGGCTGGGTGGCGTGGCAGTCTCGTCAGACAACCCCTCATCTGACATCGTCGAGCATTCCTCGCCGAGCTTCCCAGACGTTAACAACCCCTCATCTATTATTGTAAGTGTATTCCATTGTGATCCGTTTCCTCCTTGTCTTAGCCTGTGTTAGTTATAGTGTGTTTTAGCCCCCCGTGGCTCATTACTTTATCGTTTATCCTTTCCTTTAATAAACTGTGCAAACTCACCGGTTGATATGTGGTGTCTTATTGATGGCTCTTGAGGGCCATCCATGACATTCAGTACAATATGTCATGTATGGGAGTATTAATGAATGATACAAAGTATATAGTGTGGGTTGATTTAGCAAATATTTCACTCTGTGTAGTATTGCAATTGATTTGCATATTTTACCTTTAACCTGTTGCACTTCTGTGTACCGCGGGCGGGCACGTCTCTGCGTCCTAGGACGCACGAGGCCATCCTAGTACGCAAACTGTGCGTCCTAGGAGGCACTGAAAAACCCCCCCCTGCATTTCCGTTCTTCCACTACAGACACAGCCGCGAACAGAAAGCCAAAGGAGTGCTTTGATTGGTTTAGATGTGATTGACCTCTCATTCGACTAATAAGAGCCTTGAATTGGGTTTCTGAAACTTTGAAGAACCAATGACTGAAAACCTAGCAAGAAGGACCCGCCTACCAACGGCTGCGAATGCAGCGAGCCAATTGAAGCACAGAAGTTCGAAAGCTGTTTTGTGTAAGGCTGGGTGACACACAGGCGTTCGCCAGTCTTTTTTTCTAACTACTGTTCTTATTTGTTTTGAAAAATCGTTCGCCAAAACCGCAATCATGGAAGCGCAAAACCGCAATAATGGAATTATGGTTTGACCGGGTCGCGAGACCAGAACCACGAGTCCGTAACAAGCAGACCAGCTTCATGTTCGTCTGACAATGAGGAAGAGAAGTTCGCCAGCTACGCTGCTGTTGTGAACAGGTAAGTGTTATAAGCTAAATTATTCTTTATCCCTGAAAATTGTAATCAAAAATGACTTTTCACCGATCGGTAAATTACAGCTGTGCGTCATAGACCGCGGTGCACCGTGACCGCGGCGCAACGGGCGATGTCCGTCCTCTGTAGCGGGGGGGGGGGGGGGGGCAACCCCCCCCCCGCTACAGAGGACACTCAGGGCTACACACACATAGCCCTGAGTGTCATCTTTCATTAGAGCCCAAGATGAAGCTTCTATATTGAATCATTCAAAAGTTACAGACGTTTTTCCAAACTGTGCCATTTGGCACAATTTGGCACAGTTCAAAAACGCCTGGGAACAGCCTGAGAACAAAGCTGTGTAATATATTCATTTTTTGTGGTATTGTTACAAAATTTTGACCTCAGCTGGATAACACTTGGTTCTACATTTCTGTTGCATTTTCCAGCCCGGATCTGAAGCTGTGTGTTATTTGCAAGCATTTGTATCCAAAAAAACACCCAGGCGAAATTTATTTTCTTCAAGTTCACTATGTTTAGATGACTGTTACTCAGTAGCCGGAGCACTTAGAGAGATTATGACTGTTTTGCAAAAAAATTCAAAGTGTTTTCTTTTAAATGAGACCAACCCCATGAAGATGCTGCAAAGGGTTGAAGAACAGCTTTTAATTTACTTTGGGCATGTTATTTTTTGGCGTTTTTAGGGAAATTGACCAGAGTGCAAGGGGTTAATATAATTAATATGTGACTTCCAACACAGTTTATTATCAATTATTACACCAAGGAATTTAATTTCAGATACCCTTTCAATCTCTACACCATTTACACTGAGTTTAGATACTGAGTTGTTGTGATGGTGTGAAATAACGTTATCAATAAAAGTTTAGCCACCGCTGTGTCACCCTGGTTTCAAGTGTGGGTGGTGTTTTGTGCTTGCATTGCTAAAATATAAAATAAAGCACTACAGTGGGTCTCAAATATTTGTAATGTGTTCTTTTACTGGATGAGTTTAAAGATGAAATACTATAAACTACACATATAAACTAAATTCTAATGGTGACTGAACAACTCTCATTCCCCAAAGTGCAAGATACACAATTATGACTATAACTCATAAAGGATCACAGAAATGATCTGATAAAAAAATAAACAAGCGGTTTATTTTACGGTGACTATTATTGGATGTGCCATTCATTTTCAATTACTCTGTAATTAATATTCACACAATCAAATAAATCTCAGTTCAGTTCCTTTCATAATAAGTGGAAATTGTGCTACTTTAAATATAGCATTTTACCTATACTTTAACTTAAAAAGCAAAAGATTTGACTATAAATAACAAGATGTGCAGCTTACCAGTCAGAATACATTGCTTGCCGTGTCGTGCCAAATGTAGCCTGGTCTGACTCTACAACGAAAATACACACAATTTAAGTACATGCACAGCACAAAAGTGCAACATGTTAAAATACACCTTTTTAACCAGGATTACAACTAGCTTATTTCATCAGATATTGTCAACACAAGCGCAAAATACAGGGACAGACGTAGCATTGACGGCTAACTAGCTAGGTCATCGTTTAAACACGATTAAGTTTTCGTCTGTCCAAAGTGAACTTTCCACTGCTGGGATGAATAACGTAAAATATGCATATCACATCACTCACCGTCCTCTATATCCCAATATCACGGCTTCAACTGCTGAAGTTGGGTGCTCCCTTGGCCGTACATTTATTTCAGTTCGGGCGGCTCCATCTACTTCCCAGTGTGGCTCCGTCTACTTCCCTCTGGATTCTCTCATCAGCTGAAATGCACAGAAAACTCTGCTGGACCGCAGTGTTGATTTCTGTGAAGCCATTCTATCGCTGTTGTTTTTAATATCACTTGTTGGCTGGCTCACGGACGAATCATTGCAAATGGTGGCTTGCCAGCGATTCTGGAAAGTCAGCGTTCGCCCACTCTCATGACGTTACGCCTGGACTAATCAGTGGCTGCAGTGTTTTTACGTCACCGGAATGGTACCCATGGAACCTCAATCGAGGGGTTCTGAAAAAATAGGAACAGTCCCGAAAAAACAGAACTTAAAGCAGTTACGGTCCCTAATGGAAAAGCGGACAAACCATGCTGTCCCATACCGGACCGGACCGTACTGACCCTAGTGGAAAAGTGCCTTATAATAGATTGACCCCACAGTGACACCGATTGTTCATGCTCCCAGAAAGATCCCAGTTGCATTCAGGGACAGAGTGGTTGGTGAGCTGAGACACATGGAAGAATCAGAAGTAATAGCTAGACAGATTGAACCTACTGACTGGGCCAACAGTATGGCAACGGTTGTCACACCACAAAAGATGCACATCTGTATGGATCCAAAAGACATGAACAGAGCTATTAAAAGAGAAAACTACCTTTACTCACAGTAGAGGAAGTAGTTTCCTGTATGCCAAAAGCAAAGTATTTTTCTGTGATTGATGCAAGTCAAGGTTTCTTGCAGGTAAAACTTGATGATGAAAGCCCAAAATTATGTGCCTTCAATACCTCTATAGGAAGATACTGATTACTAAGTTTGCCATTTGATATACAGTTAGGCCCAGAAATATTTGGACAGTGACACAATCTTCATGATTTGGGCTCTGCATGCTACCACATTGGATTTGAAATGAAACAACTACAACGGAATTGAAGTGCAGACTTTAAGGTTTAATTCAAGGGGTTGAACAAAAATATATGATTAAACAAGTAGGAATTGTAGCTATTTTGATACGAACACTCCTCATTTCAGGGGCTCAAAAGTAATTGGACAAATAAACATAACCCTAAGTAAAATGTTACTTTTCAATATTTTGTTGAGAATCCTTTGCAGGCAATGACTGCCTGAAGTCTGGAACCCATGGACATCACCAAACGCTGGGTTTCCTCCTTTGTGATGCTTTGCCAGGCCTTTACTGCAGCTGTCTTCAGTTGTTGCTTGTTTGTGGGTCTTTCTGCCTTAAGTTTCGTCTTGAGCAAGTGAAATGCATGCTCGATTGGGTTCAGATCTGGTGATTGACTCGGCCATTGCAGAATATTCCACTTCTTTGCTTTAAAAAACTCCTGGGTTGCTTTTGCAGTATGTTTTGGATCATTGTCCATCTGTACTGTGAAGCGCTGTCCAATCAACTTTGCTGCATTTGGCTGAATCTGAGCAGAAAGTATATCCCTATACACCTCAGAATTAATCCGGCTGCTTCTGTCTTTTGTCACATCATCAATAAACACAAGTGACCCAGTGCCATTGGAAGCCATGCATGCCCATGCCATCACACTGCCTCCACCATGTTTTACAGAAGATGTGGTGTGCTTTGGATCATGAGCTGTTCCAATTCTTCTCCAAACTTTCTTCTTCCCATCATTCTGGTACAGGTTGATCTTAGTCTCATCTGTCCAAAGAATGCTGTTCCAGAACTGGGCTGGCTTCTTCAGGTGTTTTTTGGCAAAGTCAATTCTGGCCTTTTTATTTTTGAGGCTGATTAATGGTTTGCACCTTGTGGGGAATCCTTTGAATTTACTCTCATGAAGTCTTCTCTTTATGGTAGACTTAGATACTGATACACCTACTTCCTGGAGAGTGTTCTTCACTTGAGTGGATGTTGTGAAGGGATTCTGCGATCATCCACCACTGTTGTCTTCCGTGGACGTCCGGGCCTTTTTGAGTTCCCAAGCTCACCAGTGCACTCTTTTTTTCTCAGAATGTACCAAACTGTTGATTTGGCCACTCCTAACATTTCTGCTATCTCTCTGATGGATTTCTTCTTTTTTTTTCAGCCTCAGGATGGTCCGTTTCACCTCCATTGAGAGCTCCTTTGACCGCATGTTGTGTGTTCACAGCAACAGCTTCCAAATGCAAACGCCACACCTGGAATCAACTCCAGACCTTTTAACTGCTTAATTGATGACAGGTTAACAAAGGAAGAGCCCATGCAGCCTTGTTATTTTTTTTTTTGCAGCCTTCTGAGTCAATTGTCTAATTACTTTTGGTCCCTTGAAAAAGAGGCGGCTACGTATTAAAGAGCTGTAATTCCTAAACCCTTGCTCCAATTTGGATGTGAATACGCTCAAATTACAGCTGAGAGTCTGCACTTTAAGCCCATATTGATTATATAATTGTATCCTGAATATGTTTTCGTAAACAGCTAAAATAACAAAACTTGTGTCACTGTCCAAATATTTCTGGGCCTAACTGTATCATCAGCACCTGAGGTGTTCCAGAGGGCTGTTGCACAGATGACTGAAGGACTGGAAGGTGTTGTAAGCATCATCGATGACTTGCTGGTATGGGAAGAAACAGCTGAAGAGCATGACTTGAGACTAAATAAGTTGCTGGACGAAAGAAGACAGTACAACTTGAAGTTGAACAAAAACAAGTGCTTTATTAGAACAAATGAAATCAAGTATATTGGGCACATACTTAGAGCAAATGGACTGAAACCACATGAGGAAAAGGTGAGAGCTGTAACACAGCTGCCACCACCCCAAAACAAACAAGAACTGCTGAGGTTCTGGTACAGCGGTTGCAGTTGATTTCCCCAGAGGCTCCAAATTTTATACTTGGGGATTTTAACCATGTTTCTTTAAAGAAGACACTTAAAAACTTTTATCAGTATGTCTCCTGCCCAACCAGGCGAAAAAAGACATTGGACCTGTGCTATGGATCCATTGAGAGGGCCTATAAATCTCTTCCCCTTCCTCCTTTAGGATCCTCAGATCACAACTGTGTATATTTGCTGCCCACATATAAAACTGCTCTCAGAAGAGGCAAGGTGAAGACCAGAGACATAGATGTGTGGACAGAGGATTCAGTGCACTGCCTCCAGGAATGCTTTAACTGTACAGACTGGGAGGTTTTCACACTGTCCTGTGGGGATGATTTGGACTCTTTAGTGGACGTAATATGCTCATACATGACTTTCTGTAGAGACATGATCATTCCACGTAAACGTGTCAAAATATATCCCAACAACAAACCATGGGTTACAAAATCAGTTAAATCCTGCTTACAGAGGAAAGCACTTGCCTTTAAACAGGGGTCTGTTTCTGAGCTACATGTAGCCACAAAAGAGCTGAAGGCTGAAATTTTAAGAGCAAAACAGAATTATAAATCAGAGTTGGAAAGCAAGATGGCAACAAAGAAACTTGGTTCAGCCTGGGCCAGTATGAAAACTATTGCAGGCCTTCAGAGCACAGAGCGCAGTAATCGTGTGTTTTTAGATGGTTTTAATTCAGACACAGAGCTGGCTAATGCTCTTAATTGTTTTTATGATCGTTTTGACTCCTCTGATTTTAGCACAGAAACCCAAGATTTGAAACAGAAACTCAAAGACAATCAGCACTTTAATATTGAGGTGCACAGAATATTAAAAGGGCGTTCTGTGCTGTAAAAGTGAACAAAAGTCAGGGCCCTGATAATATATGTATGTGGGCACTTGGTAAAGTCCTGTGCACATGAATTGATTCCTGTATTTCACTACATTTTCAATAAGTCCGTACAGACACAACATGTGCCTAAGATCTGGGAAGATGCCGTGGTTGTCCCTGTTCCAAAATCCAGCTGTCCTAAAACGGTAAACGACTTTAGACCAGTTGCTTTGACTTCAATTTTAATGAAAATTTTTGAAAAACTGGTCAGATTTGAGGTCCTAAAGAAGACTGAGCATGCATTGGATCCTCTGCAGTTTGCATATATGTAAGCCTCACAGAGGAGTGGAGGATGCCACTGTCACTCTGTTTAACATGCTTTTTAAACATCTGGATTTTAACGGGACACACGCCAGGCTTTTATTTGTGGACTTTTCTTCCGCTTTTAACACAATCCAACCTCATATTTTAGTTGAAAGGCTCCTGCAACAATTTGATTTGAGCAATAATCTGGTGGGTTGGATTCTGGATTTTTTAACCAACAGGACACAGAGAGTAAGGGTCAATGATACATTGTCTGACCAAAAGTGCTCTTCTACTGGCTCTCCTCAGGGGTGTGTGCTGTCACCACTACTCTTCATCCTGTACACAAACATTTGTCGGAGCAGACATGACAACAGACACATTATAAAGTATGCTGATGATTCAGTTATTGTCAGTCTCCTCCAGGATGGTGAGAATGGCCACGGCCCAGTAGTTGATGATTTTGTTCACTGGTGTGAGGATTCCTACCTGCAGCTGAATACGACAAAAACTAAAGATATGATTATTGACTTTGGGAGGAAAACTACCAGGCACGAAGTCACTGCACTAAAAGACCAGACCACTGAATGTGTACAATCCTACAAATATCTTGGGACGATTATTGATAGCAATTTAAACTTTGAAGAGAACTGTGAAAGGGTGTGCAAAAAGGGTCAGCAACATTTGCATTGTTTAAGGAAACTTGCACGCTTCCAAATTGACTGAACCATAATGACAATGTTTTATCTGGCTTTTATTGTATCTGTTTTATCCTTTTCTTTAGTGTCATGGTTTGGTCAGATAAAACTGAAACAGAGGAAATCCTTGGATCAGGTAGTTAGATGGTCCAGTCGTTTGCTTGGTGAGTCACAGCTGAGCCTGACATCCCTGTACACCAGACAGGTACAGAGGATTGCTACCTCCATTTTAAATGATGATTCCCATCCTTTGCACTGCAACTTTCAGCTTCTTCCCTCCAGACGGAGGTTTGCTGTCCCAAAAAGTAAAACCCAGCGGTACAAAAACAGCTCTGTTCCTGCTGCTGTCAAAGAGTTGAACAAGTTGTAACAATATATTGCTCATAATTTAGTTACCTATTTATTGATTTAATTTTATATTTATTTTTGTAGTTTGTTTTTTTTATTTGGGTTCTAAATCTTTTATTGGGTTTTAGACTTTTGAGTTTTTAACCTCTTTGACTAGTCTTTAACTTTATAATATGACCCTTCTCTCTTATCTCTGGTTTTTCTCTCATCTCTTTGTCTTATATCCTGATTGATGGAGCCGTGAGCATTTTTATCATGTTTGTAGTCAGCTTCATGTGTGCCTGTGTTTGTGTTTATGTTGAATGTAATTGTAGTTTGTAAATATGGATATCACTTGACTGCAAAACAAATCTACCTACGGGTACAAATAAAGTAACCTGAACCTGAACCTGCTACGGATCCATAGAGAGAGCCTTTAAATCTCTTCCCCTTCCTCCTTTAGGATCCTCAGATCACAACTGTGTACATTTGCTGCCCACATATAAAACTGCTCTCTGAAGAGGCAAGGCGAAGACCAGAGACATAGACGTGTGGACAGATAATTCAGTGTTGTGCCTCCAGGAATGCTTTAACTGTACGGACTGGGAGGTTTTCACACTGTCCTGTGGGGATGATTTGGACTCTTTAGTGGACGTGACATGCTCATACATGACTTTCTGCAGAGACATGATCGTTCCACGTAAACGTGTCAAAATATATCCCAACAACAAGCCATGGGTTACAAAATCAGTTAAATCCTGCTTACAGAGGAAAGCACTTGCCTTTAAACAGGGGGTTGTTTCTGAGCTACAGGTTGCTACAAAAGAGCCGAAGGCCGAAATTTTAAGAGCAAAACAGAATTATAAATCAGAGTTGGAAAGCAAGATGGCATCAAAGAAGCTTGGTTCAGCCTGGGCCAGTATGAAAACTACTGCAGGCCTTCAGAGCACAGAGCGTAGTAATTGTGTGTTTTTAGATGATTTTAGTTCAGACACAGAGCTGGCTAATGCTCTTAATTGTTTTTATGGTCATTTTGATTCCTTTGATTTTAGCACAGAAACCCAAGATTTGAAACAGAAACTCAAAGACAATCAGCACTTTAATACTGAGGTGCAGGACGTTAAAAGGGCGTTCTGTGCTGTAATAGTGAACAAAAGTCAGGGCCCTGATAATATACATGGGCGCTTGGTAAAGTCCTGCGCACATGAACTGAGTCCTGTGTTTCACTACATTTTCAATAAGTCCTTACAGACACAACATGTGCCTAAGATCTGGAAATATGCCGTGGTTGTCCCCGTTCCAAAATCCAGCTGTCCTAAAACGGTAAATTACTTTAGACCAGTTACTTTGACTTCAATTTTAATGAAAATTTTTGAAAAACTGGTCAGATTTGAGGTCCTAAAGCAGACTGAGCATGCATTGGATCCTCTGCAGTTTGCTTATAGGCCTCACAGAGGAGTGGAGGATGCCACTGTCACTCTGTTTAACATGATTTTTAAACATCTGGATTTTAATGGGACACATGCCAGGCTTTTTTTTTGTGGACTTTTCTTCCACCTTTAATACAATCCAACCTCATATTTTAGTTGAAAGGCTCCTGCAACAATTTGATTTGAGTAATAATATAGTGAGTTGGATTCGGAATTTTTTAACCAACAGGACACAGAGAGTTAAGGGTCAATGGTACATTGTCTGACCAAAAGTGTTCTTCTACTGGCTCTCCTCAGGGGTGTGTACGGTCACCACTACTCTTCATCCTGTACACAAACGTGTCGAAGCAGACATGACAACAGGCACATTATAAAGTATGCTGATGATTCAGTTGCTGTCAGTCTCCTCCAGGATGGTGAAAGTGGCCATGGCCCAGTAGTTAATGATTTTGTTCACTGGTGTGAGGATTCCTTCCTGCAGCTGAATATGACAAAAACTAAAGATATGATTATTGACTTTAGGAGGAAAACTCCCAGGCACAAAGTCACTGTACTAAAAGGCCAGACCACTGAATGTGTACAATCCTACAAATATCTTGGGACGATTATTGATAGTAATTTAAACTTTGAAGAGAACTGTGAAAGGGTGTGCAGAAAGGGTCAGCAACATTTGCATTGTTTAAGGAAACTTGCATGCTTCTAAATTGACCGAACCATAATGACAATGTTTTATCGGGCTTTTATTGTATCTGTTTTATCCTTTTCTTTAGTGTCATGGTTTGGTCAGATAAAACTGAAACAGAGGAAATCCTTGGATCAGGTAGTTAGATGGTCCAGTCGTTTGCTTGGTGAGTCACAGCTGAGCCTGACATCACTGTACACCAGACAGGTACAGAGGATTGCTACCTCCATTTTAAATGACGACTCCCACCCTTTGCACTGCCACTTTCAGCTTCTTCCCTCAAGACAGAGGTTTGCTGTTCCAAAAAGTAAAACCCAGCTCTACAAAAACAGCTTTGTTCCTGCTGCTGTTAAAGAGTTGAACAAGATGTTACAATATATTGCACATAATTTAGTTACATATTTATTAATTTTATTTTATATTTACTTATTTTTGTAGGTTTTTTATTTGGGTTCTAAATCTTTTATTGGGTTTTAGACTTTTGAGTTTTTAACCTCTTTGACTAGTCTTTAACTTTTTAATATGACCCTCCTCTCTTATCTCTTTGTCCTATGTCCTGATTGGTGGAGCCTTGAGTACTTTTATCATGTTTATAGTCAGCTTCACGTGTGCCTGTGTTTGTGTTCATGTTGAATGTAATTGTGGTTTGTAAATATGGATGTCACCTGACTGCAAAACAAATCTACCTACGGGTACAAATAAAGTAACCTGAACCTTAACCTGAACCTGAGGTTCATGGGGATGATTCAGTATCTTGCAAAATTCATACCAAACTTGTCAGACATCAGTGATCCATTAAGTAAACTGTTGGAGAGTGACACTAAGTGGCATTGGGAGGAAGCACAAGAGAAAAGTTTTGAAAACCTAAAACACCTAGTCACAAACGCTCCAACTTTGAAGTTTTATGATGTCAACAAACCAGTGACTCCATCTGTGGATGCTAGCTCAGAAGGCATAAGAGCTGTGATACTGCAGGAAGGTCAGCCTGTAGCTTATGGATCAAGAGCACTCACTGTCAACACAGGTATGCTCAAATTGAGAAAGAGCTACTAGCTATTGTATATGGTTGCAAGAAGTTCCATCAGTGTGTTTATGGGAAAGACATAAATGTTGAGAGTGATCATAAACCACTAGAGAGCATCTTTAAAAAACCTTTACACCAAGCTCCAGTGAGACTGCAGAGAAGGCTGCTCAGACTGCAAATGTACAGTTTGAAAGTTAACTATTGACCTGGAAAAGAGGTTCACATTGCAGATGCATTGAGCTGAGCATTTCTTAATGAACATAAAGATAGATAGATAGATACTTTATTTCGAACAAAAAGGTATAACAAAAACAAAACAAATGACAAATGCAATAAAGTAACAGTATACAGTGTTCGAAAGGGAGAAGGAAGTGAACACTTATTAATTCCACCTCCTCTTTTCCATAAATACACCCATGTGAATTATATACAAATTACCACATTTAAGACCCCAAGTAAACAATTAACTGTATTTTGTACATATCAACATTAACACCCATCCATCCTAGAATACATTGATGTCCATACATCAAAACCAGCCTCAAACAACACAGATATACACAGTGCTGCCCCACCCACCATTCCATAGTGTCCCATAGTGTCCCAGAGTGAGCATAGTGAATCGTACATATAAATACTACCCTTCTAACATATATCCTTTCAGCAAATAATGTTTGTACCTCTTTTTGAATTGATTTCTGTTTGTACATAGTTTTAGTTCCGGCTCCAGACTGTTCCACAAATCCACCCCACAGACAGATATGCACATACTTTTCTTGGTTGTTCGTATCGTGGGTTTTGTAAAGTTTAAGTCTCCTCTCAAATTATGATCATTGTCTCTTTTTTTAAAATATTTTTTGTATATTAGTTGGGAGTTGATTATTAATTGCCCTGTACATGACTTGTGCTGTCTTAAATTTAACTAAATCGATAACTTTGTGACATGTGACTTTAAAAACAACGAATTGGTATGGTCTCTATATTCTACATTATTTATTATCCTTATAGCTCTTTTTTGTAATGTGCACATTGACTGTAGGTTGGTCTTGTAGGTGTTTCCCCAGACTTCTACACAGTAGTTAAGATAAGGTAGAAACAGTGAATTGTACAGAAAGACCAATGATTTATAGTCCAAGATGTGTCTTGTCTTCCCCAGTATGCCTATACATTTTGCCAACTTGGCCTGGATGTGACTGATGTGAGGTTTCCAGCAGATTTTATTGTCTAGTGTCACCCCCAGAAACTTATTTTCCTGTACTGTTTGTATTCTGGTATCATCTATCATTACCATTATTTCATGATTTATTTTATAATTTCCAAACAACATAATCTTTGTTTTTTTTTAGTTAACTTTTTCATTTCAGTTGTGACCACCTCTAAAACCTGCTGCAAATTCTCACCAGTGCAAAGGATATTTGTGTCATCCGCAAACAAAATAAATTTCAGAATTTTTGATACTTGGCATATGTCATTTATGTACAAAATAAAGAGTTTGGGTCCCAAAACTGACCCCTGGGGCACACCACAAGTGATGTCCATGAAGGGTGATTTGTGCTCACCAATTTGTACAAATTGTTGTCTGTTACTTAAATAACTTTCCACCCAACTCAGTCCGACCCCTCTTATCCCATACCTTTCCAGTTTCCTTAGTAGTATTCTGTGGTCAATGGTGTCAAAAGCTTTCTTTAAATCTATAAATACTCCTACAGCAAACTTTTTTTTTTATCTATACAACTAGTAATTTCTTCTATAAGTTCGATCAGTGCCAAAGATCACTGCCAAAGATGTAGATTTATCTGCTCTAAAACCATACTGGCTGTCTGTAAGGAGGTTGTGTTTTTCAATGAAATCATCCAGTCTCTTAGTGAAGATTTTTTTCAAGTATTTTGGAGAATTGTGAGAGTAAAGAGACTGGCCTGTAATTTGTGAAACAATGACTGTCTCCTGTTTTGTATAGAGGTATTTTGCTATTTTCATTTTGTTTGGAAATTTACCAGTTTGAAATGACAGGTTACAGATGTGGGTGAGTGGCTTAACAATTCCTTCAATTATTTTTTTCACTATTGTCATGTCAATTTCATTCCAGTCCGTTGATTTTTTGTTCTTAAATTTACTCACAGTCTCGATAATTTCCTTTTCAGTAACTGCACCCAAAAAGATTGTGTTTGGATTTCTATCTTCTATTTCATTTACAGAACCACTGTTGTTTGTTTCTGTTGCCACTATTGATTTTGCTAATTCAGGACCAACGTTTACAAAAAATTTATTGAAACCACTGACCACATCCTCCATATTATTTATCAAATTGCCATTTTCAATGAAATATTCTGGATAATTAGCATTCTTAGGTCGATTACTAATAATCCCATTGAGTACTTGCCATATTCGTCTTAAGATATTTTTATTATCCTCTAATAGTCTGTTGTAATATTGTTTCTTACAGGTCCTCATTATATTAGTAAGCTTATTTTTATATCTTTTATATTTGATCTCAGCCTCAACCGTTCTGCACTTAATAAATTGTTTATATATGTATTCTTCTTTTTACATGCATTTATTAACCCCTTGGTGACCCAAGGAATATTTTTCTTTTGTTGTCTGTCACTGTATTGTTTTACAGGACAGTTTTTATTGTACAATGACTGAAATATTTGTAAAAATTTATCGTATGCTTTATTTATATCATTTTCATCATAAACTATCTTCCAATCTTGTATTAATAATTCCTTTGTCAGTAAATACATAGATTCTTCGGTTCTTATTCTTTTATATTTAATATTTTTGGTATACTTTTTCCTCCTACAATCATATTGATAGACAACAAAAATCAGCAGGTGGTCACTGATATCATTCAATAAAAGCCCACTCCTGATATTATTTTCCATAATGTTTGTGAATATGTTATCTATTAGTGTGGCACTGTGTGACGTGATTCTGCTAGGTCTGGTAATTGTTGGGTGTAAGTCCATACTGTACATTGTGCTGATAAATTCTTCTGTCAAACTATGTTGTTTTGAATTCATCAGATCTATATTTAAATCCCCACAGATGAACATAACTTTATGAGTTAGTTTTGCATACATTTTTTCCATCCAGTCCTTAAATAAGTCAATGTTTGATCCAGGTGTTCTATATACACAGCTCACTACTATATTCTTCACATTGTCCAGACAGATTTTTATTGTAATACATTCAAATAAATCATCCACAGTTACTGACAGATTTTCAGCAACCTTGTATTTCAAGCTCTTGTCAACATAAATTGCAACTCCTCCTCCTTTTTTCACTTTTCTATTTATATAATTTAATTCATAGCCATCCATGGTAAAATCAACTCCTTTCTCTTCATTGAGCCATGTCTCTGATATTGCCACAATTTAAACTGATGTAAATAATCTTTAATGTTATTAAAGTTGGCATAGAGACTTCTGCTGATGAAGTGGATCATAGAAATATTGAAATCAGATGTGAATATTGTGTTAAACTGTTCATCCGTGTAGTAACTACAGTTATTATTGATGGAGCTAAATAAATTATTATCAGGGTCTATGTTATATTCTACGTCCTGTGGGTTGTGATCTGTATATTCAAAAACTTTCAGTTCCTGTTGTTCCTGTTTGTTGATCTTTTGTTTCATGTTGTTAAATGTCTTGTAGCAGATGAGTATATCCCTTCAGTGTCCTACAATTGTCTCTTGTTGATGTCGACTCCAGTTCATAATATTCATTGATATTTGTCCAGTTCCATAATATTACGGATGTTAATGACCTTGGCTTCTTCAGGTGATCCGTTTAATTTGATGTTGTGGGGCACATATATGCACATTTGTATATGACTGCATGATTCATACGTATACCACCTTAGGCTTCACATCTGAGACGGAACAAAGGACTGAGCCGCTCTGGAGATAACACGAGGGTGTGAAGTTTAGTCTTTGGCATGCAAAGAGATAGCCTTGGGGGATTTCGCCCAGCGGCCAGAGACTGAGAGGTGGAGTGTGTTAAGATCGGGGGTAAGTTACATTGTGACTGGGATTAAGTACCATGTGACTGTATGTTTGATGTCCTGAGTATAAAAGGGACAGATGTTGGAAGATTCATTCTCTTTTCTCTTTCTGTGTTTGGATGATGTTGGAGAATGTGAATAAATCTGACTTGAGAAATAAACTCAGCCTCATCTTTCCCCATTCTCCACAATGTATATTTTACAGTTTGATGTCCAGGTGTTTTGAATCTTTTTCTGCTTTCTCAGGTATCTTGCTTTTCTGGCTATTTCTGCGTTTATTTTTGTGAGGTGCTCGTTTATGTAAATGTTCGTTCCTTTCAGTTTTCTACCTTGTTTTAACAGCGCAGTCTTGTATTTTCTGTTGACAAACCTCATGATCACAGCCGGTTTGTCGCCGTTTTTCCTGGGCAGAGGGTAAGATTTGAGAGTCTTTATTGACAAGCAGGTGTATGAATGCGTGAATGTGGAATGTGGATGTCTTGTTGGGGACAGGAGCACCGAGGACGGACCAGAACACCGTACAGCCAGGCAACCCTGAGGACAAGCAGAGGACAAGGGTGAGATGAACACACACAGGGATATGATGAGTAATGAGTGTGGCTTACTTGCAGGGGTTTGATGACTGACGTTGGCAAGACCGGCTCACGCCTGGGAGACAGTGCTCTGATCGGCCCCACGGGACGAAGGTGAAGAGGCACGGTGATGAGGAGGTGGTTCCGCCGCCAGGAGGTCCACCTGTGCACAGGGGATGACTGAGAAAGAAGGTAAGTGGATAATCTTACGTGCATAGGAGAAGCGCAGGCCGTACACGTAGGCGAACGCAGGGCTTCACGAGGAGGAGAGCTGACGACTCCAGGCCGAAGCCCTGGGCAGAGCTGGCTAAATAGGTGCGGCCTGATGAGGTGCAGGTGTGCGCTCAGCTGGGGCGGATGACAGGCGTGAGCGGGCTGTGACAGTACCCCCCCCCCCCCCCCCCGAGCAGCGCCTCCTGGCGCTGGCTTGTCTGGGTGCGCACGGTGGAACTCCCCAACGAGCTGTTGATCCAACACGAAGGCGAAGCGCACCCAGCGTCTATGTTCTAGACCATAACCTTCCCAGTCCACCAGGTACTGTATACCCCGGCCCCGACATCGAGAGTCCAGGATGGCTGTAATGGTCCAAGCCGGGTGGCCGTCAATAATCCTGGGAGGGGGTGGCGCCTTGGGGGGGGGGGGGCAGAGAGGGCTAGACGCTACAGGTCTAACTTGAGAGACATGAAACGTGCGATGGACACGAAGGGGGGGGGGATCTAAGCGCACAGCCACTGGGTTGACCACCTTCTCAACAGCGTAGTGGCCGACATAGCGCTGAGAAAGCTTCTTTTTTTCAGCCTTCAGGTTAATGTTACTTAAAGAATAGATATCAGTATGTATGTGTTAGCAACAAAAATTCAGAGTTGCTGAAGGTCACCTGTGGAGTCCCACAGGGTTCAGTTTTGGGACCATTATTATTCAATATGTATATAAACGATATATGTAAAGTTTCAGAAAAAATGGACTTAATATTGTTTGCCGATGACACTAATCTGCTATGCAGTGGAAACAATTTGGAACAACTTCTGGATACACTCGGAAAGGAATTAGGAAAGCTTAAACTGTGGTTTGATTCAAACAAATTAACGCTCAATTTAAGTAAGACAAAATTTATAGTCTTTAACAACCATCACAACAACCCAGTACCCAAACTCAATGTAAATGGTGTAGAGATTGAAAGGGTATCTGAAACTAAATTCCTTGGAGTAATAATTGATAACAAACTGTGTTGGAAGTCACATATTAATTATATTAAAGGTAAAGTATCCAAATCAATTGCAATATTACACAGAGTGAAATATTTGCTGAATCAACCCACACTATACACCTTGTATCATTCATTAATACTCCCATACATGACATATTGTAATGAAGTATGGGGAAATACATATAAAACAAACATATATCCACTCTTTATGCTTCAAAAGAGAGCTATTAGAATAATAAACAAAGCAGCTTACAGGGAACCAACAAACCCACTTTTTCTCAAACAAAAAACTCTCAAGTTGAAAGATCTGGTTGACTTTAAAACCGCAATAATAATGTTCAAAGTGAAGAATTTATCACTGCCCGCAAATATCCAAAAGTTGTTCCAAACAAGGGAGAAATGATATCACTTCAGAGGAACATGTATATTTCAAAAGCCTACAGTGAGAACAACCACCAAGCAACACTGTATTTCAGTGCAAGGAGTCAGATTATGGAACGATTTTGGACCTGAATTAAAATCATGTACAACGCTTGGAAAATTTAAACAAAAACTAAAGGAAGAAATACTCCAAACATATTTACAAGACGACATGTAAACTCACATAAGGATTGACATATCCAGCCTGTATTGTGTTGTAGCTTAGTTTTTTTGGGGTTTTTTTCTTTTTTTTTTCTCTGTGACATTTTGTCTTAGATTTGTTTTGAATAGTAACCGCTTAACTTAGCTTAGCTTAGTTTTCTTTTTTTTTCTCTCAGTCACATTTTGTCTTAGCTTTGTTTTAAATTGTAATCGCTCTTGTCTTGTTTTCTCTTTTTTCTCTTTTGAATTCTTGGATGGAATATGGGTGGGTAATATAAGCTGCGGCTTCAGCCATCACCCATTTCGGATAACTCACGTGGAATTGTATAGAAGAAGGAGTCTTTGTCTAATTTGACCTTGTTGTTATATTATACAGTTTCTTTTAACCTGTACTGTACTATCTGAAATAAATAAATTCATTCATTCATTCATTCATTCATTCATTCATTCATTCAATGTCTTGGGTAGAGAGCCACACCTGTTGTCCCGTCTGGTATTGTGGAGCGGGCCTCCTGTGGCGATTCGCAGAGGAAGAGTTGCGAGCCGTAGTACGTAACAGGGTCTGCCGGGTTTTGGTCAAGTGAGCCTGGATGGATGGGACAGCCACCTCTCCTTCCTCCTCAGGGAACAGCGGGGGTTCGTACCCCAAGGATGTCTGGAAGGGGGACATCCCGATGGCCGAGGAGAAGGTGGCGTTGTGAGCGTACTCCACCCAGGGGAGATGAGTGCTCCAAGAGGAGGGGATGGAGGAGATGACACAGCGCAGGGTGGCCTCCAGCTCCTGATTGGTACACTCGCATTGCCCATTAGACTGAGGGTGGTGTCCAGAGGACAGGCTGACCGTGGCTCCAAGGGCACTGCAAAAACTCCTCCAGACGCTGGATGTAAATTGAGATCCCCGGTCGGAGACGATGTCAGTGGGGATGCTGTGAAGTCTTATGACGTGTTGCACTAACAGATCAGCGGTCTCACGCGCCGAGGGGAGCTTAGGGAGTGGCAGAAAGTGGGCGGCCTTCGGCCAGAATGACCATATTTCCATGAGGGGGGGGGGGGAGACCGGTGACAAAGTCCAGGGCAATGTGAGACCAGGGCCTTCCCGGAACCGGCAGAGGATGGAGGAGCCCAGCAGGAGGTGAATTGGATGACTTGTTCATGGCGCACTGAGGGCAGGCACGTACATAGTCGGCAACGTCGGTCCAAAGCCCAGGCCACCAGAAGAACCTCTGGATGAGTTTCACCGATCGGACGACCCCTGGGTGGCAGGCGAACTGCGCCGTGTGTGCCCAATGAATAACGTCGCCCCGGACCGACGAGGGCACAAATAATCTCCCTGCTGGGCCACCGCCGGGATCGGGTTCGACCTCTAGCACCTTCCGGACCTTGTCAGTAATCGCCCAGGAGATGGACCCCACAACGCACGACGCAGGCAGGATGGTATGGACCTCTTCCTCAGGGGCTTCTGGGGCAAACTGCCTGGACAATGCGTCTGGTTTCGTGTTCTTGGAAGCTGGGCGATAGGAGATGGTAAATCTGAACCTACTGAAGAACAGCGGACACCGGAGTGGTGGCTCAGTTGGTAGAGTATCCGCCCCACACCCGGGAGGCAGGGGTTCAAATCTTGGCCAGGTCATGCCGAAGACCATATAAAAGTGGAACTTCCTGCCATCCAGCTTGGTGCTCAGCAATAATGGAATGGAGGAGGGAAATCTGTGGCGGCGCCTTGCATGGCAGCGGCCCTCTGATTCTGCACTGGTGTGTGTGTGATTGACATTGTAGACAGGTAAAGCACAATCTCGTTCTACTGTACATGATTGGTTGTACGGTTGACCGTCCTGATGTATTCCAGGTTTTTATGGTCGGTCCAGACCACAAAAGGCTCAGCTGCCCCCTCCAGCCAATGGCGCCACTCCTGCAAAGCGAGTTTAATAGCGGGGAGCTCCCTGTCACCGATGTCATAGTTGCGTTCGGCCGGAGAGAGGCGCTTGGAGAAGAAGGCACAGGGGCGCAGTTTCCCGTCCACCAGATTTCGCTGTGACAAAACAGCCCCCACCCTGGTGTCAGACGCATCCACCTCCACCAGGCATTGCCACGCTGGATTCACCTGAGTGAGGACCCGGGAGGATGAGAATTCCTTCTTGAGAGTCTTGAAGGCGGCCGCTGTTTCCGTCGTCCACTCAAAGCATACTTTCGGGGAGGTGAGGCGAGTCAGAGGAGGGATGATGGAACTGTAACCGGGGACAAAGCGGCGGTAAAAGCCAGCAAACCCCAGGAATTGCTCGACCTGCTTCCTGGAGGAGGGAGTGGGCCATTCAACCACCGCTTTGATCTTGGCCAGGTCAGGAATGAGCTGATTATGAGAGATAATAAAACCTAGAAAGGAGGTCTTGTCAGTGAAAAACTCGCATTTTTCAGCCTTGACGTAAAGTTGATTCTCCAGGAGATGTTATAGGACCCGCCTCACATGGAGTAGATGCTCCTCCTGAGAGCAGGAGAAGATTAAAATGTCATCTAGATAGACGAAAGCAAAGACCGCCAAGAAATCACGAAGAACGCCATTGATTAAACGTTGGAAGACGGCAGGGGTGTTGGTGAGCCCAAACGGCATCACAAGGTACTCAAAGTGGCCGCTGGGCGTCCGAAAAGCCGTCTTCCACTCATCACCCTCCCGGATCCGGATGAGGTGGTAAGCGCTGCAAAGGTCCAACTTGGTGAACCAGGACGCCCCCTGGAGGGAGCTAAAGGCCGAGTCCATAAGGGGCAAAGTGTAGCGGTCCTTGATGGTAATGTCGTTAAGGGCCCTAAAATCAATGCAAGGCTGTAGGGACCCGTCTTTCTTCGCAACAAAAAAGAATCCAGCACCCAGGGGAGACGAGGATGGGCGGATGATGCCGGCACTGAGGGAGTCTCAGAGGTAGGCGTCCATAGCCTCTCGTTCAGGGGCTGAGAGGCTGTAGAGGCGGCCGGATGGGAGAGGCGCCCCTGCCCGGAGGTCGATGGCACAATCATGGGGCAGTTTATTTTTTATTTAGCGAATGCAAAGTCCTTAAGCCAAGCAGTTGCCTCCTGGTTTGCTGTATGGAGGGTGTGTAATCCTCCTTCCAGTCTTTGGAGCGGGCAAGCCTCTATGATGTGTTCCATTGTTTGCTCCTCTCCACATGCGCACAGTGGGCTAGGGCTATGGGGCAGTGGGGTGGGAGGGAAAGCGCCTTTGACTTACTTAAGGACAAAATTGTTGGTACTCCTCTGTTAATGAAAGAAAAACCCACAATAGTCACAGAAATAACTTGAATCTCACAAAAGTGGTAATAAATAAAAATTCTATGAAAATTAACCATTGAAAATCAGACAATGCTTTTGAATTGTGGTTCAACAGAATTATTTTAAAAAAACAAACTCATGAAACAGGCCTGGACAAAAATGATGGTACCCTTAACTTAATATTTTGTTGCACAACCTTCTGAGGCAATCACTGCAATCAAGCGATTTCTGTAACTATCAATGAGACTTCTGCACCTCTCAGCAGGTATTTTGGCCCACTCCTCATGAGCAAACTGCTCCAGTTGTCTCAGGTTTGAAGGGTGCCTTCTCCAGACGGCATGTTTCAGCTCCTTCCACAGACGTTCAATAGGATTTAGATCAGGGCTCATAGAAGGCTACTTTAGAATAGTCCAATGTTTCACGCTTAGCCATTCTTGGGTGTTTTTAGCTGTGTTTTGGGTCATTATCCTGTTGCAAGACCCGTGACCTGCAACTGAGGCCAAGCTGTCTGACACTGGGCAGCACATTTCTCTCTAGAATACCTTGATAGTCTTGAGATTTCATTGTACCCTGCACAGATTCAAGACACCCTGTGCCAGATGCAGCAAAGCAGCCCCAGAACATAACAGAACGTCCTCCATGTTTCACAGTAGGGACAGTGTTCTTTTCTTGGTATGCTTCATTTTTGCGTCTGTGAACACAGTGCTGATGTGCCTTGCCAAAAAGTTCCAGTTTTGTCTCGTCTGTCTATAGGACATTCTCCCAGAAGCTTTGTGGCTTGTCAACATGCAGTTTGGCAAATTTCAGTCTGGCTTTTTTATGATTTGTTTTCAACAGTGGTGTCCTCCTTGGTCTTCTCCCATGAAGTCCACTTTGGCTCAAACAACGACGGATGGTGCGATCTGACACTGATGTACCTTGACCTTGGAGTTCACTATGAATGTGTTTAGAGGTTGCTCTGGGCTCTTTTGTTACCATTCGTATTATCCGTCTCCTCCTGTGGCCACGTCCAGGGAGGTTGGCTACAGTCCTGTGGATCTTAAATTTCTGAATAATATGTGCAACTGTAGTCACAGAAACATCAAGATGCTTGGAGATGGTCTTATAGTCTTTACTTTTAACATGCTCGTCTATAATTTTCTTTCTAATCTCCTGAGACAACTCTCTCCTTTGCTTCCTCTGGTCCATGTTTAGTGTGGTACACACCATGTCACCAAACAGCACAGTGACTACTTGTCACCCTTTAAATAGGCCGACTGACTGATTACAAGTTTGTAGACACCTGTGATGTTAATTAGAGGACACATCTTGGTTGAACATCCCTATGGTCACATTATTTTCAATCTTTTCTAGGGGTACCATCATTTTTGTCCAGGCCTGTTTCATGAGTTTGTTTTTTAAAATAATTCTGTTGAACCACAATTCAAAAGCATTGTCTGATTTTCATTGGTTAATTTTCATAGAATTTTTATTTATTACCACTTTTGTCAGATTCAAGTTATTTCTGTGACCATTGTGGGTTTTTCTTTCATTAACAGAGGGGTACCAACAATTTTGTACACGTCTGTAAGGTCACACAGCTGACAGTGGATGTCAGAGCACAAACCAAGCATGAAGTCAAAGGAATTGTCTGTAGACCTCCGAAACAGGATTGTCTCGAGACACAAATCTGATGAAGGGTACAGAAAAATTTCTGCTGCTTTGAAGGTCCAAATGAGCACAGTGGCCTCCATCATCAATAAATGGAACAAGTTTGGAACCACCAGGGCTCTTCCTAGAGCTGGCTGGCCGTCGAAACTGAGCGATCGGGGGAGAAGGGCCTTTGTCAGGGAGTTGACCAAGAACCTGATGGTCACTCTGTCAGCGCTCCAGTGTTCCTCTGTGGAGAGAGGAGAACCTTCCAGAAGGACAACCACCTCTGCAGCAATCCACCAATCAGGTCTGTATGGTACAGTGGCCAGATGGAAGCCACTCCTTAGTAAAAGGCACATGGCAACCTGCCTGGTGTTTGCCAAAAGGCACCTGAAGGACTCTCGGACCATGAGAAACAAAATTTTCTGGTCTTTTGAGACAGAGATTGAACTCTTTGATGTGAATTCCAGGCATCATGTTTGGAGGAAATCAGGCACCAATCATCATCAGGCCAATACCATCCCTACAGTGAAGCATGGTGGTGGCAGCATCATGCTGTAGGGATGTTTTTCAGCGGCATGAGCTGGGAGACTAGCCAGGATAGAAGGAAAGATGAATGCAGCAATGTACAGAGACATGTTGAATGAAAACCTGCTCCAGACACTCTCGACCTCAGACTGGGGCAACGGTTCATCTTTCAGCAGGACAACAACCCTAAGCACACAGCCAAGATATCAAAGGAGTGGTTTCAGGACAACTCGGTGAATGTCCTTGAGTGGCCCAGCCAGAGCCCAGACTTGAATCCAATTGAACATCTCTGGAGAAATCTGAAAATGGCTGTGCACCGACGCTTCCCATCCAACCTGATGGAGCTTGAGAGGTGCTGCAAAGACGAATGGGCAAAACTGCCCAAAGACAGGTGTGGCAAGCTTGTGGCATCATATTCAAAAAGACTTGAGGCTGTAATTGCTGTCAAAGGTGCATCAACAAAGTACTGAGCAAAGGCTGTGAATACTTACGTACATGTGATTTCTTAGTTTTTTATTTTTAATAAATTTACAAAAATCTAAAAAAAAAAAAAACCTTTTTTCACATTGTCATGATGGGGTATTTTGTGTACAATTTTGAGGAAAAAATGAATTTAAGCCAGTTTGGAATAAGGCTGTAACATAACAAAATATGGAAAAAGTGAAGCGCTGTGAATACTTTCCGGATGCACTGTATCTTATCCTGAGGTCACATAACGGAACAAGCTGCTTTCTGGAATTGGAGTCCAAGATGTTATGTGCAACTAATTATCAAAGAGGCAAAGATTATCAAGGTTAAAGTGACACCACCAAAAATTGAGTTTTTTTTTCTTGTTAATATGTCTATAATATGGTTATAACTTAGAATATATATCAAGAGCTAAATCACTCCTATGTGTCATGTCCAGGGTTTTCTCTGGTAATACTTCTGGGTGGCGGTCCACCGCGCCAGAAGAATTTCCGCCGCGCTTATGAGGATATATAAATTTAAGAAAAATATATGAAGCAAGGACTTTCCGCTAACGTGCACACAAACAACGCGTGTGACCGTCATCCGCATAGAGTTGAGAAGCACCCCACCCACACAAGCTTTCCAGTCAGTCACCAGGCAGAGTGTCTCACTAGCATGACTTTCTGAGAGAAACATGAGTTTATTAAAGTACTTTAAACATTGAAAAAATCATAAGAGGTATGTAAGCACTGGCGTTTATCATGGTTTTAACCAGCTGGAAACGGGAGCAATAATGGAAGAGTCACTTACCTAAGAGAAGTGGTTAGAATTCATATGCAGCCGACTTCATATCAAGGGAAAGGCAAGGGGGACTGATGAATTGCTGAGGATACATTTTACCAGCCACTACAATATTAAGTTATGTTCCCTATTACAGTATGTACCTGGCAAGTTAAGATGACCAAAATTCACAAAGTGTCTTTAATCCGTCAGCAGCCTTCAGACAAACAAAACGTGCCACCATTTGGATTTCAAAATAAGGGAGGTTTTTCCTGCTGTCTGGGTGGTGAGGAGATTTCTAAAACAAAAACCACCGTCAGTGTGTGAATGTGTGTGTGAATGAGTGGACTGCAGGATCTGTAAAGTGCTTTGGTCATCAAGAGATGAGAATAAAAGCGCTATATAAGTGAATGCCATTTACCATAAATATAAAGAAATATTATAACAGAAATAACGGCATCCCTGGTCATGTAAGTTAATTTATTTCATTAAATACAATTTTATTAATATTTTTTCTGTGTAATCAGAGTGAAATTATTGTTTTGTTCTGACTGCAAAATTATGGTCAAAAATGTAAATTGTTAAAAGGAAAAAGGAAAAAAAAAAACATTACCACAGTCTGTTTCAAATTTATTTAAAAGAATAGTAATTTTATATAAAAAAACAGACAAAAATAAGCCATAAAATAATCCACAAATTTATAATAAAGTTTCAAATGTACAAGAAAAGTCAATTTTACAAGAGGAAATGACAAATTTGAGGAAAATGGTTTCAAATTTAGATAAATTTACAGAGAAAAGTAGAAAATTATAAGAAAATTGTAAATTTTTGAGAAAAACCTCAAACCTTCAAGACTGAAGTCATTACTCAAGTTTTTAAGTGGGTGCTCTTTGTACCCTTAACTCAACTAGAAATTTTTGGTTGTCTACTTTTAATTATTAATTTCAAAGCACTGCTTTTACATGAGTAGAATTTCTGGTTATTATACCCATCTTTGATCATATAATTTAAGTATGCATGAGTACATTACTATTATGAATGTTTCTTTCCCTTCCCTACTCTCTCAATGGAAAAAAAGAAACACTAGAATAAAAACACAAAAAATACACATATTTTTGTCATTTATGTAAACACTGGCAAAAAAAAAAAATCCTGCAGGAGAAAACATGACACTTGATATTTTCTAACCAGTTTGTATACCACCATAGACAGAGAGAGAACCTGAATTAGACAGGGCTCAGAGAGGGCAAGATGAGACAGAAGAGAGGAGCCAAGGAGAGGAAAGTGTCCAGGCAGAGGGTCCAGGAGAGGTGGGAGCAGAGGAAGGAGAGAAGGATAACACCACTAAAAAGTCTAAGCACAGGACGTCTGGGTGGGACCCCAACTGGCCCAACATTCCAATATTCAAGCCTCGGTTGTACAATACTTCAAATGTTAAGTTCCATATGCAAAGTTACTGTGCAAAATTTAAAAAAGAAATAAATAGTATAAAATTAACATATTCCGGTAACAATCGTGCCATATGTTTACACCCCCTCCCCCCAGAAAAATACTGTATGTTGCCACCACGCCAAGGACTTTAAGCCAGAGGAAACACTGCATGTCTGTTTTTTTGCTGTGAAAGTTCAGTTAAGCTCCTCCCCTTGGAAAAAGGCAAGTTTAGACAGAGCGTTTTTGGTGATATACAGTGGATATGAAAAGTCTACACATCCCTGTTCAAATGCAAGGTTTTTGTGATGTAAAAAATGAGACCAAGATAAATCATTTCAAAACTGTTTCCACCATTAATGTGACCTATAACCTGTACGTGTCATGAACCGAGAGCTGGAGGTTTCCGCCAGGCTCGGTCTCATGGCCTTTTCCGAATATTTACATATTTGTTGTACTTTATGTCTTCTGGGTTTCTGTATTCATGTTCTGTTTGCCATTTTCCTGTTTGTGTTCTAGTTTTGTTACACTTTTATTTTGTATTTATTTATATTTATATTTTAGTCTGTTTGGATTATATTTTATTCTTTATTTTCTCATTGTTGTTCTTTTGCTGGTTGACAGCTGTCAGTGGCGTGGTACTCCGTTTGGGCATTGCCCTGTTAGCTGTCAGCCTTGGTTTGCCTCTCTCTCACTGCCCCAGCTGGTCCTCATTATGTATCATTGCCTTCTCCTGCCCGTTCAGATACCCACATCTGTCATTTATTATGTTAATGGTTTTTGATCCTATTTAAGGGCTTTATTTTCATTTTCTCATTGCCGCTGTCTTGGTTTGCATTCTCCTCAGCTCCACCCGAGCCCTGCCCTGCTCTGGTGCACAAAATCTGTAAGTTTTCTCCTTCGTTTGTTTTTTGTGTTAAGAACACTGTGTTGAATTTTATATTTGTTGTTTTTTTTTCAATAAATTGCCCAGACTCACAGTTCAGCATGTGGGTCTCATCTTTCTGCCCCAAAGGGCAGTCATGACAGAAGACAGTGGCCAGTAGAGACCCAGCTGCTGTGAATTTGTGGATTTTTGCTTTTCTTTTCACTCACCTGTTTTGTGGAGCTCGACATGTCCCCAGTTCGCTGGCGTCCGGTGACCAAGGGGAGATCGGGTTCCCCGAGCATGGAGGAGGAGTGGGCTGCCGAATTTATCCAGGGATTCGTGGATGAAGCCCTCACCTCCTGGAGCCCAAAAAAGATCTGGGAAAAGGTGGATTCGGCAACCGCCATCATCAAGGCGCATCCAGGGTTATGGAGGCACGCCCAGCTCGCTGACTTGTTGGCCACACTCTCCGTGTTGCAGGAGTCTTTCCCCGGGCTGATGTGGGGGCCGCCTCTAGGGAGCCCAGAGCCTACACGGAGACGTGCTCCACGGAAGACGCCTTGCCTCGCCTCCAATATGCCCACTCCTGCTCCTGATTCATCAGCTCCACAACGCCAGTGTCATCCAGCTCCAGACCGCCGGAGGAATATTCCCGCCTCTTGGGCAGCAAATTCCCCTTCGCCGAAGCAGAAGCCTCCCTCAGCAGTGCGCACTCTGTGTTTTTCGCCTCCAGCTGAATCGTCAGCTCCTCCCCTCTCCGCAGCTGCTGTTCTCTGCTTCTCCTCGGCGCTTTCATCCGCTGCCAAGAGGTTGTCTGTTTTTCCCCTGGCTCCACCCACCTCCGTGTCCACTGGGGCTGCTCATCCACAGTCCTCTGAGGAGCCGATATTCACTGTAGCCACGGAAAGGGACGACACTACACCCGCTGCAGCAGGCAACATCGAAACCCGGGAACACAGGCAAGTGTCATTTCATTCCCCTTCATTTTATGATGATATGCCTTGTCTGATTCCCAGTAGTGAGGCTCAGAGTTTGCAGTCCCCTGAGTCCTCACCGCCTATTGCAGCTATTAACTTCTCACCTGCCCTCTCCGTGTCTCCGTCTATCCTCCCTGAGGGTCCGCCGATGACAGGGTTGAGCTGCCGGACGATGGAGGAACCTGCGGCCCTGGAGGACCTGCTCCCAGTCCCGCAGCCACAGTCTGGAAAGAGGGAGAGTGCTTCCTGCGACCCGAAGCCTGCGCCGACGGCAGAGCGTCCCCTGGCTTCGGCTATGCGGAATCCAGCGCCAGCAGTGAGCCGACCCACAGCCGCCATGCCGGAGGAGTCACCTGCGTGGGTCAGAGAAAGGAGGGCTCTGGAGAAGTAAAACACTTCAGAGGCTGGGAGAAGTGTAGTGACGAGGAGAATCCAATATAGCCGCACTGCCACAGTGAATAGGCAGTGCTTAAATACCCAGAAGAGAAATGAGCTGCAGGTGTGAGTCAATGAGTGAGCAGTTGACCTACTTACCTAACTGCCCACAGCTGGATGACAGGTGAGCAGTTAGTGGGAGTGTCTGAGAAGAGGAGGCACAAAAGTAAACAAACCAACAAACATATACAGAACACTAACAAAATCAAACTAGTAGATAAACAATACTAGAAATAAAGTGAGGGTCTGAGCTCAGTACAAAACAAGAGCTCAGACACATGACAAATATATGTTATAATATGTGAGTAATAAGCATATGTAATAATTTCCCATCGATTCCTTATAGCACCTTCTTCATGACATTGAATTCAATTCAATTCAATTCAACTTTATTTATATAGCGCCATTTCACAACAACAGTCATCTCATAGCACTATCAACTGTAGGGGGGAACCCCCACAGTTGCAGAAAGACCCCAGCAATCAGGCGATCCCCTGTGAGCAAGCACTTGGCGACGGTGGAGAGGAAAAACTCCCTTTTAACAGGAAGAAACCTCCAGCAGAACCAGGCTCAGGGAGGGGCAGTCATCTGCTGCGACTGGCTGGGGGGTGAGGGGATAGAGAAGAAGAAAAGAACAGACATGTAGAGAGCAAACAGCACGATGGGGACTCAATCTATGGGAGAGAACAAACAAATGTTAATGACCAGCAAAAAAAAATATTTCATAGAGAGTGAGGAAAGGAGTGAGGCCCAGTGCATTACTGGAGGTCCCCCGGCTGACTAAACCTATTAGCAGCATAACTAAGGGAGGGTTCAGAAACACATGATCCCTCCCTAATTGTAGGCTATATCAAAAAGGTAGGTTTTAGCCCTATTCTTAAAAACAGAGATCGAGTCTGACTCCCAAATCCAGATTGGCAGCTGATTCCACAGGAGAGGAGCTTGATAACTGAAGGCTCTGCCTCCCATTGTACTTTTGGAGATTCCAGGTATTACAAGTAATCCTGCATTTTGGGAGCGTAGTGCTCTGTTAGGATAATACGGTAGTATCAGATCTTTTAAATAAAAAGGAGCCTGATTGTTTAGAGCTTTGTAAGTAAGAAGAAGGATTTTAAACTTAATTCTAAACTCTATGGGAAGCCAATGAAGGGAGGCCAGAACCGGAGAGATATGATCTCTCTTTCTAGTACCTGTTAAAACTCTTGCTGCAGCATTTTGGATCAGCTGAAGACTTTTTAAAGATGTTTTAGGACAGCCTGATAATAAAGAATTACAATAATCTAATCTCGAGCTAACAAAAGCGTGGATCAGCTTCTCAGCATCACTCTGAGACAAGATGCTCCTAATCTTGGCAATATTATGCAAATGATAGAAGGCAGTCTTAGAAACAAATTTAATATGTGAATTGAAGGACAAATCCTGATCAAAAATAACTCCAAGGTTCCTCACAGAGCTATTAAGAGAAAGAGTAACTGCATCCAAACTGAAAGTTTGATTTGGAAAGGAATTTCTAAGGTTTTTTGGACCAACAAGAATGACTTCAGTCTTATCTGAATTTAATAGCAGGAAATTACAAGTCATCCAGGCTTTGATTTCCTTAAGACAGGCTTCTAACTTGGCTAATTGATTACTATCATCTGGCTTCATTGACAGGTATAATTGTGTGTCATCTGCATAACAATGAAAATGTATACAGTGCTTTCCAATAATGTTGCCTAAAGGAAGCATATATAAACTAAAAAGAGTAGGGCCTAGCACAGATCCCTGTGGAACTCCATGACTAAGCCTTGAGCTGAAAGAAAACTCATTATTTACATGAACAAACTGGAACCTATCAGATAAATAGATAACTTAATAAATAGATAAATAGATAACTAAATAATCAGATAACTTTTGTGAAGAGAACATTCTTCCATCACGCACCAGGGTGAGTTACTCTAATGACAAACCCTGGTTCACAGCTAAGCTCAGACAGATCAGGAAGGAGAAGGAAGCAGCGCTGAAAAGTGGAGACAGGGACTGCTACAGGGAGGTTAAATACCGGTTTAACAGAGAGCTGAAGAGGGCTAAATCTGTGTACTCAGAGAGACTCCAGCAGCAGTTCACTGCTAATGATTCGGCTTCCGTGTGGAGAGGACTGAGGCAAATCACCAACTATCGACCTAAGGCTCCTAAAGGTCAGGATGACAAAGCCCTTTGTCAGAGACTGTCCCAACACTATGCCCGTTTTGACACCTCGTCATCTGTGTCCAACTCCCCCCCTCCCTCCAGCTCCACAGCCTCCACATTCCCTACTTCATTTAAGGCACCCCCCCCTCCTCCCCCCCTCCCCTTATCATCAGTGAGCAGGATGTGCTCAAACAGTTCTCCAGACTGAACCCGCGCAAGGCCCCCGGCCCAGACGGCGTGTCTCCCTCCACCCTGAGACTCTGTGCGAAACAGCTGGCTCCTGTATTCACAGACATTTTTAACACCTCCCTTAAGTTATGCCACGTGCCATCCTGCCTCAAATCCTCCACCATCATCCCTGTCCCCAAGAAGCCACGGATCACTGGACTTAATGACTACAGACCTGTAGCGCTCACCTCTGTAGTCATGAAGTCCTTTGAGCACCTGGTCCTGTCCCACCTCAAGTCCATCACCACCCCTCTCCTGGACCCGCTGCAGTTTGCCTACCGAGCCAACAGGTCTGTAGACGATGCAGTCAACCTGGCCCTCCACTCCATCCTGCAGCACCTGGACTCCCCGGGAACCTACGCCAGGATCCTGTTTGTGGACTTCAGCTCCGCATTCAACACCATCCGCCCCGCTCTGCTCCGGGACAAGCTGTCCCTGCTCAACGTGCCTGACTCCCTCTGCAGGTGGATCATCGACTTCCTGACGGACCGGAGGCAGCATGTGCGGCTGGGAAAGACTGTCTCAGACTATACTAGCATCAGCACCGGATCACCCCAGGGCTGTGTACTTTCCCCCCTACTCTTCTCCCTTTACACCAACTCCTGCACCTCCAGCCACCAGTCTGTCAAGTTGATCAAGTTTGCGGACGACACCACCCTCATCGGGCTCATCTCCAACGGCGACGAGTCCGCCTACAGGAGAGAGGTGGCCCAGCTGGCGTCCTGGTGCAGCAATAACAACCTGCAGCTGAACGCTCTGAAGACAGTGGAGATGATTGTAGACTTCAGGAAAGTCACTACTCCTCTGCCCCCCCTCACCCTCTCAGGCTCTCCCATCACCACTGCTGATTCCTTCCGCTTCCTAGGCACTACCATCACCAGGGACCTCAAATGGGAGCTGACCATCAGCTCACTCATCAAAAAAGCCCAGCAGAGGATGTTCTTCCTGCGGCAGCTGAGGAAGCTCAAGCTACCCACCAAGATGTTAGTGCAGTTCTACACAGCCATCATCGAGTCCATCCTCACCACCTCCATAACCGTGTGGTACGCAGGAGCCACTGCCAGGGACAGACTAAGGCTGCAGCGCGTCGTGCGCACTGCTGAGAAGGTGATCGGCTGCAAGCTCCCATCTCTCCAGGATCTGTACATCTCCAGGACCCGGAGGCGTGCTGGCCGGATCATAGCCGATCCCTCACACCCTGGTCACGTACTGTTTGCCCCCCTCCCCTCTGGTAGAAGACTTCGGTCCATCCAGACTAAAACCTCCCGTCACATGAACAGCTTCTTCCCCTCTGCCATTAGACTGCTGAACACTAAGTGACTCTCGTGCACCATGTACAGCAGCTCAACCAGACTCATGTCAATCATCACTGTTTTCTTCCTGCATTACCGACAGCACTATATACTGTAGTTCTCCACAGTATCTGCTGCTGGCTAATATATATTTTAACTGTTGACCAGTATCACTTAATCTTATCCTACACTTTATTACATGTATAGTTTATTTCTCTTATCTTATCATGTTTAATGTTGCAGCATTGTACCGAGACAAATTCCTAGTTTGTGTACTACATGAACAATGGCAATAAACCTGATTCTGATTCTGATTCTAAATAAGATCTAAACCACTGCAACGAAGTTCCATTAAGTCCAACATAGTGTTCTAATCTATCAAGTAGAATATTATGATCGATAGTATCAAAAGCTGCACTAAGGTCTAAAAGGACAAGTACAGAAACTAGTCCATTATCAGATGCAATGAGGAGGTCGTTAGTGACCTTCGCTAAGGCTGTTTCAGTACTATGATGGATTCTAAACCCAGATTGAAACTCTTCAAGTAAACCATTTCCCTGCAGGTGGTCAAATAATTGCGTAGCAACAACTCTTTCTAAGATTTTTGAAATGAAAGGGAGATTAGAGATTGGTCTATAGTTAGCTAAAGCTCCTGGATCTAGTGTTGGCTTTTTGAGTAAGGGTTTAATTACAGCCGTTTTAAAAGCCTGCGGTACATGGCCTAAAGTTAATGAAGAATTGATTACATGAAGAATAAAGCTACCAATAAGTGGGAAGACTTCTTTAAATAACCTGGTAGGAATAGGGTCTAAAAGACAAGTTGAAGGTTTGGATGAGGAAACTATTTTGTCTAACTCACAGAGGTCGATTGGAGTAAACTCATCAAGACAGACATCAAAAGAAGGAGTTGTAGTAGTTACAGTATTTAAGTTAACTGTGGGAAGAATCTGATTGATTTTATCTCTGATGGATGAAATTTTATTATTGAAAAAGTTCATAAAGTCCTGACTAGTAAGCTCTAAGGGAATGCTAGGATTGACAGAGTCCTGACTCTTTGTCAACCTGGCTACAGTACTGAAAAGAAACCTGGGATTATTCTTGTTCTCTTCTATTAATGCAGAGTAATAACTTGTTCTAGCTTTTCTAAGAGATTTTTTATAAATTAAAAGATGATTTCTCCAAGCTAAATAGATTTCATCTAAATTAGTAGAGCGCCATTTTCTTTCTAATTGACGAGTCTTCTGTTTTAAGCTACGAGTTTCTGTGTTGAACCAAGGAGTTAGAAATCTCTGATTAGACTTTTTCTTTTTTAAGGGGGCCACCAAGTCTAGAGCCTGATGCAGAGAAGCTGAAACACTATCCACCATGTTATCAATTACAGAAGGAGCAAGCTGTCTATAAGTTATTTCCGTTGTGTTGACACATGGCATAGAGGAAACAATCTGCATAAATTTGGAAACAGCATCATCTGAGAAGCATCTATTGTAATAATATTTTTCTTTAGGAGCCAAATAGTCAGAAATAGTAAAATCAAAGGTTAACAGACAATGGTCTGACAGTACAGGGCTATGAGGAGACACTGCAAGATTTTCTATTTCTATGCCATATGTCAGAACAAGGTCCAATGTATGGTGGAGGTAATGAGTAGAATTTCCTACTTTCTGAGAAAACCCAATCGAGTCTAATATTGAATTAAAAGCCACATTAAGGCAGTCACTATCTACATCCACATGTATATTAAAGTCCCCTACTATAATTATTCTATCAGATTTCAGCACTAAATCAGCTAAGAAATCAGCAAATTCGGATAAAAATTCTGAGTAGGTTGATGGGGGACGATAAACTATGGCAAATAAAATTGGGTTTAACCTAAAATTGCTAAAGTGCCCAATACTGAGGACCAGGCCCTCAAAGGAATTATAACATGTTTTTTGCTTTACATTAACTAGTAATTTGGAATGGTAAATTGTTGCTACTCCTCCTCCACGACCAGAACTTCTGGGATTTTGACAGTTTAAATAACCAGAGGGAGTTGATTCATTTAAACCAACATAATCCTCTTGCCCTAACCAAGTCTCTGTAAGGGAAATTAAATCAATCTGATGATCAATTAACAGATCATGGACTAACAGAGACTTGGGAGTTAGAGACCTAATATTTAATAAACCACATTTAATTTTTAAATTATGAGGAGGAACAGAGGCCAAATCATTCAATTTAGAGGCTTTATGTTTAATTTGAGTTTTACCAATATTTTGCTTTATCACTTTGGGATGCTTATACATTATATTTTTATTCACTTTGGAGGGAGCAGACAACGATTCTCTGATGGGGAAGACAGGGGCTAAGATGAGGGGTGGCGGATGAAGAGGAGCTGCAGAGAGGCGTGTAAGACTGCGACTCTGCTTCCTGGTCCCAACTCTGAGTAGTCACGGTTTTGGAAATTTGGATAAAAAAGATGCCAGATTGTTAGATAAATGAGAAGCACCATCCAAAGTGGGATGAATGCTGTCTCGTCTCATAAGACCAGGTTTTCCCCAAAAAGAGCTCCAATTGTCAATGTAGCCCACGTCATTTTTAGGACACCACACAGACAGCCAGCGGTTCAAGGATGACGAGAGGCTAAACATGTCATCACTGGTCAGATTGGGGAGGGGCCCAGAGCATACTACAGTGGCAGACATCGTTTTTGCAAACTCACACACCGATTCTACATTAAGTTTCGTGACTTCCGACTGCCGGAGACGGATGTCATTAATGCCGGCGTGAATAACAATTGTGGAGTATTTACAGTTACTTTTAGCCAGCATTTTCAAATTTGACTCGATGTCGCCTGCTCTGGCCCCAGGAATGCATTGGACTATGGCCACTGGAGTCTCTAGGTTCACGTTTCTGACTACAGAGTCGCCAATGATCAGAGTTTTTTCCTCAGCGGATGTGTCGCTGAGCGGGGAAAAACGATTAGAGACGTGAACAGGTTGGTGGTGAACCGGGGCTTTGCGACTAGGCTTCCTTCTCACCGTCACCCACCCAGTCTCCTCGCTGCTGAGGAGAGCCGAGGGACCGCTGACAGTGGGGCCTAAGCTAGCTAGCGCCGCTGCAGCTAATGGGCGTCCGTCAAGATTAACTGGCGCAGACGGTGTTTCAATGCAGCGGAGCCGGGATTCCAAATCAGACAACCTCGCCTCGAGCGCCTCAAGAAGACAACATTTATTACATTTACCGTTATCACTAAAAGAGGCAGAGGTGTAGCTAAACATCTGACAGAGAGAGCACACCAGAGGAGGAGAAGAAAGAGAGCTAGTAGCCATAGCTAGTAGCTGGAGAGCAAACCACACAGGCAGACAGCAAAACAGGAAGTGACGATACGTTACCACAAGGAAGTGACGATCAGAAGCGGATCGACAAGGTTGACATTGTTGTTACGTTGTTGTTACGTTGTACCTCGAAGACAATGACAAGGCCAGGAGTGGAGCTGAACACTACTTTATTAAACCAACTGGGCTCAGTACACCCAACCACACATGCAGCCACTTGGCAGAGGAAAGGTGGAAGAGACCGCCCCTCTGCCAGCAGCCCCTCTTATACCACCGGAGATGACAGCAGCAGGTATCGGTTGTGCTGCTCACCCTTCACCTGCAGCCGACCCTGGTACTGCTCCATGTCCCGCTTCTGTCTCACCCGCCTGGACCTCGTCTCCACCCAAGCCCGAACACAGTCTGCGATTTAAAGTGGGGCCTTGCACGGCCTGCGGTGTCTCCACCTGGCACCCACACTTCCGGTGCCACACGGTCTTGCCCAGATAGCTTGTCGATCTGCTGCTGACCCCGTCCCTGTGGTCCCGTGTTCACCAGTCATCCATGGCCGTGCTCCTGGAACATCCGAGACCATCGTTTGGACCACGCTCATCGCCATAGGCCCTCCCCCATACTGCCCGGTGCCCACATCCAGGGCAGCTCGGACACTGGTACTGTGGTCCTCTCGTGGCGACCCTGAGCGCGATGGAGCCTGTCCACTCTCCGGAGTGCCCAGCAATGGTTCATCCCACACTGCGTCATCCCGGACCCTTGGAACCGGCCAGTCCCACAGTCCATCACCTGACCACTCCTCACCAGCACCGCCCCTAATGGAGAATCCAAGGCCATAAAACAAGTTGCAGCCCATGATGTTAGAGCCATAGGCAGTGACGATGAACTCCACAGTGACCATCATCGCTGACTTGTACTGAGCTGTTCACATGATGGTGCCCACTGAGGCCAACCGTCCTCCTCCATAGCCGCAAAGCGGCACCGTGAAACTTCCGATTCTGTAGTGGGGAATACACTGCCTGACTGTAGCCCAATTCAGCACGGAACTCTCCGCTCCCGTGTCAATCAACATTGGTACCGGAACTCCATCCAGGATTACCGTGTAGCACGTGCGCCCATCGGTACTCAGGGATACCGTGTGACCCATTGTTGGAGCGGGGACAGTTGAGGTCCTGCTCGGGCTTCCTTGTCCAGCTGACTGGCACATCCTGATGAAATGGTGGAGGTGGCCGCAATTTCCACAGCGCTTTCCTCTTGCCGCACACTCTCTGGTCTTGTGGTGGTGCGTCGTGGACCCACAACCCATACACCTGGGCAGACCTCATCCGTACAGCACTGGCATTCTCGTCGTCCTCTTCGACACTCCCATCACTGTCCGGGTCCACTACCTGTGCAGCCATGGGGGATCTTGAACCTCCTGGCGAAGGATGCTCATTCAGCTCCTGAGTTAGCTTCTCTGCTGCTTCTAGCTGTAGCGCCAACGCAACAGCCTTTGTTAGCATCAACTTCCCCGGGAAGTGAGCAGCTTGGAGTGGGCTGCGGCACAGCTGGTGTTTTCCGCCAACTCGTCGCGTACCATTTCTTCCTCTAATGACTCAAATCGGCACTCAACGGCCAACTGTCTTAAGTCTGACACAAACTGTTGGATTGGTTCGCCTACCCATTGGCGGCGCTGTCTGAACTTAATCCGCCAAACGATGGCGTTGTCTGGTGCTCTGAAATGGTGGTCCATTAATTCGACTACATCTTCATACATGTCCACATCTCCAAGCGTGCCCAAAATCCTTTGTCCCTCCATTCCCAGGTTGTGCATCAATAATGCAAGAGCTTGCAGTTTCTCCATTCTTCCCAAGTCCAGCGCTATATACGTCTGGAAAGCCTTATACCAACAAGGCCACGGCACAGGCAATTTCCCCGGGAGCTCCAGGAATGTACGAATCGGTGTTCCACATGCCTCTATGAGTTTATCACTCATCGCCAAATGTTATGTCGTACCTCGTAGATAATGACAAGGCCAGGAGTGGAGCTGAACACTACTTTATTAAACCAACTGGGCTCAGTACACCCGACCACACATGCAGCCGCTTGGCAGAGGAAAGGTAGAAGAGACCACGCCTCTGCCAACAGCCCCTCTTTTACCACCGGAGATGGCAGAACCGGAAACCGGGGCCAACATCCCGTATTACACAATATAAAGATCCAATATAAACAATATGAACATGGAACAAATACTTAACAATTGTTACTGGATATTAATACTATTAATAACATTTGATAATGGATAAATGCTGCAGCTGTACTGTTTGTTAAGTTAGGGTCTTACTTCTTTGGGGTAGGCTAAAATTAAACAAACCCTTTTCACCCTGTAAACATTTTATAACAGAATTATTTTCGAATTCAAGACAATGTAAATAGACAGTTAGAAATCTAGTATCTCAAATGATGGGGATATTTCATTTTAAAGTTTAAACAGTATATATAGGCCTACCTTATATACCCCTGACCTGTTCAGGACAAGTTTGCTTTTGGACTGTGAAAAATAAAGGGACGTTTTCATGGTATTCTTTTGTGGGGTTTAAGATGCACCTGTACATACAGTATATAGGGTGTTTCATGGGTAGTAGTTATAGGAGTTTTGGACTATATAGTTTGTGACAGAAGGAAACCAGTCTTTAATAATAGCACCAATGTAAGTGAACCAAGGGTAGTAAAGCTCTGGCTGTTTCGTAGCTCCTGTAATCACGATGTTCAATGCTGCATCTGTGGCAGGGTAGGCTGGTAAATTGATGACTTCCCTGGAATGAAAAAAAAAAATCACTAAGGTACATAATATGAATGGCACCAATACAAGGAAGTCAGATAGTTTATATGATTGACTAACTTGACTTTAGCCATAGCTGATTCCGTGTCAATAAGCCCCAGTGTGCATATGGAGATGGATACATTGCTCTTCTTCATAGCCAACTCATGCTGAAGGGATCCAAAGAATCCATTCAGTGCAAATTTTGTTGAGGTATATGGCGCCACAAATGGTGTGCTTATTTTACCTGTGAAGTGCAAGATAAGTTCAACAAGAGCACCGCACACAGTACATTATACGCCCATCCACAGGCATTATCGATATCTAGCACACCTTCAACTGGAAAATCGCTTACAAATTCAAGATTCAATATACTCTAGATCTGTAATAAAATGAAAAAGCATATAATTGCAAGGAGTTTAAGCAAAGCAAACAGTGTACAATTCAAAGTGGAACAAATTCTGAGAAAATATTAGAAAATCATTTAATAACCTCCTATAATATGCACATCTTAAATAATATGTGCAAACATATAAAAATATGTGTGTGAAATGTGTGTGAATATGTGAAATAAAAAAGACCTAGCTTGAAAATTGTGCCTGACAAGTCCTACTGACAGACAGATAGATGGACGGATATCATCATACCATAATACGTCTTGTTTTTAGAGATGGGCATAAAAAAGTATCATGGGACCATCATTAGTGCTTAGAATATTAACACATTAACACAATTAATTATGGTAGCCCAATTAACGGATTAAAAAATATTAATGCAAATTAACGTCCTCATGGCACTTTGCTTTGCAGAACTTAAAATGTGCAACAACAGTTCCACCTGGACAATTTTTGTGCAATATGCAATACAGTCCGTGTGGTCCATGATCATTTTATTTATTCCTGGGTGTTCAAATCGGTTTGCTGGTTTATTACTATCATACTATATGGACATTTGGACTGTAGATTACATTTATTTATACACCGAAAGAAGCTACCGTGGGGAATAAATCGAGCCCGAACATGGCTAAAATTTCCCCGGCAAATGGTAACACCATACTGGGTATGTAATTCCCATTTTGACAGCTCCTGTGGAATTGTGGTAATAGGATATTGCTCATTGTATTTATCATATACATATACAGCACATATAAAGTAAGCTATGTTATGTTAATTCTGTAGTGCATGTATAGAGCAAAAATAATAATAATACCAATTGAAAGAATAACCTCTTGCCTCTATCATGGACTCCTGTCTTCAGCCAACATGTCAGCATGGGTCACTAGCAGACATTGGTGTTTGTTCCTTGAATGCCATCAATTTCAGCCTTTGCTGATTTCATCATGGTGACTTTATTATGCTCCTATTTCCCACACAATTTATACAATTGCCTTACTGCTGTCATTCTTTTATTCTTATTTATTATCAGTAAGTTGGAATCAAATGGGCATGAGCAATTTAGTATGTCTGTTTTTAATATTTCTCACTGGATTAGTACAGTTAGGCAACATTAATAAATAAAATATTAGGCTTAGGATACTGTGTATAGTTAGCAACACTACATCAGTGTTACCAAGTTTCACACTTTTGTCACTCCAAAATATGGAAAACAGTTCCAATATCATGGTGACTCTCTTCAGATTTTTACACAGTAAGAGTTTTCAAGGCAGTGCTGTCAAGTTATGGTCAAGGCTAATTGCCATGGCAAGCAGACTGAACATGTTCTAAAACTTATTCTGAGGTAAAGAAGTGTATGTGTTGAAAAAAAATAACTCTTTATGTGTAGATATTGAGGCTATGCATACCAGTGATGTGCAGTCGGGGGAGGCGTATCATGAAAAAATAAAAAATAAAGAATTTTAAATATATTATTATTTGTCCACTGATTTCTCTTATCGGTCTAAATGTAATTTCTGAATGATTCCAATCATTTCAATAATATTTATGTATTTAAAATCGCTGAATCTGCATATTTCCTGTTCAAATACAAGGGAGAGAGGCCAGGTGAAGCAGCAACACACACAGCCTCAAAAGGATTGCACAATCCTTTACAGCCCGGTTAGAACTCGTGCAAGATGCACGTTCCTGGTGACAGTTCTGTGTAAGTCAAAAATATAATGTTTGTAGGAGCTTTTATTGTGTGTCCGCCATTTCCATACTCTGTGTAATGTACTTAATGTGTTAAGGTTGGGGTGTGTGACCCAAAAGCAGACTGCGGAGAAAGCGATAATAGATGTGAACAATGATCATTATTACAAGGATTGTGCAGGAAAATGTGCAAAGTGGAGATGTGAGAGTCTGGCAACTGCTTCAGCACGGTGTGAGCAGCTGGGAGCAGAGGATGGTCCTCCACACTGGTGAAACAGGCTGCCAGGGAAAAGCATGCTGAGATGCTGTGGGAAAGTCACCAGGGGATGCTGTGGACAGGCTGGCCAGGCCTGCGTGCTGGGGAGTGAGAGTGAAGACCAGAAGGGATAATGGTGGTAAATCGACCTACGTGGCAAATTGGGGAAGTGTACAGTCCAAGATATTCCAAGTCCAGTCCAAGAGGCTAATTCCAGTGTCCAGAGGCAGGCTGGGGTCAAGGCACGTTAGGAAAGAACTCAGGCAGGCAGGCAATTCCAAATGGGCAGGCAGTCTCAGGGTCTCGAGCAAGAAAAAGCCACAAAACATGGCAAAGCAGAATGAAATAGAGCTCAGATCAGATCAGGCTATGTGTAGGTCAACGTCACCACGCAGAGTGAAGGGAGAGTGTCCTATTTAAAGACCTCATCTGATTAACCACAGCTGATGCCCGAGACTGCAGAGAATGAGTCTAATGAGAAGGAGAGAGAGGCAGGGAGACAGAGCAAACACAGACCATGACAGTACTCCCCCCCTCAATGGATACCTCTTGGTGTTACCTTAGGCTTGTCGGGGTGGCGTTCATTAAAGGTCCTGATGAGAGAATCATCCATAATAAATCAGTTGGGAATCCACAATCTCTCCTCAGGACCATAGCCCTTCCAATCCACCAAAAAACTGTATGTCCCAACCCCAGCAGTGAGCATCAATGATGCTCGGTGACTGCGTAGTCCAGGCCACTGTTGACCACCTTGGGTGGTGGCGGAGGTTTAGATGGCAGGCACAGAGAGCTGGCAAACACTGGCTTGACTTGGGAGGTGTGGAAAACGGGGTTGATTTGAAGAGAGGGAGGAAGGCTGGGTTGCACAGAAATAGGATTAACAATGGAGGAGATAGTGAATGGGCCAACAAAGCGAGGACAGTTTCTTAGTCTGATTTCAAGGGAAAGTTCTTGGTGGAAAGCCATACCTTGTCGCCCACTGAATATGCAGGGACAGGGATCCTCTTCTGGTTGGCCCTTTTGATGTTCTCCTCTCTCGATTGAAGGAGTGCTGCCTTGATGTCCCGCCAAAAGCGGCGGAATTTGGCCATATGGTCGGCGACATTGGGGATGGCAATCTCTTCCTCCATGATGGGCAGGAGGAGGGGGGTTATATCCCAGTGACGCCTCAAAGGGGGACACACCCGTGGCAGCAGACATGGTAGTGTTATGGGTGTACTCCACCCAGGGCAGGTAGGTGCTCCATAATGCAGGGTTAGATGTGATGACATACCGCAGGAATGCTTCCAGCTCCTGGTTGGCCCGCTCGCACCGCCCATTAGATTGAGGGTGGTACCCAGAGGAAAAACTGACCGTGGCCCCGATGGACTTACAGAAAGCCTTCCACACTTGTGAGATGAACTGGGCCCCCCCATCCAAAACAATGTCGCTTGGGATACCATGTAGCCTGACGACGTGGTTGGTGAGCAGGTTAGCAGTCTCCAAGGCCGATGGTAACTTGCACAGGGGGATGAAATACGCTGCCTTGGAGAACCTGTCCATGATCGTCAGGATGACGGTGAAGCCATGAGATGATGGTAGCCCAGTGAGGAAATCCAAGGCGATGCTGGAAAAGGGGCAGCTGGGAATAGGAAGGGGATAGCGCAACCCAGCGGGGGGATGGTGAGGGACTTGCCTGCTGAGCACTGTGGGCACGCCTTGATATGCCCACAGCGCAGCCGACATTTGCAACGGCCTCTGCTAGCATAACCACTCTAAAATATACAGTGCAATCTCTAAATTGTACAGCTGAAATTAGTGAGAAATGTACCTACGACCGAGAGTTTCTGTTGAGCATCAGAAACCACTGTGAAAACCGCAATCTGCGTGTTTTATCCCTTCTTGCAAAGCTTGGACTGCTACATCAGATTACTGCGGATGTAACTGGGGCTTTGTCTGAAGCCTCACTGACTGGGAAGCATGATTGCCGGCGTTTGGGTAGGAGGTGGAAGTGGGGGAGGCATTAGCACTAGGCTAAGGGCTAACCTGTCCAAGCCGGCTCTTCCTACTGTTGTGCTGGCGAATGTCCGCTCCTTGGACAAAAAGATGAAATACATAAATCTCTGGAGAGCCACACGAAGAGAACTGAGGGACTGCTGTGTGTATATACTCAACGACACGTGGATGAAGGACAATCTGCCAGACTCAGCTATTGAGTTAATGGGGCTAATGCTACACTGGGCAGACAGAGTGGCTGCAACCTCAGGAAAGCAAAGGGGCAGTGGCTTCGCTGTTTACACAGACAACTCATGGTGCAGAGATGCTGGAGTCATCTTGAAGCAATGTACCTCTGAAGTGGAGTTTCCGGCAGTTAAATGTTGACCTTTTTTACCTCCCACAAGAATTTTCAGTAGTGTTTATTTTTGCAACATATTTCCATCCAAGTGCGAACAAACAGCTGGCCATGGTAGAACTTTATAACAATATCAGCCAGTTATAGACTGCTTACCCAGATGCATTTTTCATTATTGCAGGGGATTTTAAGAAGGCGTGCGTTAAGACTGTGCTACTTAAGTTCTACCAGCAGGTGACCTGTTCAACTAGAGGTGACAGTATGTTGGATCCTTTTTACACCAATATTAAAGAGGCATATAAGACTGTCGTATTGCCACAACTAGGCAGCTCAGACCATCTGTCATACCTGCAAACCTGCATATAGACCCAGAGTTTGATAGCAGCCAGCAGAAGTGAGGAGCATCAGAGTGTGGCCACAGGGAGATCTTCCTGCTTTAAAGGGATGCTTTGAATGCACACAATGGAGCATCTTCAGGGATGCTGCATCATCTGGAGATTTCATCGATTTGCAGGAATATGCAGAGGCAGTGATGGGATTCATTTTGAAGTACACTGATGATGTGACGGTGGTGAAAACTGTGAGGAAATATGCCACTGATAAGCCATGGTTGAGAGAAGAGGTCCTTTCGCTACTGAAGATCCGTGATGCTGCCTTCAATGATCAGAGAGGGAAAGAGACAGCATGGGAGAAACTTGGAGAGAAGCTTTGCTAACTCCGGGGACACAAGGAGCCTGTAGGAGGGTTTTCAGGTAGTGACGGGTTACAAACCTTCAGCCAAAATCACTCACTGTAATGATCCATCACTTCCAGATGACCTTAATAAATTTTACTCTCGGTTTGAGGTCCCTAACAGCAGGGGGCACACAGGCTGACACCATCATCTAATGACCAAGCACTGCAGCAGTCTGTGGAGAGTGTGAGGAGAGCATTCTCTAGAATAAATCCCAGGAAGGCTTCTGGACCAGACGGCGTACCAGGTCGGGTCTTGAAGAGCTGTGCAGACCAACTACAGCAGGTTTTCACAGACATCTTTAAAACCTCCCTCCGCTAAGCTGTAGTGCCCACCTGTTTTAAAAGTGCTACCATAGTGCCAGTGCCCAAAAACACAAACCCTCGCTGCCTAAATGATTACCACCCTGTTGCCCTTACTCCAATAGTTATGAAGTGCTTTGAGCAGTTTGTTGTGGCCCATATTAAATCCCACCTCCCAATTAACATGGATCCTCTCCAGTTCACATATAGAGCCAACCAGTCTACAGATGATGCCATATCCACTCTGCTTCACCTGATCCTGACTCATCTGGAGGGCAAAGATACCTGTGCTAGAGTTTTGCTGATGGATTTTAGCTCAGCATTTAACACCATCTTGCCGCAGCAGCTGGTTGAGAAACTGTAACTGCTGGGAGTCAGCACTAGCATCTGCAACTGAGTCTTAGACTTTCTTACAGAGAAGAGACAGACTATCAAGGTCGGCACCAGAGCATCTGAGACCATCACAGTGAGTATCGGATCACCACAGGAATGTGTTTTGAGCCCACTACTGTTTACACTGCTGACTCACGACTATTCTGCATCCCACAACACCAACCATACAATCAGATTTGCTGATGACACAATGGTTGTTGGTCTCATCACAAATGGTAATGAATCAGCGTACACGGATGAGGTGAAGAAGTTAGTGACTTGGTGTAACTTCCACAATCTCTGTCTCACTGCAGGAAAAACAAAAGAAATTATCATCGATTTGAGAAAGGACCAGCCACTTCATCACTCTCCATTAATTATTTGTGGTTTGGCTGTTGAAAGAGTACAGAATACCAAATTTCTTGGACTTCATCTGAGTGACAACCTAACCTCCACAGATAATACCACAGCTGTGATCAAAAAGGTGCAGCAGCGCCTTCATTGCCTTCGGAGACGGAAGACAGCAGGCCTCTCTAAGCCAGCCATTGTTTTATCGCAGCACCACTGAAAGCGTTCTCACATACTGTATTACCTCCTGGTATGGGAACAGCAGAGCAGAGGAGAGACAGAGACTGGGTAGAGTTATCAGGATGGCAGAGAGGATTATTGGCACCCAGCTACCATCACTGACTGACATCTACAGCCATAGATGCAGGCGCAGAGGGCGCTGCATCTAAGGGGATACCTATCACCCCTCACACAGTCTCTTCTCTCTGATGCCATCAGGAAAGAGACACAGGAGCATTCAATCGAGGACGTCCAGGCTAAAGGACAGATTCTTCCCTGCTGCGATAAGATTATTAAAAGAAGAGTAACCTAGTTGCTATTTATTTTATTGTAGTAATTTATTTATTTATATCATTTTAAGAAAACTAATGATGCTTATCTACTTACTTTATATTAGGTAGGCTTGTTAGAGAGATATTGTTTTTAATGTTTTTGTTTTAAATTTTTTGAGTGGTTTTGCTGTAGAAACAGTATTTAATTTTTGTGTTTACATGAAAATGATAAAAGATCATCATCATCATCATGTATTCACGTATATCATGGTCCATGGTCGGCCACCAAAGCATGTGGCGAAGGGAGGACAGGGTTCTGGCTACCCAGGGTTATGGCAGGAAAATTTAGCCGCATGAAGCCAATGAATGACCTCCCCCTTAACAGCAGTGGGAATGAACAGGCGACCCGGTGGCCCATCCCCAGTGTCTGGATCAGTGACCTGAGCCTCCTCCACCTTATGCAAAATGTCCCAAGAGAGAGCTCCAACTACGGCAGAGGTGGGAATGATCATTTCCTCACCGGGTGGAGTAGCGTCAGGAGCGAGCTGTCTAGAGAGGGCATCGGGCTTAGTATTCTTTGAGCCGGGTCTATAGGTTATGGTGAAGCAGAAATGGTCAAAGAATAGTGCTCGCCTGGCCTGGTGTGAATTGAGTCATTTAACCATCCTGATGTACTCCAGGTTCCTGTGATCAGTCCACACCAGGAACGGCTGAGTAGAACCCTCCAGCCAGTGGCGCCACTCTTCTAGTGCTAGCGTAACCACCAGCAGCTCTCGGTCACCGATTTTGTAATTTCTCTCGGCGGGACACAGTCACCGAGAGAAAAAAGCACAAGAGTGGATCTTATTCAGTGGCCGAGCACTGGGAAAGGACCGCCCCTACCCCAATGTCAGAGGCATCCACCTCCACAATGAACTGTCATTCCGGGTCAGGCTGAGTAAGGATGGGGTGCCGTTGAATTTGGCCTTGAGGGTGGAGAATGCTGCATTAGCCTCATCTGACCAAATGAAGGGTAGCTTGGTAGATGTCAGGCGGGTGAGTGGGGAGGCTATAGCGCTATAATTTCTGACAAACCTCCAGCAGAAATCAGCAAAACCTAAGAACTGTTGGAAGCTCTTTCTGGAGGTGGGTATGGGCCAGTCTGTTACTGCCTGCACCTTTTTCGGGTCTGTTTTCATCTGGTCCTCAGAAATAATGAACCCCAGAAAAGAGGTGGTGATGGTGTGGAACTCACATTTTTCTGCTTTCACAAACAGCTGGTTCTCCAGGAGCCGTTGGGGCACCCTCCGCACGTGGACCTTGTGTTCTGCCAGGGAATGAAAGAAAATAAGGATGTCATCCAGATAAACAAATACAAATGTTCCCAGAAAATCTAACAGGACGTCATTGATTAAGCGCTGGAAAACCACTGGGGTGTTGATGAGGCCAAAGGGCATGACCAGGTACTCGAAGTGGCCAGTAGGGGTATGGAATGCTGTTTTCCATTCGTCTCCCTCCCGGATTCGGACCAGATGGTAAGCGTTTCTGAGGTCCAGCTTGGAGTAGATGGTGGAACCCTGGAGTTGGTCAAAGGCAGAGTTAATCAGTGGCAGAGCATATCTATCCTTGACATTGATGTTGTTGAGCTCCCAGAAATCAATACATGGGCGGAGTGACCTGTCCTTCTTACCCACGAAGAAGAATCTGGCTCCCAGGGGAGATGATGAGGGACGGATGATACCAGCACTCACAGACTCCTGGATATATTTATCCATAGCCTCCCTCTCACGGGCAGACAGGCTCTAAAGGTGACTGGAGGGTAATCGTGCCCCTGTTGAAGCTCGATGGTACAACCATCGGGTCAGTGTGGAGGAAGGGACAGTGCTTTAGTCTTACTGAAAATGGATACTAAATCATGGTAGATAGAGGGTACATTGGTCAGATCTGGGAATTCAGTAGTGGGAGAGAGTGGGGATGTGGAGGGAGCGAGCAGCTGACTGGAGTCAGGCAGACAGGCAAAATGGGCTGCAGGAGCTTATAGTCCCCCTACCCCATTCAATGGTGGGATTATGGAGTCTGAACCATGGGTAGCCTAGAACTATGGGGGACGTGGAAACAGGGAGGAGAAAAAACTCTAGGTCTTCCCGATGGTTTCCCAAGGACAACATAGTTAAGGGAACAGTTTGCTGGGAGACGTGAGACATGGGCTGGCCAGCTAGAGCCGGCCCATGTCGGCCAACCTCGACTGCCCCTAAGGGCTGCTGAAGCTATTTGCAAGGTATTTTAGTTGGATCACCAAACTCTCAGAAATAAAGTTTTGTTCAGCCCCAGAATCAGTAAGAATGGAACTAACATGCTCAATGTGTTTCAGTAAAAACCCAATGGGTAGTGTGAAATGTGTTTGTAGGGGCCCAGATGGATTGCCCACTAATCCCCCTACCGCAACTAACGGGTGGTATCTTTTCTCTTCACGGGACACCGATCAACCAAATGACCCGATTGCCCACAATAGAGACATAGCCCCACCTTGTGTAATCGCTGCCGTTTGGCCAGAGGAAGTTTATACCAGTCTACGGCCATAGGTTCTGGTGAGTCAGGGGGAGGAGCTAAATGCGGGGCAAGCGGGCTACCGGCCAAAATTTGGACCGCCATTCCCTCGAGCGCTCTCGTAGCCTATTGTCCAGCTTGATCATGAGGGTGATAAATGTGTCAAGTGACTCAGGTTCCTCACGAAAATGGGCAAGCTCATCGCAGAGAGTGGAATTAAGGCTGTGAGTAAAACCTGAGCACAGCGCAACATCATCATAGCCCGCGGAAGCCATGAGGACCCTGAAGTCGGTGGCGTACTCAGCTGTTGATATAGCCCCTTGGCAAATTTTCATGAGTCAGGAGGCCACTGTCCCTTCCCACTCAGAGTGATCAAACAGATGAGTGAATTCTTCCGCAAAACAGTTGAAAGTGTAAGAGTCAATATTCGGTCCCTGGATAATAGCTTGGGCCCATGAGAGGGCACCTTCATCGAGAAACCCAGTAACATAAGCTATCCGACTGCAGTCGGAGGGAAATTGTTTGGGACTCAATCAAAGATGAGCTGGCACTGTAATAGAAATCCGCTGGCACCCCCTAACAGACCATTATACCATGGAGGTGTGGAGACTAAAAAGGGAATGGCCCGACCGGGCGGAGGAGCTAGCAGAAGCAGCGGGGGCGACGGGGGAGGTGGCCGTGACGAGGCCCTGAACGGTGGTCTCCAGCTGGGTCAAACGCTCGGTGAGTTTGTTTAGTTCACTTAACATGACCTAGTTCTGATACTCAGCCTGACCTAGCCATTGCTCGAGCTGATCTTTTATCGCTTCCATCTCTAGTCCGCTGGGTCAGTCTGCTGGTGACGTACTGTTAAGCTGGATTCATGCTGCATTTCTCTTCTGGTCTGCTTTGGTCTGTGTGCACTTTGAATGAGCCCGGCGCGCACGCGGTGCTGTACATGCTCACTTTTTTTTTTGTTTATCAGGCCAAGTAGTTGATGCATGCGCACAACTGTTATATGTAGTTTCACCCCAGCCCTATGGGTAGCGCAAATGCGCTAACACGGCAGTTTGTTCACCGGCTACAAACGCGAGAGCGACACACATTTTTTTTGTAGCAACAACAATGGCGTTGTTTCAAGGAAAAGGAGGAATTACCATTTTCCAGTGCTCTTCTCCGCTCAAGCTGCTGTTGCTGCAAAAGGATTCATGTACGTTTATTCTTGTCTTCTGCTTCCTCATTGTCTTCTTCGTCTACTTTGTCTTTGAATGCTGTGTTGGTAGCGCCACCTCGTGAATGGGATGTTCAGTCTTGCGCATGCACTGTCAACACGGTCAGGACGTGGGCAGAATATGTGGTCATAAAATTTGGGCTGCACGTGGTCATCCGCAGAAGAGCCCTGAGGACACTAGCGGATGGGAGATGAGGACGTAAAGTTCGTCACACGAGGCTTCCGGTTGCGCATACACAGACAGCGGAGGTGCAACATGAATCCAGCTTTAAGGTGGGGGTGTGTGACCCAAAAGCAGACTCGGGAGAAAGCGATAATAGATGTGAACAATGATCTTTATTACAAGGATTGTGCAAGTAAATATGCAAAGTGGAGATGCGACAGTCTGGCAACCGCTTCAGCAAGGGTGAGCAGCTGGGAGCAGAGGAAGGTCCTCCACACTAACTAACTAACTAACTAACCTGCACTTATATAGCGCTTTTCTAGTCACAAAGACCACTCAAAGCGCTTTCATTAATACTAACCCTCTATTCTAAGGGCCTAAAGGAAACAGATATCTAGGGACAATTTAGAACAGCCAATTAACCTAACATGCATGTCTTTGGCATGTGGGAGGAAACCGGAGAAATCCCGAAGTAAACCCACGCAACACGGGGAGAACATGCAAACTCCACACAGATCACTGTTGGTTGGGGGCTGGAATCGAACCCACGATCCCATGATACCCACAATCCTCCGGCCAAGGGTAAACTGTGCTGCCGCAGTGCTAACCACTGCGCCACCGTGCAGCCCTGTTTTCACCAGTTTTCACACTGGTGAAACAGGCAGCCAGGGAGAGGTGCTGCGGTGCCGAGGTGCTGCAGGAAACTCACCAGGGGATGCTGTGGACAGGCTGGCCAGGCCTGCATGCTGGGAAGTGAGAGTGAAGAGCAGAAGGGATAATGGTGGTAAGTCGACTTATGTGGGGAATTAGGGAAGTGTACAGTCCAAGATATTCCAGGTCCAGTCCAAGAGGCTAATTCCAATGTCCAGAGGCAGGCTGGGGTCGAGGCACGTTAGGCAAGAACTCAGGTAGGCAGGCAATTCCAAATGGGCAGGCAGTCCAGGGTCTAGAGCAAGAAAAAGTCACAAAACACGGCAAAGCAGAATGAAATAGAGCTCAGCTCAGCTCAGGCTATGTGTAGGTCAACGTCACCACACAGAGTGAAGGGAGAGTGTTCTATTTAAAGGCCTCCACTGATTAACCACAGCTGATGCATGAGGCTGCAGGGAATGAGTCTAATGAGAGGGAGAGAGCGGCAGGGAGACAGAGCAAAAACAGACCACGACATAATGTGTGAATAACATATTTAGCCTTCTTTGACATACAACTTTTGTTAAAAATCACAGTCATAGCCTGTGCAGTAATGTTGTGTCAACGAGGAGAGGGGCCTGCTTGAGCACCGTAGGCACTGGAGTTTACTTACAGGAGTTTACTTTACAGGAGTTAAAGATTTTGCTAAAGATAAAATCAGAAAGTCAAGTGTACCGAGTACTCTGTTGGTGCTTCTATTTTATACAAACTGAAACTGCAAGATTTTATTGCTAAACTTGAAAAATTGGACTTTCAATCAAAACTGGCAGTAATCTCGAATGAGACAGAGAGATCTAAAATAAGACAAGAAGGACTTTTACAACAAAGTCATTGAGATTTTTGTCCAGAGGGACAGGCAGATGGATTTCATTTACAAGTAAAGGTAAGACCATGAATACTTGTTTTACATACGGGGAGGGGGGGGGGGACCACCTGCCCACCACCTGTTCGACCTGCTCCCCTCTGGTAGACGATATAGGTCGATCAAAGCCCACACAGTCAGGATATCAAATAGCTTTTTTTCCCTGGGCCATTAGAACACTGAATATGCATCAACTGCAATGACATTCTGGTAAAATTCTGTAAAATCTTACAAGCATTCTCTGTGCAATAATTTATTACTCTTAGTGCAATATTACACTTGTGTAAATAACATGGGCCTTATTTCCCTGCTGCCCTTTCTACTGTATATTTTATATATAGTGTAAACATAATGTAACCTGGGTCATTATTCTACTCCTGCCTTATTTTATTGCATATTTATTCAGTATTTTTGCTATGTTTATTATTTTTATCTAGCATGGATGTGTGTGTGATGTATCTGAGTGTAAATGTCATAAACTAGAGATTGGAGATGCACCTTAATTTCACTGTGCTAGTGTACTGTACAATGACAATAAAGCTATTCTATTCTATTCTATTCTATGATGTAGTGGTCAAATTTGACCAAATGCGGTTTATTTTTCGACATAGTCTCCTCTTCGGTCCAAACACTTCTTCCATCGGTGTTGCAAGGCTTGGATCCCTGCTGTATAGAAGTTCTCTTCTTGATCGTCAAAGACATAACTCCTTCTATGAACTTTTCAGCCTCCCCCCCACCTCGTATTTGAATATGTATTGAATTGTGGAGCTACAGGGTGCACAGCAAATGCGCTGTCTGAGCCGCTATCATTTTATTTCTTACTTGGCCTGAAACAAGTAGTCTATAATCAATTTTGGGCCCCCAGTACTTTGTTTATATTCATGAGAGTTGAATGAAATGAAAATATGGAGGCATGGAGTTAGTGAGCAGAACTTTAACTGCCTTTCTGCAAACCAAACAGAGTGTACTACTATTTCTGCTTCTCCCCTTCACAATAAAAGCTCTAGACATGCATTGCAGAACTGAACTTAAATTCACTGTGCATTTTATCAAGAGGCAATTCAGTAAAATGCCTTAGTTGCTTTGTTAATAAATTATTTATATAACTGGATTTTACAATCTACAATTACCAGATCATAAAACATGCAAACTTTCAATTGAAATTAAATTCAAGCTATATTATTGTGTTCATATATGTCACGAACCCTCCGTGCGCTCTTCCATTTGCGCACGGAGGAGAGAAGGAGAAATGAGGATTTAACTGCAGGGGTTAACACACACATGTTTATTGAACAGTTCAGTGCAGGGTAATCATACAAGGAGGCTGAGCAGCTTGGGCTAGTGCAGAGTCCAGTAGAGATGCTAGGCTGTGCAAGGGAAAGCGTAGCAGTTGTGCCGCAAAGGGAAACGCTACTAACATAGGGACACAAATGCACAGAGAAACGCCACAATAACTTACAGCCTAGCGATCCGGGTCCTCCAGTGAAGCGCCGAGCAAGTTCCAAGCAGTCCTTCAATGACGTGATGGTTAGACGGCGAAGCAGAGCCATCTAACACATACAATGATCCAGCGGCGTCTGTTCAGCAAAGAGCTGCTTTTGTACAGGTGCCGCTGGCGTGACAAATACAGAACACCTGGGCGAGATGCGGGGAAGATAATTACCGGGATAGGGGACAGCTGATGGAGTCAAGGGAGAGTGAGGGGGCGTGGCCGAACCGACAGGCTGTCAGCAACGTGGGAGAAAGTAGGTCAGCTCTTAGACAAACAGCTGCCGGTCAGGCAGTGGCAAGGATATGGAAGTAATTGTACAAATACACCAAAAATGCACATAACCAGTAAACCAAAACCCCCAACGATATCGAGACCGAGCTGGGGAAAGCCAAACCGGCTCGGCTCATGACAGAGCCCCCCCCTTTAAGGGGTGGATTCCCAGACACCCCAGGTGACATCAACCCCCCCCCCCCCCCCAACAGGAGCAACAACAACAAACAACAAGAACTCGGGTGGGAGGTAGGGGGAACAGGAAGGAGGGAACACAATATCCCACCCAGGGTTTACAATTAAGCCCCCTAAGTCCACAGGCGTTGGGGCTCAGGAGGATGCCCAGAGTCCCAGGCCCAGCAGAAGGTCCAGTGGACGGCGGCCTGCCGGGAAACGTGGGCCACCTGACCTGGGGAGTCAATTCCTCTGGCGGCTGGCCAATGTTGCTCAGCCACCACGACTGAAGGGGTGAAGCAGGAGGCGGCCTGCCCACCGGAAGGCTGACCGATGGATACCTGGACCGAAGAGAGGGAACCTCCATGGCGTCCTTCGGGTGGTCCGTGGTGGCCCCCATGGTGGCCCCTGACAGGGCCGGCTCCGCTGCACCCACGATGGACTCCAGCGGGAGCCTAGTTGCCTCCACAGTGGCCCCTGACCAGGCCGGCTCCGCTGCACCCACGATGGACTCCAGTGGAAGCCTAACTGCGTTCATAGCGACCTCCGGCTGAGGCTCAGCTGTGCCCATGGTGGCCCCTGACAGGGCCAGCTCCGCTGCATCCACAATGGACTCCAGCGGGAGCCTAGCTGCCTCCATGGTGGCCCCTGACTGGGCCGGCTCCGCTGCATCCACGGTGGACTCCAGTGGGAGTCTAACTGCGTTCATAGCAACCTCCGGCTGAGGCTCAGCTGCGCCCATGGTGGCCCCTGACAGGGCCGGCTCCGCTGCATCCACGATGGACTCCAGCGGGAGCCTAGCTGCCTCCATGGTGGCCCCTGACTGGGCCGTCTCCGCTGCATCCACGGTGGACTCCAGTGGGAGCCTAACTGCGTTCATAGCAACCTCTGGCTGAGGCTCAGCGGCGCCCATGGTGGCTCCTGACTGGGCCGGCTCCGCTGCACCCATGATGGACTCCAGCGGGAGCCTAGCTGCCTCCACGGTGGCCCCCAACCGGACCGGCTCTGCAGCACCCACGGTGGCCTTTGGCTGAGGCTCTGCAGCACCTGCGGTGGCCTCCGGCTGAGACTCTGCAGCACCCGTGGTGGAACCCACGCTGGAGGGTTGCTTCCATGACTGGTCTGCGCAGGGGCGCAGCACCCATGTCGGGAAAATCCTGGGGCGCAGCCCCCACGACGGCCCGAAGCCAGCCTGCTGGACCCACGGTGGCGCGGCCTGCGGAGGAGACCACACAACAACCTCAGACCTCAGGGGAGCTGGACCCGTGACGTCATCGGGCGGTGAGACCGGCTCCACGAGGGCCCCTGGAGATGGTTTTTCCTCTCTGGCGACCCTAGAAAATGGCTCAGGAGTGGGAGAAGAAACAGGGTTGTTAGGGTCGCAGGTAGCGGCGGAACCCGGTGAGGGAAGTTCAGACGCAGCTGTACACTGCACCCAACTTTCCTCACCTACAGCCAGACAAGATCTCTCTAAAATTGCCATAAGAAAAACAAGAGAGAACACTTGCCTGAGCTCGAGCTCCACCGCTGTCCAGGACTCCATCGATCCTGGTGATGAACACTTGGGCCCGGCCTCCAGGAGGTCCAGCTCAGGCTCCCAGTCCGCTGCAGATGCCTCCACAGCTGGCGAGATGGTGATTGCAGTCCTACTGTCCTCCTGCAGTGGCTCCAATGCTGGGGATTTATCCAGCGTGGCTGCAGGGGGACCTCTCCATGTTGGCTCTGGGAAGGGAACATCCGGGACCACCGGAACCAACCTCCGAGAACAGCGGTGACGAGAGGAAGTAGGCGAAATGTTCTCCGGTTCCTCCAGAGAAGGCCCCTCCTCCGTCCGGAATTCTCCTCCCGGGAAGCACGAGGGCATGGGGGGAACGGGAGAAACAGGGAGACAAACAAGATTGGCAGCTGACAACTCATCAGGAATCAGGCAAGCAGCTTCAGGTGTCATTAACAGTGACTGAATAAACACTTGCCTGAATTCCTGTGGTTCGATGACGTTAGCTGTCGTCTCCGTGGTCAGGGCATGCTCGTCGTCCGGCTGGAGCTCTGACCTCCTCAGGGAATATTCCTCCATTTTGGAGGCACAGGGCTCCAGTGTCCATGAGAGAATCTCCTCAAGGAAACACAAAGAGCACAGTTCCCTCTCCAGCAGCTCAGCCATCGTGCCTGGAAAGCAGGTGAGGAAAAAACGGGACAGTCCAAGACGTGAAGAAATGATTTGTGTAGGTGTAACCCGCTAAATCCTTTTTAAATGGCTGGATCATTCTGTCATGAACCCTCCACGCGCTCTTCCATTTGCGCATGGAGGAGAGAAGGAGAAATGAGAATTTAATTGCAGGGGTTAACACACACACGTTTATTGAGCAGTTCAGTGCAGGGTAATCATACAAGGAGGTTGAGCAGCTCGGGCTAGTACAGAGTCCAGTAGAGATGCTAGGCTGTGCAGGGCAAAGGGAAACGCTGCCAGCATAGCGACACAACTGCACAGAGAAACGCTACAATAACTTAGCCTAGCGATCCGGGTCCTCCAGTGAGGCGGCGACAAGCTCCAAGCAGTCCTTCAATGACGTGATGGTTAGACGGCGAAGCGCAGCCATCTAACACATACAATGATCCAGCGGCGTCTGTTCAGCAAAGAGCTACTTTTGTACAGGTGCCGCTGGCGTGACAAATACATAACACCTGGGCGAGATGCGGGGAAGATAATTACCGGGATAGGGGACAGCTGATGGAGTCAAGGGAGAGCGAGGGGGCGTGGCCGAACCAACAGGCTGTCAGCAACGTGGGAGAAAGTAGGTCAGCTCTTAGACAAACAGCTGCCGGTCAGGCAGTGGCAAGGATATGGAAGTTATTGTACAAATACACCAAAAATGCACATAACCAGTAAATCAAAACCCCCAACGAGATGGAGACTGAGCCGGGGAAAGCCAAACCGGCTCGGCTCATGACAATATATTTGTAAATCTGACTTTGAAAGAGTCAGTGCCTCACCACCCACAAACCTCACCACATGTCACTGATGCACGCTCACTCCACCCCTACCCCTCAGCTTTCCCACGAGTAATCACAGTCAGCTAGTTAGTTAAAATGTTTAAATCGTGAATAATTTTTGAAAATGGGTGTGATTAATTAGTTAAATTTTTTTAATTTAAACTAACATATACTGTATATAAAGAGAGACAGAGCTCAAAAACGAGATTTTTTGTAATGACAAAATTTCAAATTAGAAGTTAATTTGTAATTAATTTGGAAGAATTAGGGTAATATCTAAAGTTTCAGATTGGCACATTTTCCAAATATTTTCCTACACAGCAGTAAAGAGTTCAGTTTAGATGCATTCACATATACAATACCCAATCAAGATACAATGATCAATTTACTGCGCTACTGACATGTCATTGAGACCTGCCATCAAATGACCTTCGTACGAGTAAACCTGTTAACAGTCAGTTTACTGGATGTGGTTTATGACTGTTTTCCTACCTGCACCTGTCAGATATAAATGTTCAAGGGTGCAGCGCATAAATGAAAAGATAACAAAAATTGCACAAAGGCAAATGTTGCGTACAGTATATAATCAATTCTGATCACTTTATTATTCATTTAACATAACTCAAGTGTTTAAAGTGACACTCTGGTCCAAATCAAGCTTTTTTTTCTTGTCGATGCGTCTGCAAAATGTTTTTATGACTTACACATATCAAGAGCTAAATCACTCTGATGTTTGTACAGATGTGGAAAAAATTGTTGGTACCGCTCTGTTAATGAAAGAAAAACCCACAACGGTCACAGAAATAACTTGAATCTGACAAAAGTGGTAATATATAAAAATTCTATGAAAATTAACCAATGAAAATCAGACAATGCTTTTGAATTGTGGTTCAACAGAATTATTTTAAAAAACAAACTCAAGAAACAGGCCTGGACAAAAATGATGGTACCCTTAACTTAATATTTTATTGCACAACCTTTTGAGGCAATCACTGCAATCAAACGATTTCTGTAGCTGTCAGTGAGACTTCTGCACCTCTCAGCAGGTATTTTGGCCCACTCCTCATGAGCAAACTGCTCCAGTTGTCTCAGGTTTGAAGGGTGCCTTCTCCAGACGGCATGTTTCAGCCCCTTCCACAGATGTTCAATAGGATTTAGATCAGGGCTTATAGAAGGCTACTTTAGAATCGTCCAATGTTTCGCTCTTAGCCATTCTTGGGTGTTTTTAGCTGTGTCTTTTGGGTCATTGTCCTGTTGCAAGACCCATGACCTGCGACTGAGACCAAGCTGTCTGACACTGGCCAGCACATTTCCCTCTAGAATACCTTGATAGTCTTGAGATTTCATTGTACCCTGCACAGATTCAAGGCACCCTGTGCCAGATGCAGCAAAGCAGCCCCAGAACATAACAGAACCTCCTTCATGTTTCACAGTAGGGACAGTGTTCTTTTCTTGGTATGCTTCATTTTTGCGTCTGTGAACATAGAGCTGATGTGCCTTGCCAAAAAGTTCCAGTTTTGTCTCATCTGTCCATAGGACATTCTCCCAGAAGCTTTGTGGCTTGTCAACATGCAGTTTGGCAAATTCCAGTCTGGCTTTTTTATGATTTGTTTTCAACAGTGGTGTCCTCCTTGGTCGTCTCCCATGAAGTCCACTTTGGCTTAAACAACGACGGATGGTGCGATCTAACACTGATGTACCTTGACCTTGGAGTTCACCATGAATGTGTTTAGAGGTTGTTCTGGACTCTTTTGTTACCATTCGTATTATCCGTCTCCTCCTGTGGCCACGTCCAGGGGGGTTGGCTACAGTCCCGTGGATCTTAAATTTCTGAATAATATGGGCAACTGTAGACACAGGAACATCAAGATGCTTGGAGATGGTCTTATGGCCTTTACCTTTAGCATGCTTGTCTATAATTTCCTTTCTAATCTCCTGAGACAACTCTCTCCTTTGCTTCCTCTGGTCCATGTTTAGTGTGGTACACATCATGTCACCAAACAGCACAGTGACTACTTGTCACCCTTTAAATAGGCCGACTGACTGATTACAGGTTTGTAGACACCTGTAATATTAATTAGAGGACACATCTTGTTTGAACATGTCCCTATGGTCACATTATTTTCAATCTTTTCTAGGGGTACCATCATTTTTGTCCAGGCCTGTTTCATGAGTTTGTTTTTTAAAAGTAATTCTGTTGAACCAATTTTGTCCACGTCTGTATGTGTTTTTCTCTGGTTAAAGTTCAGCAAAGCTCCTCCCCTTGGGAAAAGGCAAGTTTAGACAGACCCTTTTTGTGATGTCACTAGAACAGGTGAACCAGTCAGGACTAAGCTCTGGCAATGAACCAATGGGCTATGGGTGGGCCTACTTAGAATATTCATAGACCCTGGTGTTTGGAGGAGGAGGAAAAGGGAAAGGATTTTCATAAACAATTGTAAAACCATTAAAGGATTTTTTGTGATAAAAGGGTTATATATACCATTTTAGAGATTTAGGATTTATATCCATTGCACTGTGTCTTTAAAGGTCCAAATTCTATACTATTCTTAAGGGATTAATGTTAAGGTTTGACATATCCTCAAGACCTACATATATGTAATTTCAAGGACTTATTCCCATGTTGTTTTACAGCTCTTTAAAAATGGCTCCTCTGTCCTTCAGTCTCAGATACTTCATTTTCTGACAGATCATAATAGTCAAGGTGTGGCGACACAAAGAAGATGACACTCCACCCAGTACTTCGGGATGCTGGGGGCCAGCCAAGGGCGTCAGAGCGCTAGGGGTGGGTATGAAGTAAATAAAGATGTGCCTTTCGCTCCCGCTGTGCCAGGCTCACACCTGAGGACACAGGGGCGTGGATGTATTTTACTAAGCCTTGCTCTGTGACGTGTATGTTAAAGTGTATGTTGATGTGTGTTCACACTTCGTAACTGGTATGTTAATATGTTTACCCTGAGTGCCAGAGGCGGGAAGAAAATGTATAAAACAGTTCACTTTGGCACTCAGAGTTGGTCTGTTCTGTGTTGGAGGAGAAATAAGGTGTGTCATCAGCTCATGTCTCGTCCGCTTTGATCCTCCACACTGGTGACCTACAGACGTGAAATGGAAAACGGACCGAGCACCATCACGGAGACACTCCGGCTGGAGTCTCCCACCGCTGCATGCACCGCTGCGGTCAGACTCACGAACTTTTGGCTTCACAATCCAGCCTCTTGATTTATTCATGTGGATGCCCAAGTCACCCTCCGTGGAGTCATGGCAGACAACACAAAGTACCATCACGTGGTGGCATCGCTGGACGTGCGTGCCACGCAGCGCGCCATGAGTCTACTCCGAGCCCCGCCAGCCCAAGGAAAATATGGCGCTCTCAAATGACTGCTGCTGCGCTGTTATACCCTTTCAGATGCAGAGAGGGCAGAAAAGCTCCTCACCTGCTCGGAGCTAGGAGACAGATTGGCTGTGGACATGATGGAGAGCACGCTTGCATTGATGGGCACGGACGACAGATCATTCCTTTTCACCCACCTCTTCCTCAGAAACCTACCAGCTTCTGCAAGAGTGATTCTCGCTAACTCACTGCTCCTGGTGGCCAGGGACTACCGCATGCTGGCAGAGGAGGCAGACCGCATCATCCTGGCAAACAAGGCTTTCAGCGTTCAGGCAGTGAGACCGGGATCTCCGGCAGAGCCCAGCGAGGTTGAGGAGCTGATGGTGGTGGCCGGGACGGCCACCTGGAGAAACAGAACCGGGATGTTGTGTTTTTATCACCGCCATTTTGGCAAGGAAGCGCAATGTTGTCTGCCACCGTGCCACTTCAAGAAGCCGGGAAACGGGACAGCCAGCGGCCAGTAGCAGCTGTGACTGCTGCCGACAGGGAGAAGCTGCTTTTCATCACAGACACACGTTCGGGGAGACGTTTTCTGGTAGACTCTGGCTCCCAGAAGAGCCTCATTTTGCCAGTCAGCGCAGACAGGCTGGCAGAAGGCTGTGGGCCATTTTTAATGGCTGCAAACAGATCCCGCATCAGGACGTTTGGAGAAAAGATGGTGACTGTATGTTTATATGGACGCAATTACCAGTGGGGCTTTGTGGTAGCTGCATGTTCGGTCTCCATCTTAGGTGCTGATTTTCTTTGTGCTCATGGACTACTTGTTGATGTTGACAACAGGTGTTTAGTGGATGCTGTATCTTTTCCCTCCTTGTCCTGCACAGCTCGGGGAGTTGGGCCACCAACACATGCAAATATTCTAGCTCCAGGGGGTAAGTACCAGCGTTTGCCAGCACTCACAGAACCACTTTTTCTGCTACGGTAACCAAGCATGGGGTAGAGCATTTTATCACCACAAAAGGTCCGCCCGTGTTTGTGCACCCTCGCCGCCTCTATGTGGCTAAACGAGCCATTGCGCGCAAGGAGTTTGCTAACTTAGAACGCTTAGGCATCGTTAGGCGCTCCAACAGCCCTTAGGCATCCCCGCTGCACATGGTGCCGAAGTCCAATGGGTCGTGGCAGTCGTGGTGGTCGTGGCGGCTGTGCGGTGATTTCCGACTCTTAAACAACGCCGCAGAATATGATCATTACTCCATCCTGCACATCCAGGATTTTTCCATGCACCTGGCCGGGACACGCATTTTTTCAAAAGTGGATCTGGTCCGCAGTTACCACCAGGTCCCGTTGCGCGCAGGGGACATCCCCAAAACGGCAGTAATAACTCCCTTCGGTCTTTTCGAGTTTTTGCGCATGCCGTTCGGGTTAAAGGGCACAGCACAAACTTTCCAAAGGATGATGGATGTGGTGCTCCGTGACTTGCCATTCGTTTTTGTTTACTTGGATGACATTTTGGTGGCTAGTGCATCAGAGGAGGAGCCCCTCACCTTTTTCAGGCGTACTTTGCGTGACAACGAGCGTAAGTATAGCACTTTCAACAGAGAGTTGTTGGCGCTCCACCTTGCTACGTGTCATTTTCAGTTCTGGCTTGAGGGTCGCAAGTTTACCGCGTTTGTCGATCATAAACCACTGACCTATGCGACGTCCACAGTCTCAGAACCATGGTCAGCTCAGCAACAACGGCACTTGGCCGCAATTTCAGAGTTCACGACCAACATCCAACATGTAACCGGTAAATTGAATGTTGTGGCAGACTGCTTGTCACGTGCGCTGGTCTCTCCGGTGTACATGGGCATCGATTTTTCTGCAATGGCCGCCAATCAAACCAGGGACGCACACATTTGCGCGCTCCAGTCCGCAATTACCGGGTTAAAACTCGAGAGCAGGGTGGTACAAAAAGGGTGCCCCCCCCCCCTTGCTCTGTGACATCTCCACCAGCCGCACCCGCCCTGTGGTTCCAAGCTCTTGGCGCCACCGTATTTTCGAGTCCGTCCACTCCCTTTCACATCCTGGTGTGCGAGCCTCAGTTAATCTAGTGGGGGTCCAAATTCGTCTGGCCTCACATACGCAGGCATGTGAAAGAACGGGCTGCAGCGTGCGTCGCGTGCCAACAGGCTCAGGTGCACAAGCACACCAAAGCCCCCCTCGAGCCTTTTCAAATTCCAGCCAGGAGGTTCGACCACGTACACATGAACTTAGTGGGCTGCCTTCTGCCGTCGCAGGGGTTCACACAACTTTTAACAATCATGGACCGCACTACACATTAGCCAGAGGTGGTTCCGCTGAGTTCCACCACGTCTGCTGAGGTAGCTTGCGCGTTTTTGTCAGCTTGGGTCGCATGGTTCGGATACCCGTCGGACATCACTTCCGACAGGGGTCCGCAATTTGTTTCGGAACTTTGGTCCGCGATGGCCAACAGCCTGGGGGTCAAAATCCACCGCACCACCGCGTACAACCCACAGGCTAATGGTTTGCGTGAGGGCTTTCACAGGTTGCTTAAAGCAGCGCTCAGAGCTTCACTAACTGATGGAAATTTGGTTGACTGCCTGCCTTGGGTCCTATTGGGGTTGTGCTCTGCACCTAAGAAAGATTTGGCAGCTTCCCTGACAGAACTCGTTTTATCTCAGCCGTTGCGGATCCCAGGGGAATTTTTGCCAGAGAGCCCTGCACCTGGTACCGATCCGCCCGCGCACCTTTTTTCTGGTACAGGGGCTGCCAGTGTTCCGGTCCCGGTGCACCATTGTTTTCCCTGTACTTTTGTTCCAAAACGCTTAGAGCAGGGGTGTCCAATCATGTGCCATGGAGGGCCAAAACCCTGCAGGCTTTACCTCCAACCAGTGTCTTCAATGGCAGATTTCACTGAATTTCTTCCCACGGATTCCTGATAAGTGAAAACACCTGGTGAAGAGACTGGGTAGAAGAGAAAACCTGCAGTGTCTTGGCCCTCCATGGCACATGATTGGACACCCCTGGCTTAGAGAATGCCAAATTCATTTCCATCAGGCACGACACTCACAGAACCCCGCTGCATCCACCGTACGACAGCCCGTTCACAGCGTTGGAAACTGGGGAGAAACATTTTGTGTTAGACTTGGGGGGGGGGGGGCATAAGGAAACCGTCTGCATAGACAGGCTGAAGGCCGCTTATGTGTTGGCAGACGAGCAGGTGGTGTTGGCTCAAGCTCCCTGGCGCGGACGCCCACCTACAGTGGGTCCGCAGGTTAGTGTTCCCCCTACAGAGGACTGTTTTCAAGAACTTTTCCCCCTCCCTACCCTTTCCCCCTCCAAAGACCAAGTCTTTCTCCTACCTGCCTCGACAGGAAAGCACTTCGACTGGTCCACGTTACAGCTGCTACGGGCGCTTGCTCAAGCCCAAAGGTCCAGAGGGTTAGGACCCCTTCTGGGTGTTTGGGGGGGGTGCTGTGTGGTGACGCAAAGGAGATGACACTCCACCCAGTACTTTGGGGTGTTGGGAGGCCAGCCAAGGGCGCCAGAGCGCTGCGAGGTATGAAGTAAATAAAGATGTGCCTTTCGCTCCCGCCGTGCCAGGCTCACACCTGAGGACGCAGGGGCGCGAATGTACTGTACTATGCCTTGCTCTGTGACGTGTATGTTAATGTGTATGTTGATGTGTGTTCACACTTCGTAACTGGTATGTTAATGTGTTTACCCTGAGTGCCAGAGGCGGGAAGAAAATGTATAAAGCAGTTCGCTTTGGCACTCAGAGTTGGTGTGTTCTGTGCTGGAGGAGAAATAAAGTTCTGTGTCGTCAGCTCGTGTCTCGTTGGCTTTCATCCTCCACAAAGGTCTTTATCTGAATGGGCAACGTTTTTTTAGATTGAAGCATAGCAAAGCCAGTCACAAGTAATGACCTACTGCCAGCTTAGTGCTAACTGCTAACACTAACTGCTAAATAATACTTTAATGGCCCATCTTACCACAGGTGGCATTTGTGCAAAAAGCAGGACACTCACTATGTGCTTATCACCATTTTTATAAATGGGAATCGCTTTTGTAATCTTTATTTTGTCAGGGAATGTACCTGTGACAAATGATTCATTACAAATATAAGTAAATGGTCCCACAATACTGTTGATCACTTGTTTTATGAGTGGCGTGTCAATGGTATTACTATCAGTGAATTTTTTGTTTTTAAAGTTTCTCACAACTTCTACCACATCGGTCTGATAAAGTCCATTAAGAAACACAGAATTACAGCTTTTAACTGCAAAATCATAGCTGCATCTTTGTCTGTACTTTTAACTTAGCCAAATTAAAAATAATTATAAATATCACAACCAATAGCATGGTGATGGGGGTAACTGAGGAAGGGTTTTCTTTTAGCTATACCAGCACCTGCCAGAGTGTATGAACATTTACATTTCAGTGCAAAAAGAGGTTGTAAAGGGGTCAATGACTGATAACATCTATTTTTGTAAGTTTTAACCTTCTGAAATGCCTCTATTGGTCACACAATTCCCTCTCTCTCTCTCTCTCTCTCTCTCTCTATATATATATATATATATATATATATATATATATATATATATACACACTACCGTCCAAAAGTTTGGGGTCACCCAGACAATTTTGTGTTTTCCATGAAAAGTCACACTTTTATTTACCACCATGAGTTGTAAAATGAATAGAAAATATAGTCAAGACATTGACAAGGTTAGAAATAATGATTTGTATTTGAAATAATAATTTTTTCCTTCAAACTTTGCTTTCGTCAAAGAATCCTCCATTTGCAGCAATTACAGCATTGCAGACCTTTGGCATTCTAGCTGTTAATTTGTTGAGGTAATCTGGAGAATTTTGAACGAATGAATTTTTTTCAACGGTAGTGTGTGTGTATAAATATATATATATATATATATATATATATATATATATATATATATATATATATATATATATATATATATACACAGTATATATATATATCAAAACACTCACTTCTCTTAAAAAAACACACAGCCTTTATATAGTTTCTTTTTCTGATGAGAAATGTTAAAGGCTGCATTCAGACCAAGACAGTCTGGGCGTCTCAGTTCAACTGGGCGGGGAATGCCGAAAATTTTCACACCTTTGTTTGGTTTGGTTTGCATTCACACTGCAGTGGACCAGTTACAACAACTGCTCGTTTTGGGCACTGTAGCTGAAACCACCACTGACCAGGAAGAAAAATCAGGCTCATCGACTGGCCAGGACTGAAAACGGATATCCGTTCCTTTCAGCCGGGTTATTTTTCTGCCACAGATAAAACATTTTTTTAACTTTTCTCCTTGGCTTTCTATGGCAAAAGGGTTTCTTGTATTTGCGCTGTTGTCTTTATTATTTTCTACCCAAAATGTACTATGGTAAACGCCACTTCATCTTCTCAGACTATGTGTTGCTATGGCTACACAAACACCAAGGGGCACTTCTGCCCTGGGGGGCAATGGATCAGCGTTCTCGTCGCGCCCTCCGCCAGTACCCGGGCTCGCCTGGGGAAGCTAATGATCCTACCAGCAGACTAAATTCGAAGAGACGACGCCTCTGTGCCAAGTCAAAGAAGAATCCTAGTCACAGTCCTAAAGCCGAAAGCAAACAGCCCCAAGAGCACTTTGTGGTAGGATCGGCCCTTCGCATATTACAACTAAACGTTGAAGGCCTATCTGCAGCCAAGCGAAGCCTTATCGAAGTCCTCACCTTCCAACATTCGATTGACGTAATCTGCCTCCAAGAGACTCATATTGGCACAGAGGAAGCTGGCCGCTTCACCATCAAAGGCTTTGACCTCCTGTGCTATGTTCTACATGCTAAACATGGACGTGCCACCTATGTGCGTTCTGACATAGTTGAAGCAAATCACCTGATAACAACACATTTCTCAGACACCATAATCATTGGTGGCTTCCATATTGTCAATGTGTACAAGCCCCCTAATGCCAACTGGGATCTGCAGGTCTTACCCACCCTACCCCACCCTGCCATCTATGTGGGGGACTTTAACAGCCATCACCCTGACTGGGGGTACCCAGCAGTGGACAGTGATGGGAAGGCACTTTCAGACTGGGCATCCAGAAATGACCTCGCTTTGATATACGACCCCAAACAAAGAGGAACCTTCCACTCTGCTAGGTGGAAGAAGGACTATTCTCCTGACCTGTGTTGGGTCAGCTCTTTGAATGGGGAGCCATATCCTACACAGATCCTCATTCTTGATGATTTTCCACACAGCCAACACCGGCCCCTGCTTGTACACATTGGCCTACAACTTCCAGTCATATACAGCCCAAGGAAGATGCGCTGGAACTTCCGCAAAGCCAACTGGAAGAAATTCAGTGAAACTCTGGACCGGAGCGTTGTTACCATCCCACTCCACACCATCACTGTAGATGAAGCATACAACCGCTTCTGCAGCGCAATCTTCAAGGCTGCCCATACTGCAATCCCACGAGGCTACCGACCCCTCTATGTCCCATGTTTGGACGGAGAAAGTGCTGCCCTCCTACAATCCTATCAAACATCAGGGGACCCAGAGATAGCAGACCATCTCATTGAATCGCTAAATACAGCTCGGCGAAAGAAATGGGAGGAGACAGTTGCTGACCGGAGCTTTACCCACTCTAGCAGGAAATGTTGGAGCCTCATCCGTCGCCTAGGAGCTGCACAGAAGCCCCCTAGCCAAAGCCGAGCATCCGTCACACCCAACCAAGTTGCATCCCACCTACTGACTATCGCCAAAGCACCCCAAGACAAAGACACCAAAAGAGCAGTTACAACTGAGCTAAAAAAACACCAAAAAATGCCTGTAGAGGAAACGAACCCTGAACCCTTCGAGGCTGCTGAACTGGAGAAAGTCCTACAGAGCCTGAAATGTGGAAAGGCAGCAGGATACGATAACATCTTCCCAGAATTCATGAAAAATCTTGGCCCCCGAGCCCTAACCTGGTTGACACAATTCTACACAAGGATCACACAAACAAACTCGATCCCAAAGAAATGGCGGACAGCAAAGGTCATTGCCATCCCAAAACCTGGCAAAGACCACAAATTACCAGCAAGCTACCGCCCAATCTCCCTACTCAGCGTTCCTTACAAAATCATGGAGCGCCTAATTCTGCAACGCATTTCCCCAGAGGTAGAGGATATTCTAAGTGTGGATCAAGCAGGTTTCCGCAAGGACCGCAGTACAGGAGAACAAGTACTGGCCCTAACCACCTTCATCGAAAATGGCTTCGAGAGCAGACTGAAGACAGGGGCTGTGTTTCTCGACCTTACAGCCGCCTATGATACGGTCTGGCACAAAGGCCTCCTCCTGAAACTTATAAAGGCGATCCCTGCTTGGGCAACAGCAATTATAAAAACCCTGCTGACCAACCGAAGGTTCAGAGTCCACCTCAGTCAGAAGACAAGTGCATGGAGAATGCAGAAAAACGGACTCCCACAAGGCTCAGTTCTAGCTCCAACTCTGTTCAACCTCTACATAAACGACCTGCCTACTACAAAATCCCGCAAATTCACCTATGCAGACGACATCTGTTTGGCATTCCAAGCACCAGACTTTGAACCACTGGAACGGGTGCTCACGGAAGATCTTGCCAAACTGGACCAGTTCTGCAAAATCTGGCGTCTAAAACCAAGCCCAGCAAAAACCGTCTCCAGTGTATTCCATCTCCACAATGCAAAAGCTGCCAGAGAACTAAACATCCACCTGAGCGGACTCAAGCTTAAGCATGCCCCAAATCCAACTTATCTTGGAGTGACCCTTGATAGGACCTTATCCTTCAAGGAACATCTAAAGGGGACGGCTGCTAAGGTGAAGGTACGAAACAACCTGCTCTGCAAGCTCGCTGGTGCAAAATGGGGGGCGGCAGTCTCCACCCTGCGCACCTCAGCACTGGCCCTTTCATACTCTGTAGCAGAATATTGTGCCCCTGTCTGGTCCAGGTCATCTTACACACACCATGTAGACACCCAGCTCAACACAACCATGAGAACTATAACTGGAACAATCCGCTCAACACCACTCCCCTGGCTCTCTGTACTGTCAAACATAGCCCCTCCACACATCCGGCGAGCAGCATTAACTCAAAGGATGCTCCAAAAAGTTAAAGATTCTCCTCACTTACCAATCCATGCAGATATCTACACTCCACCCACTGCCCGACTTTCATCCAGACGGCCGATTTGGAAAAACCCTCCCCCAGCTGACTTTACCATCCAGACAGCTTGGCAAGAGGAATGGGAGACCAAGGAGGTCCCAAACAAACAGCTGGTGATAAACCCCAACCAACAGGTCCCGGGCACCAACCTCCCAAGGAGACAGTGGTCTACACTCAATCGCTTCAGGACTGGACATGGCCCCTGCTTGGCCAGCCTTTACAGATGGGGCAGTAGCCCTAGCCCTCTGTGCGCATGTGGAGAGGAGCAAACAATGGAACACATCATAGAGGCTTGCCCGCTCCAAAGACTGGAAGGAGGATTACACACCCTCCATACAGCAAACCAGGAGGCAACTGCTTGGCTTAAGGACTTTGCATTCGCTAAATAAATAAACTTCTGCCCTTTGGTCCGGTGGATAGTCTGTTTGGATTCACACTACAAGCGGAGCACACCAGACTTTGTTTTCAAGTGAACTGAAACCCCTGTTTTCAGCAGGACCAGACTTCGCTTGTTTGGTGTGCACCAGAGTTTCAACGCGTGTTCAGACTGCACCAAATGAACTGAACTATCCGCGGAAGCCACTGTTTGGTCCTTTGGCCTGGACCAAATGGTGGCCGTCTGAATGTGCCCAAACTCTTGCTGGATTGGTACAGAACGTCATAAACACGAAAAGCCCAGCCTCAACACCCACCTACTGCTTTATTGTTGGTCAGGCAGTAGGCAGTCTCTCTATCTGCGAATGTGAGCAGGGAGCCCAAGCTTCAGAGCTAACAATGCTAGGGAGTTAGCTTACCAAGCATAGTTTATATTGTTATTTTCTTTAGAGTTCAGTCACCCTAGTAGACATCCATGTTTCCACTTGGTTCATTAATCCACAGTTGATACTGTATCTCGAGTCATTCTGGCTTATTTGTTAGATTTTTACTAGATCAAATTGTTAGAATTAGTATTTTCTCTAACCGAGACCCAAGGCGGCTAGCTGAAACTAGCAGTTTATCCACTCATTCACGAACATTTCTGTGCTTATTTTACTCCAGGGACCGGTCATATCCAGTCAACCACTGAAACCACACACTCCTGTCCATCAGTGATGCTTTACTTGGTTCATTCTTTAAGACAAATTTAGTTAGTTGGCTCAGGCTAGTTATCTGAGCTAGAAGCGAGCAACAGAGATGTTGGGGGTGGGGGTGGGGTAACTGTTTTTCTTGGGCGTATAAAGAGGCATGCACTGAAATGAGATATTCTGAGGAAGGCTGCAAAAGATGATTCACAACAAAATTTGACCAAAATATGTCACAAACATTTCACTGAGACCTGTGGGAGCTGTCAAAATGTGGAAAAAGTACTGTTAGTGACCCCTTCAATATTTTAGAAGAATCATATGACCCATTGATGCATTACAGAAGGCTAAAACCCATGAACACACTATTATGTAGCGAATAGGACCTTTAAATTTATTCATTCTGTAGGTGGTGCAGGTGCTTTTTTTTTTTTTGGTATAACCAATAATGGTGAAGTTGCAAACCTACCCAAAAATGAAGAAACAGCCACTAGTGACCCTTTGCTCTGTTCAAGGGAGGCCAATGCCCTCCAAGCCATCTGAACATAGCTGAAGAAATTGACCTTTGGACAATGCAAACACATTCAGAAATCAGAGCATCCCCTTTATTTAATGGACAAACGGGCCATCAGAACACTCGTTACCTTCATCAGCCATCTGGTGTGCTCCACATCTCCATTCCACATGCTGAATGGGGTCGGGCCAATATGGTTGAGAACCAGGTAATCCAAGCCCCCCAGCTTCTCCAGGGCAAAATCCACCACCCTGTCAGGGTCAGACTCACTGGCCATGTCTGCTGCTACGTAAAGAGCTTTCTGGGCTCCCAGACTCAGGCACTTCTCAGCCACCTGTAACCAAGATGAGTGTTTTAACTCGTTATTGTCCATTTTTAATGTGACAGCTACGGTGGACACAACACAAGGTATTCAAGTAGTTAAATGAGAAAAAACTGCATCCAGACAATATGCTGAATATAACTGCTGACCATTTGAGCTTTGATGTGCATGTTGCTGTGTTACTGACCTGCTGTAAGACCTTCTCTCGCCTTGCTGTAATAACAATCTGGGCCCCAAAGCGAGCATAATGGTATGCCATTTGTTCACCAATACCTGTACTGGCCCCAGTCACCAGTACTCTGGCACCTCTGAGAGATTCTGAAACAAATTTGAAATTGTTATTGTGTTGGTATATGGATCACAAAAAATGTTATTGCATATACTCAGAAATTAGTTTTCTTTAGAAAAGTCTTTCATACCATTCAGAATAATGAATTTCATAAATGGTTTTCGGCTTGCTTTTCCTTTTTTAAAAAGTGTAGGGGGGCTGCAGTCAGATAATTTTTTTTTATATTAGAGTGTCCACTCTTAACTGAGTAGATATGAGATTTGGCTCATATGGGTTATGTCACTATTTGAAACTCTGGGCTTTTTTAATATGAACATCAGCCATTGTAACTGGATATCTAAGACAAAAAAAAACCAATCACTGAATGAATGAATCAATAAATGAATATAAAGTTTGACCTTGATGACAGTGAAGCAGTTACATAAGTTTATCTGGAAATATCTGGAACAAAGATCTGAATCACAAAAAGATAAGCCTGTCATGTCCTTTCTGTGCTGTTTCAGGACAAAGGGCCTTTAAATCCTGGGATTTGTCAAACTGAAGGTTGCAAATGCTCTGGGCATGAAGTAGCCACAGGTGTCTATCACATCTGTATGGAAAACAATAAAAAATGTTTTCTTTTTTTCTATTTACCTTTGTAAATAGATAAGCCTAAATTGTAACCTTTGTTACATTTAGACTTTGGTAGCATATATTTAAACAATGTTTCTTTCATGCATTTTGTTAATAAATCACTCTTAAGAGTAAAGAAAAAGCAGGGTAGCACATATTGATTTTTGCTGGAAACATGTGTGGAGAGCATTTAAAACAAAACAAGCTTTGTTTTTCTTTTCCACGCATAAAATCTGACAATTGAACAGCAGTTAAAATATCACATGCTTCATTTTCAAATTAGTGGCGGTTCATCAGTTGACTCATCAGTCGACAATCAGCTGACAGATGCTTTAACTGTTAAGATCGTGAAGTGGGATCTCCAACATGACCCCACAGTATTACTTCAATATATAAATAAAGGCCATGTTCTTTCTCTGGTCGGATCTTGGTCACAGGCCGACAGCAGATTATCACAAATTACTCGCTTGGTTTTGCCTCCTCTCCTAGCTCCCGAAAAGAACACCGTTTTTTTAGTTCAACAAAGATTGTTTTTTTTTTTGTTTTTTTTTATTTAAGTTTTTGTAAAGGGTATACAGGTCGTTACAGCAATGCATTGTTTACATTTTCATCACATGTTCCCTTATTTTCTGATATCTGACAACATTGGAAGAATAATTCTTACAACACCCCCCTTTTTTTTTTAAAGTGAAAGAAAAAGTGAAATTAAAGAGAAAAAAACAAAACAAAAACAAAAAACAAAAACAAACAAACCAGCAAAAAACAAACAAAAAGAAAAAGTAAGTAAATAAAGGTAAAAGAGCATCTGAGTAGTGTTGGAACAAAGAGCGGAACCATTATTGAAATGGTGTTTGTCAAAGATTAGATCTAATGGAAGACACATATGCGATCCAGGGTTGCCAAAAGTTCATGAACCCATCCATGTCCTGTCTCAGTGCGAATGTCAACTTTTCCATCGAGTAAATGTCTTGGATCACGTTAATCCAATCTTCAGGTGTAGGACAGTCCTTCAACATCCATTTTTTAGTTAGAGCTTTTTTACTTGCCAATATTAAAACATTGAATAAGTATTTTTCTCCTCGTCTTTCCAGTGAGTCCGGTAGTAAACCTAAATACAAAGTTACAAAAGAAAAGGGAACTGTTATTTTGAATATTTTCCCCAATATTGTCTGTACATTGGTCCAATATTGGTGGATAACTGGGCATGACCAAAACACATGAAAATGATTTGCAGTCTTTTCACCACACAGGTGCCAACAGTTCAACCCCTTATGGGTAAATTTGTTTTGTGCAGGTGTTCTGAAAAATCTTACCAAGTTTTTCCATCCAAATTCTCTCCACTGCAGGGATGAGGTACTTTTCCATTGCTGTTTATTTAGCTTTTCCCATATTTCCAGTTGTAAAGTGAAATTCCCCTCTTTTTCCCATCTCTCTTTTATATATGATGTGTTGTCTCCTTTTAAGTCTTGAAGACCTTGGTATATTTTAGAAATGTATCTGATCCCTGGGATCCCTTTATATGCCATTAAGAAGACCTTCAGAACACCTGACTGGGCCCTTTCCAAATCCTCCTTTTTAAGTATATTGTTTATGTGGTGTCTAAGCTGAAAGAACCTGTAAAGGTCTTGATTTATTAGGCCTTGTTTTTTCAAATCTTCAAAACTTCTTAAAATTTGCCCTTTAAAAAAATCGTAATATTTTATCAGCCCTTTCTCCTTCCATTTTTTAAATCTGGTGTCTGTTTTATTAGGAGTAAAGTCTTGATCATAGGCAATCCATTGCAGAAGTCGATAGGGCTCTTTAGTTTGATTCTCTCTGACTATCTTAAACCAAATTTTTAGCGGGGTCTCTATCCACGGGTTAGTGTTATTCAAAAGCTTAGGTAAGGCATTGTTCCCTATTATCGCCTGTAGGGGGATGTCACTTGTTATTTGGCATTCGATCTCCTTCCATTGTGCAGTGTAGACTGGGTTACATATCTCTACTAAAGTTTTAGTTTGTGCAGCTTTAAAGTAGTCCCTGATATTTGGCAGCGCGAGCCCACCTTTGTCTTTGTTTAGCTGTAAGGTTCTATATCTGATTCTAGGTCTCTTGCCCTGCTATATGAATCTTGAGATCCTTCTGTCCAGCTCCTGCCATGTTTTTTTGGGAGGTTCTACTGGTATTGTTTGGAAAAGGTATAGAAGATGTGGAAGTATATTCATTTTGACTGCTTCAATTCTTTGTGCAGTACCTAAGAATGGTATCATATTCCATCTTGCTAGGTCAGATTTTATTTTTGTCACCAGTGGATCATAGTTTAGTGATATAATTTTGTTGAGTTGTTTCGGGATATTGACCCCCAGACATTTCATAGATTCCGACTCCCAGTTAGTTTTGAGTTTGCTTAGTGAATAATGATTTGGGTTATAGTTGAATGTTAAAATTTGGGTTTTATGCATGTTTAATTTGTACCCCGATAAATCTCCATACTCTGAAAAAACCGAGGTTAGTTCTGGTAAAGAAGTGTCCGGCTGCCCCAGGTATATTAAAATGTCATCAGCAAAGAGTGCTATTTTATGTTCCTTCTGACCAAGTGTAATACCTTGAATTTTTTGATTTTGTCTTATCCATTGGCTCAGAGGTTCTATGAAGATTGCAAAGAGCAGTGGAGACAGGGGGCAGCCCTGACGACATCCTCTTTCCAGTTCAAAAGATGATGATAAATTACCGTTAATCCTTATTTTAGCTGTTGGTTTTTTATATAATGCCTGTATAGTTCTAATGAAGTTGTTATGAAAATTGAAACTGGATAAGGTTCTATATAGAAAAGACCAGTCAACCGAATCGAATGCTTTTTCAGCATCTAGTCCCAATATGACTGCATTTAAGTTATATTTTTTTATATGATGAATAATGTGTAAAGTGCGTCGAATGTTGTCTTGTGTCTGTCTTTGTCTTATAAAACCTGTTTGGTCTAAATGAATTAGGTCTGTCAGTATATTTTCTAACCTTTTGGCAAGGATAATGGTAAAAAGCTTATAGTCCTGATTTAGTACACTGATTGGTCTGTAGTTGGAGCACTCTAGTTTATCCTTTTCAGGTTTAGGTATAACTGCAATGACCCCTTCTCTCCAGGAGGGGGGGATTTCCCCTGTGTGGAGGACATAATTAAATGTTTTCAGGAGGAGAGGAGATAGTTGCTGTTTAAAGGTTTTGTACCACTCTGCTGTATAGCCATCAGCTCCTGGGGATTTGTTAGCTTTAAGTTTCATAATTGCTTTTTCCAATTCTTTAGGTTGTATTTCTGACAGCAGTGTTTTATTTTGTGACTCCGTTAGTTGGGGAAGGTTTAATGTGTTTAGGAATGCCTCGGATGCGTTTTTATGTTTTTTGTGGGAGTATAAGTTCTTATAGTAATTCTCGAAGCTTTTAAGAATATCCTGAATTCTGAATTTTATTTCCTTTGATACTGGGTCTCTGATTTTGTAGATTGCTCTTTCTGTTTGATGTTTCCTCAATTTATAGGCTAGCAATTTTGCCGATTTACTGCCTGCTTCATAGTATTTTTGTTTCAAAAATGTAAGTTTCTTCTGGATTTCTATTGTGTAGATCTCATTTATTTGGTTTTTAATTTCCTTAATCTTGAGCGAATCAGTAGAATGAGTGTTGCCTTTGTGTTCTTTTTCTAGGTTCCTAAGTTCTGACTCTAATGTGGATAGTTTTTCTTGTCTTAGTTTCTTTTGGGTTGCCAGTTTTGCAATAATCTTTCCTCTTATTACAGCTTTGCATGCATCCCACAGTATTAAAGGGGATACTTCTCCATTATCATTTTCTTCCAAATATCTGAGAATATCTGATTCCAATTCATCTTTCAATGGTCCTTTCAGGACATTTGAATTTAACCTCCAAGAAAATGTATTATTTGTGTATTTTTGGATATTTAAGTCCATGTAGATCGGACTGTGGTCAGAGAGATCCATCAGTCCTATTTTACATGTTTCTACTCTTCCAATGTCTCTATTAAACATAAAAAAAATAGTCAATCCTTGAGTAAGATGAATGTGGAGTTGAGTAAAATGTATAGTCTTTTACACTGGGGTTGAATTCCCTCCACACATCACAGATTCCCATTTCTTTTAGTAGCATCCGAGTCTTCCTGCTTTGGGTGTTATTTTGATGTGGAGAATTACCAGAAGCATCCCAGTATGGATTCAGTCTGAGATTGAAGTCCCCACCACATATCACTAAACCTTGAGCTTTAGTTATCATTAGGTCAAATACATTTTTATAAAATTTCCAGTTAGCCCCTGGGGGAGCATACACATTCAGCAGGGTGATATCTTCTCCCTCTTGCCGCCCAGTTACCAAACTGTATCTCCCTTCTTTATCTTTGTGTTCTGATTTTTTTTCAAATGTAATTTTGGTTGATATCAATGTCGCTACTCCCCTCCTCCTCCCTGATTTATATGAAGATGAAGAGATCATTTTAAACCCTTGTCTACTGAGTTTAGTGTGCTCCACGTCTGTTAGGTGGGTTTCTTGTAAAAATATTATTCCTGCTTTGTCTTTTTTCATTTTGCCTAGAATCTTGGATCTTTTAACTGGATTCAGGATTCCTTTTACATTATATGAAATTATTTTGGTTACACCCTGTTTCTCCATTGTGTTGTTTTGTTTAGTATAACTGTGTGGTGGCCCTCTTTTGTGCTACTCAGAAACTGAAAGAACATTAAGAACAAGAAAAACATTAAGAACATAGTGTATAAAACTTTAAAACAAAAAACTGTCAAAAGAACTTCCTGAGCTGAGGTCTTTTTAAAGACCCTGGAAGAGCCTTGATAGAGTGAAGGCTCTGAGGGGAATTCCTCAAACTCTGTTACGTGTTGAGGGCCCTCTCTTACCCCTGTAAGTTGTCCCATGCTTTTAACGTGAGTTTCAGAACCCAATCCGAACTTGTAATGATTTTTTTTTTTTCCTTTTATGCCTATACTCTGTGAAATTGTGTGCACCCTCCCACCCCCATCACATCAAACATTCACGCAAAAACAGTATTTGTTAGTGTGAGGAGAACATGTGGATTATTGTCACATTTCTATTTTAACAAGTTTTTTTTTTTTTTTAATTAAAAGACTTATTTGTTTCAAATATTATGACTGTTCCATGAAATGTTTTACCACATGCTGAATACGCATCTCCTTTAATGTTTGTTACCTTGTATGAGGGGGGTTGGATGTGCAGATTGATTAAAAAAAAAAAAAAAAAGGTCGCTATTCCAACCTGAAAACGGACAGTTTATCCACGACGCTCTGGCGCTGGGTTTCCCGCTGCTGGCCCGTGGATTTTGAAGGTCTTTGTGTTGTCCATGTTTGCGCTTTGATCTTCTCACTCGGGTCTGCTGCGGGTTTAAATACCGTTACCGGGAGCCCTCTTCTCGCCATGTCAGCTGTTGCTTCTTCCGCCGAATTATAGAGACATGTTTCTTCACCGTAGAAGACCCTTAACTTCGCAGGAAATGGCGTCTGAAAGCGCAGTTTCTTCTCTCTTAGCACCTTTTTCGCGTCATTGTATTCCCTGCGCTTTTTAAGGACCTCCGGGGCGTAATCGTGTTCCACGAAGACTTTTCTCTCCTGGTGCATAAATCCTTTTTTCTGCCAAGCCAGTCTTACCACCTCTTGTTTTATTTTGAAATTGGAAAATCTTACCAACACCGAACGTGGGGGTGCTTCCGCCGCTGGCCTAGCGGCTAATGAACGATGTGCCTTTTCTATGTTTAAGTCGGTGGTTTGTGGAATATCCAATTTCTCTCTTAGTAAAGATTCCACGCATTCTGCCATTGAGTTAAAACCGTTTTCGGCTCCTTCTATCAGACCATGAATTCTTATATTGTCTCTTCTCTCTCTTCCTTCTTGGTTGGCTAGCTTAGCCTCTATAGATGCTTGTCTTTTGCGTAGGTCCAGCACAGACTCTTCGAGCACTTTTATTCGTTCCTCTGTTTCCAAGATTCGGTTCTCGGCCTGGTCCACTCTGCTGTTTGTCCTTTTCAATTCTTCTCTGAATTCCCGAAATTCGGCCGTAACCTCTCGGCGAAATCGTTGTAGCTCTTCAAATAGTGATTTCAGGCTAACCTTTTTGTTAGCTACCACCAGTTCCTCGTCTTCTGAACGGAGATCTTCCAGTTCAGATTCTCCAGCCGATACGTGTCCTGGCCTGGTGAATTTCAGTTTCTTCTGTTTTCCTTTAGACATGATGATTTTGTCTTTTGATTTTCACTCCTCCAAAAATCCGTTAAATTTGATTTTCAAGGTGTTATCTTGGATTGGGTCTGAGAGCTTCAGTGTTAAGCTGCAGTCGCCATGGCGTCCAGACCGGAAGTCCAACAAAGATTGTTTTAAATTAAAAACTGTTCTAGTACTTATCAATGGCAACAAACTTAAAAGCAACATAAACTAAGCTCAACTACACTGCATGTAGATTTATATTGCGCTTTTTAAGGACACTCAAAGATGCTTTACAATGGATGCATTATTCATTCACTCCACAGACAGACACTGATGTTGGTAAGCTACTACTGTAGCCACAGCTGCCCTGGGGCAGACTGGTGGAAATGTGGCTGCCAAGCTGCACCAACCACCACCAAACATTTATACACAATCATACACCCGTCTCAGACACTGGAGCCAAGGTGGGTAAAATGCCTTGCTCAGGGACACAACAGAATGGCTGGAGGGGAGTGGGATTTGAACCACCAACCCTCCAGTTATTGGACGACCCACTCTATCTCCTGAGCCACTGCCACCCCAAGGTCTGTCCTCAGTGAATATGCCTCGCTGGGCAACCTTTAAAAATGGTACTAGCTGTACATCCCAGCACTCTGCAAGTTATTTAAAAGAATTTAAAAAAAACTACAGTAACAAAAGTGCTAAATAAATCAGTTATTTATTTACTAATGAGCGAGCCTTCTCAATTGTGACTTTATATCTGAGTTTATTTAGATAAAACCTCATTATGTAATACAACTCCTACACTGATGAAACATTCAGCAGGAACGTGCACAGATTGACATGAAGTGAAGCTCAGAGACTGCCCCTTTGCCCCATGAAGTGCCCTTTCTCAGAGGTTTTTTCCTCTCTCTTTTTGTAATGGCATTATAGATTTTAATTTTCCCCCATGGAGACACCAATTGCCAATCAAATGTGTTTTAATGGCCAATAACTGTATTTTGACATTCAAATAATTCTGTGTGACCTGTGCCTGATATCCAGTTGCACCCCCCCCCCCCCCCCCCCCCCCAGCTACATCTGCTGCACACACAGCAGTTGCAGCCTGTTTCTGTGTCTCCTCTCCTTCAAGAAGACTCAGGTTAGTGTTTAATTATAAGTGTTGGCATTTTTTGCTGCTGTTGTAAAAGTACACACAGCTGGTGATTTGTTTTGTAACAATGATGGTGTTTGTGGGAGATATTAATAAATTTAGCATACGGTATAACTGTAATTTCAGTACAAATTTGCAAGGATAAAGTTGCAAAAATATGATAAATGATGCTAATTTATCATTTAAATAAAAAGTCCCAAATTTACAAGAAAAAAAAAATGACTTTGGAGAGAAAATACACAACTTCCAAATGCTGAAAAAAGCCCACATTTTCAAGAAAAAAAACAAAAAACATGACTTCACAACAATAAAGTCACACATTTACAAGGAAGAAAATTTTTTTTTGCAAAGATTTATTTATTTGAAAGGAGATTTAAAATTTTATTTATTGAAAGAAAAGCCCTTTTCATATTTTTGCAAAGATTTATTTAGTTTGAACAGATATTTATTTTTCAATGGAAGCTGCCTATTTTTTGTCATTGACCTTTACATAATAATTAATGATGAAGACCATGGTCTCTGTGTGAGTTGGAAGTTTTGTAAAAATCTGTCTCCATGAGTTGAAACCAGACATTTACATGCACTGTATAAAGACACACAAACTTTTTTCTCACTGACATTAAATCAGAATAAACCTTCCTTGAGATGACTTTTGTTGTTATTAGGCACTATACAAATAAAGTTGAATGGAATTTTCCTGTTTTAGGTTAGTTATGATTACCAAAATTATTTCTATTTGCAAAAAATTTTATATTTGCTAAATAATTTTTTATATAACTTTCTTCAAAGTCAGAAGTTTACACATTTCCTTCATATTTGGTAGCATTGCCTTTAAGGGATAAGGACCTACACTTGGCACATAATCATACCATGTAGGATAACTAAATAGACGGTTATGCTGTTTCATCCCACCTAGCAACAATGCTCTGCACTGTGTGTGTTTATATATTTACATATTTATTCCATCTAGCTACAATGCTCAGCACTGGGTGTGTTTATATTTATATATCTATATATTTATTCCATCTAGCTACAATGCTCCGCACTGTGTTTTTATATATCTACATATTATTCCATCTAGCTACAATGCTCCGCACTGTGTTTTTATATATCTACATATTATTCCATCTAGCTACATTGCTCCGCACTGTGTGTGTTTGTATACTTGCATGTTTATTCCACCTAGCTGCAATGCTCCGTACTGTGGGTGTTTATATATTTACATATTTGTTCGATCTAGCTACAATGCTCTGCACTGTGTGTTCATATATTCATGTATTTATTCCATCCAGCTACAATGCTCTGCACTGTGTGTCTGTGTGTGTGTGTATATAAGATAAGATAAGATAAGATAAGATAAGATAAGATAAGATAAGCCTTTATTAGTCCCACAATGGGGAAATTCCAGGATTGCAACAGCACAGGGATAGCAACACTCAGAGCAACAATCAGAAGGCAAGAAAAAAAAACAAGCAAGCAAGAGCAGCTAATAAACATATGTACGTATTACTATAAAATATATATATATACACACACACACAGACACACAGTGCAGAGCATTGTAGCTGGATGGAATAAATATATGAATATATGAACACACAGTGCAGAGCATTGTAGCTAGATGGAATAAATATGTAAATATATAAACACCCACAGTACGGAGCATTGCAGCTAGGTGGAATAAATATGCAAGTATATAAACACACACAGTGCGGAGCAATGTAGCTAGATGGAATAATATGTAGATATATAAATATATAAACACCCACAGTACGGAGCATTGTAGCTAGATGGAATAAATATGCAAATATATAAACACACACAGTGCAGAGCATTGTTGCTAGATGGAATGAAACAGCATAACCGTCTACTTAGTTATCCTACATGGTATGATTATGTGCCCATACATATTCTCACCCTCCATAGCGACCGGTATGTTCCTAGTTGTATGCCGGAGAGGACCATTGTGTAAGTCTATTGCATCTTTTGCATTCAAAAAACTATTAGTTTGTTACGTCTTTTTGCTATCTCTGCGAGCAGCCCTGCTTAGGTTGTACAGTCTGACAGCCGTTGGTAGGAAGGACCTACGAAACCTCTCGGTTGTGCACCTGGGATGATGTAGTCTGCTGCTAAATGAGCTCCTCAGTGCATTCAGTATGTCCTGCATAGGGTGGAACTCGGACTCCAGCAGAGATGACAGTTTAGCCACCGTCCTTCTCTCTCCTATCTCCTCCATCGGATCAAGGCGCTGCCCCAGGACAGAGCTAGCTTTCTTAATCAGTTTGTTCAGTCTCTTCCTATCGGCTGCAGTAATGCCACTGCCCCAGCAGACCACTCCAAAAGTGATGGCTGATGCCACCACCGTGTCATAGAATGACTTCAGCAGCGCCCCTTGTACACCAAAAGACCTGAGTCTCCTCAGCAGGAACAGCCTGCGCTGTCCCTTCTTGTAGAGTGCATCAGTATTGTGTGACCAGTCTAGTTTATTGTTCAGATGAATACCCAGGTACTTATAGGATGTCACCATCTCGATGTCTGTTCCCTGTATATTTACTGGTACTGTGAGGGGCTGCCCATGCCTGCGGCAGTCCACCACCAGCTCCTTAGTTTTCCTCGCGTTGATCTGGAGGCAGTTCCGATGGCACCAGTCCACGAAGTCCTGGATAAGCCCTCTGTACTCAGCTTCATCTCCATTGGAGATGAGGCCAACGATCGCAGAGTCATCAGAGAACTTCTGTAGATGGCAGTGTGTTGTGTTGTGTGAGAAGTCCGCAGTATAAAGAGTGAACAGGAAGGGAGCCAGCACCGTTCCCTGGGGGGCCCCCGTGCTACTGATGATCGTGTCGGACACACAGTCCCGGGTTCTCACAAACTGAGGCCGGTTCGTGAGGTAGTCCAGGATCCATGATGACAGGTGCTGGTCCACCCCTGCGCGCAGCAGCTTGTCCTTCAGGATCATCGGTTGGATGGTGTTGAAAGCACTGGAGAAGTCAAAGAACATGATCCTCACCATATTCCCGGGCTTCTCCAGGTGGGACAGAGAACGGTGAAGGAGGAAGATCACCGCATCCTCCACCCCAATGCCATGCTGGTAGGCGAACTGGAGTGGATCCATCGCTGGTTCCACCAGGGGGCGGAGGTGAGCAAGGAGCAGTCTCTCCAGGGTCTTCATCAAGTGGGACGTCAAGGCCACCGGTCTGTAGCTGTTCAGGTCTTTGGGGTGGGAAGTTTTTGGTACAGGTACCACACAAGATGTTTTCCACAGCTGTGGTACCCTCCCCAGTTTCAGGCTCATGTTGAAGATATACGTCACAATCCCACACAGCTGGTCTGCACAGGACTTGAGGAGCTTTGCGCTGATGCCGTCCGGTCCCGGCGCCTTCCTCGCCTTGATCTTCCTCAGCTCCGTCCTCACCTGGGTCCTGGTCAGGGTCAGGATGGGGGGCTGTGTGGTGGGAGTGGGGGGGTGTTGGTAGAGTGGGGAGTGGGCAGCAGGACTTGATTTCTTTAGAGGCAGCAGTGGTTGATGTGCAGTCAGGGGGGAGGGCGGTTGGTCAAATCTATTGAAAAACAGATTCAGGTTGTTCGCCCACTCCCTGCCCCCTGTGGCCTGGGGGGAGGTATTCTGGAGCCCCGAGATGGTTTTGAGGTTTCTCCAGACCCCGCTGATGTCGCTCTGTTGCAGCTTGTCCTCCATCTTCTTCCTGAAGCTGTCCTTGCCTTCTCTGATCTTTCTCCTCAGCTCCCTCTGTACGGACTTCAGCATCTCCCTGTTCCCCGACCTGAAGATCCTCTTCTTCTCTCTCAGAAGTGTTTTTATCTCAGGGTTGATCCAGGGTTTGTTGTTTGAGTGACGCCGTATGGTCTTGGTGGGAACGGATTTGTCCACACAGAAGCTGAGGTAGCCCGTGAAGGTGTGAATGAGGCCATCGATGTCCTCACCATGTGGATCGCAGAGCTGCTTCCAGGCGGTGGCTTCAAAACAGCCCTTTAGGGTGTCCATTGTCTCCTCAGACCATAACTCCACAGTGTGCATGGCCGGAGGTTGTCTGTGCACTAGGGGTTTGTACACCGGCCGGAGATGAACCAAGTTGTGATCCGATCTCCCGAGTGGGGGTAGTTGTGATGAGGTGTACGCCTCCTTAGTGTTTGCGTAGAATAAATCCAGTGTTTTATTGTCTCTAGTGTGGCATGTGACATACTGGGTGAACGTGGGTAGAATGGGAGACAGTGAAACATGGTTGAAATCGCCTGAGATGAGGAGAAGAGCATCTGGGTGTTCTGTCTGCAGCCTGCTGGTTACTGAATGGATGACGTCACGTGCTGTCCCAGCGTTCGCCGTCGGATTTGCATAAACAACAATGCAGATCACGTGTGAGTGTTCTCTCGGGAGATATGTAGGCCTCATGCTAACAGCTAGCAACTCAATGTCTTTGCTGCAGTGTCGTTGTTTAACAGTGATATGTCCCGGTCTGCACCAGTTGTTGTTAACATACATGATCACTCCACCGCCCCTAGCCTTGCCACTGTCTGGTGTTCGGTCAGCTCGTATCATGTGAAAACCCTCCAGCTCAATGTTAGCATCTGCTGCTAGTTCAGTTAGCCACGTCTCAGTAAACAAAAGGAGAGAGCACTCCCGGTATGTGCTATCATAACGGGAGATAGCCGCTAGCTCATCTAACTTTCCCAGTATCGACCGTACATTTCCCATGACAACAGATGGAAGGGAGGGTCTGTACCTTATATTTTTTGTCCTCCGCCTTACTCCAGCCCGGCAGCCGCGGCGTTTTCGCCTCAGTTCACTCGGTATGTCGAGTTTTTCCAATGGGACCGGGTGGCGGTTGAATGCTAGCAGCTGTTCTCTGCTGTATCGTATCCTGCTATAGACAGTGGCTCCGTCCACCGGCTCAGGAGACATTTAGGACGATCTGTGTGTCCGTGATATAAGTGGGGTGAAAAAAAAAAGACGGATCAAAAGAGAGAGGAAGGGAAAAAGACTCGGAATCGAGCCGCTGTTGCAAAAGGCAGCCGACTCGTGTGGCGCCGAGAGAAAAAAAAAAAAAAAAAAAAAAAAATATATATATATATTTTATAGTAATATGTACATATGTATATTAGCTGCTCCTGCTTGCTTGTTTTTTTTCTTGCCTTCTGATTGTTGCTCTGAGTGTTGCTATCCCTGTGCTGTTGCAATCCTGGAATTTCCCCATTGTGGGACTAATAAAGGCTTATCTTATCTTATCTTACTTATATAGCGCTTTTCTAGTCACAAAGACCACTCAAAGTGCTTAACTAGTAGGTACACTAACCCTTTCTATGCTAAGGGCCTATCAGTGACAGATATCTAGGGACAATTTAGGGTCACCAATTAACCTAACATGCATGTCTTTGAATTGTGGAAGGAAACTGAAGCCCCCAAAGTAAACCCACGCAGCACAGGGGGAACATGCAAACTCCACACAGAAAGGCTCACACCCCTGCCAGCCTGGGGATTCGAACCTGGAACTTTCTAGATGTGAGGCAACAGTGCTAACCACTGTTCCATCTTTAAAATGTATGAATTGGGTCAAACATTTTGGGTATCCTTCCACAAGTTTCTCACAATAGTTTGCTGGGATGTTGGCCCATTCCTCCTGACAGAACTGGTATAACTAGTCAGGTTCGTAGGCTGCCTTTCTCGCACACGTCCTTCAGCTCTGCCCACAAATTTATGGGATTGAGAACAGGGCTTTGTGATGGCCACTCCAAAACATTGACTTTGTTGTACTTAAGTCACTTTGTAACTAATTTGGTGGTATGCTTTGGGTCATTGTCGATTTGGACACTCATTTGTGCCCAGGCTTTAACTTCCTGGCTGATGTCTCGAGATGTTGCTTCAATATTTCCACATAATGTTCTTTTCTCATGATGCCATTTATTTCGTGAGGTGCACCAGTCCCTGCTGCAGCAAAACAACCCCCACAACATGACGCTGCCACCCCCGTACTTCACAGTTGGGATGGTGTTCTCAGGCTTGCAAGCTTCCCTTTTTTTACTCCAAATGTAATGATGGACATTATGCCCAAATAGTTTAATTTTAGTTTCATCAGACCACAGGACACGTCTCCAAAAATTAAAAAAAATGAGTCCGTGTGGAAGCACTGTGTTTGATGTGTGCCTAATGTTATGTTGGTAAATCAGAAACTGGAATCTGTTATGCCATGCAGCGAATTCCACGAACTGAACTTTACTGAGGAACACAGAAATATATGCACAAGCGCCGTAGCCCGCCTGACGTCACACCCAGGGCGGGTACGGCAAGCCACACGCACACTACACAACACCTAATACATCCACAGGTGTGCTGCAGTTAATGCAAATGCTGTCAGCTAACCTATCAGAAGCTTCCAAAGCCAAGACATCATTATCATCCATGCTTTCCCAAATTGTTAAAAGGCATAGTAAACTTTGTGTATGTAAACTTCTGACTTTGAAGAAAGTAATAAAAAAAAAAATTCTTGAAAAAATTATTTAGGAAATACAAAAATTAATTAGCAAATAGAAATAATTTTGTTAATTGTAACTGACCTAAAACAAGAAAAGTTAAGTCTAATTTATTGACAGTGAGGAAAAAAAGGTTATGTGTCTTTTTATACAGTGTATGTAAACTTCTGGTTTCAACAGTATAAAATTTATATACCAAGTAAGTACAGTAAAACTTACTCTACTGTAGGCAACTTTATTTTTTCCAGCATTTAGGACCCCCCCCCCCCTTTTTTTTTTTTTTGGATGAGCATCTGCCCCCGAAACATCTGTGCATGTCACTGACATTCAGTAGCTTATTATTCAGTAAGACTGTACTGTAAAATAGAAGGCCATAATTGCATTTATTTTATTATTGTGAAATTAAAGCCAGGGGATGTGCAGGATAAGAAAGCACGATTATGAAAAGTCTTGAGTGTTTTTGTTTTTAAATATCATCATATTCATTCTCCATATATCTCCCGAGAGAACACTCACACGTGATCTGCATTGTTGTTTATGCAAATCCGACGGCGAACGCTGGGACAGCGCGTGACGTCATCCATTCAGTAACCAGCAGGCTGCAGACAGAACACCCAGATGCTCTTCTCCTCATCTCAGGCGATTTCAACCATGTTTCACTATCTCCCATTCTACCCACGTTCACCCAGTATGTCACATGCCACACTAGAGACAATAAAACACTGGATTTATTCTATGCAAACACTAAGGAGGCGTACACCTCATCACAACTCCCCCCACTCGGGAGATCGGATCACAACTTGGTTCATCTCCGGCCGGTGTACAAACCCCTAGTGCACAGACAACCTCCGGCCATGCACACTGTGGAGTTATGGTCTGAGGAGACAATGGACACTCTAAAGGACTGTTTTGAAGCCACCGCCTGGAAGCAGCTCTGCGATCCACATGGTGAGGACATCGATGGCCTCATTCACACCTTCACGGGCTATCTCAGCTTCTGTGTGGACAAATCCGTTCCCACCAAGACCATACGGCGTCACTCAAACAACAAACCCTGGATCAACCCTGAGATAAAAACACTTCTGAGAGAGAAGAAGAGGATCTTCAGGTCGGGGAACAGGGAGATGCTGAAGTCCGTACAGAGGGAGCTGAGGAGAAAGATCAGAGAAGACAAGGACAGCTTCAGGAAGAAGATGGAGGACAAGCTGCAACAGAGCGACATCAGCGGGGTCTGGAGAAACCTCAAAACCATCTCGGGGCTCCAGAATACCTCCCCCCAGGCCACGGGGGGCAGGGAGTGGGCGAACAACCTGAATCTGTTTTTCAATAGATTTGACCAACCGCCCTCCCCCCTGTCTGCACAACAACCACTGCTGCCTCTAAAGAAATCAAGTCCTGCTGCCCACTCCCCACTCCACCAACACCCCCCCACTCCCAACACACAGCCCCCCATCCTGACCCTGACCGAGACCCAGGTGAGGACGGAGCTGAGGAAGATCAAAGCGAGGAAGGCGCCGGGACCGGACGGCATCAGCGCAAAGCTCCTCAAGTCCTGTGCAGACCAGCTGTGTGGGATTGTGACGTATATCTTCAACATGAGCCTGAAACTGGGGAGGGTACCACAGCTGTGGAAAACATCTTGTGTGGTACCTGTACCAAAAACTTCCCACCCCAAAGACCTGAACAGCTACAGACCGGTGGCCTTGACGTCCCACTTGATGAAGACCCTGGAGAGACTGCTCCTTGCTCACCTCCGCCCCCTGGTGGAACCAGCGATGGATCCACTCCAGTTCGCCTACCAGCATGGCATTGGGGTGGAGGATGCGGTGATCTTCCTCCTTCACCGTTCTCTGTCCCACCTGGAGAAGCCCGGGAATATGGTGAGGATCATGTTCTTTGACTTCTCCAGTGCTTTCAACACCATCCAACCGATGATCCTGAAGGACAAGCTGCTGCGAGCAGGGGTGGACCAGCACCTGTCATCATGGATCCTGGACTACCTCACGAACCGGCCTCAGTTTGTAAGAACCCGGGACTGTGTGTCCGACACGATCATCAGTAGCACGGGGGCCCCCCAGGGAACGGTGCTGGCTCCCTTCCTGTTCACTCTTTATACTGCAGACTTCTCACACAACACAACACACTGCCATCTACAGAAGTTCTCTGATGACTCTGCGATCGTTGGCCTCATCTCCAATGGAGATGAAGCTGAGTACAGAGGGCTTATCCAGGACTTCGTGGACTGGTGCCATCGGAACTGCCTCCAGATCAACGCGAGGAAAACTAAGGAGCTGGTGGTGGACTGCCGCAGGCATGGGCAGCCCCTCACAGCACCAGTAAATATACAGGGAACAGACATCGAGATGGTGACATCCTATAAGTACCTGGGTGTTCATCTGAACAATAAACTAGACTGGTCACACAATACTGACGCACTCTACAAGAAGGGACAGCGCAGGCTGTTCCTGCTGAGGAGACTCAGGTCTTTTGGTGTACAAGGGGCGCTGCTGAAGTCATTCTATGACACGGTGGTGGCATCAGCCATCACTTTTGGAGTCGTCTGCTGGGGCAGTGGCATTACTGCAGCCGATAGGAAGAGACTGAACAAACTGATTAAGAAAGCTAGCTCTGTCCTGGGGCAGCGCCTTGATCCGATGGAGGAGATAGGAGAGAGAAGGACGGTGGCTAAACTGTCATCTCTGCTGGAGTCCGAGTTCCACCCTATGCAGGACATACTGGATGCACTGAGGAGCTCATTTAGCAGCAGACTACATCATCCCAGGTGCACAACCGAGAGGTTTCGTAGGTCCTTCCTACCAACGGCTGTCAGACTGTACAACCTAAGCAGGGCTGCTCGCAGAGATAGCAAAAAGACGTAACAAACTAATAGTTTTTTGAATGCAAAAGACTTACACAATGGTCCCCTCCGGCATACAACTAGGAACATACCGGTCGCTATGGAGGGTGAGAATATGTATGGGCACATAATCATACCATGTAGGATAACTAAGTAGACGGTTATGCTGTTTCATCCCATCTAGCAACAATGCTCTGCACTGTGTGTGTTTATATATTTACATATTTATTCCATCTAGCTACAATGCTCCGCACTGGGTGTGTTTATATTTATATATCTATATATTTATTCCATCTAGCTACAATGCTCCGCACTGTGTTTTTTATATATCTACATATTATTCCATCTAGCTACATTGCTCCGCACTGTGTGTGTTTATATATTTACATATTTATTCCATCTAGCTACAATGCTCCGCACTGTGTTTTTTATATATCTACATATTATTCCATCTAGCTACATTGCTCCGCACTGTGTGTGTTTATATACTTGCATATTTATTCCACCTAGCTGCAATGCTCCGTACTGTGGGTGTTTATATATTTACATATTTATTCCATCTAGCTACAATGCTCTGCACTGTGTGTTCACACTGGCTTTTCCCTGCACTGTGTACATATACTCATATATTTATTCCATCCAGCTACAATGCTCTGCACTGTGTGTCTGTGTGTGTGTGTGTATATATTTATTTTATAGTAATATGTACATATTGTAGCGAACTCAATATGAGCACCCTACTTGGCTTGCCAAGTGGGTTGACCCTATTGGCGACACAGGTAGGGTGCGGGACTTCGGAGCGGGAGGCGTGAGTTCGAATCTCCCGGTGGGACGTCGCCATGTCAAGCAGCACGTTACATTGGTGTCAGAAGTGGGATCTCCTGTCCAAAGCAGTAATGGGGCGCTGACATCGGGACGATGTCGAGAACCAGAGGGGAGTAGTGTAGCGAACTCAATATGAGCACCCTACTTGGCTTGCCAAGTGGGTTGACCCTATTGGCGACACAGGTAGGGTGCGGGACTCCGGAGCGGGAGGCGTGAGTTCGAATCTCCCGGTGGGACGTCGCCATGTCGAGCAGCACGTTACAATATGTATATTAGCCGCTCTTGCTTGCTTGTTTTTTTCTTGCCTTCTGATTGTTGCTCTGAGTGTTGCTGTCCCTGTGCTGTTGCAATCCTGGAATTTCCCCGTTGTGGGACTAATAAAGGCTTATCTTATCTTATTCATATTTCACTAGACTATAAAACAATATTATTTGGCATTAGTCCATTCACCGACTTGGACCGACCCAAAACATGAAGTAGTTTCCAGGGACTGAACTTTTCTTTGCCAGTTCAGTTAATCTTAAATGGCTGTAAGGCGTTTCACACAAACTCAGTTCTCTGCTATAAACAGGCGTCCTGCCCATTCATTCAGGTCAGTTCGCCTTGCAAACTACGTTCGGCGAACTCGCAGCGATGGTCTTGGTGTGATAACCAACAATTGCTCTCAGTTATTAGCCTTGGTCACACCAGTCATCTGCAGTTTTAAAACGTGTTTAACCTGCCAGTTGAGCAGCGCACAGAGGTGTTTGCTGCTGTCACCGCTAACAAGCAAAAAGTCGTTTGCCCCCCCCCGCTAGAACAAGCAGCAAAGCAGGAAGTGTGAACGCCTCAGTAACAACAGTCTTCTTACATTACCTGGATCAAATGTGGGCGCACTCCACTTGGAAGCTAGAAGAGCAACACATAAACTCACAAAAAGAAATTTTGTGAACGCTCCCATGGTGTACAGTTTCTGGCCAGTGTAGTTTGAAGGAAACAAAGTGCCTTGAAATGCCTTCAGCCAATCCTCTTCATTCTGTAGCAGGGTGGGCTGGTTCAGCTCCTGTCTGTGCAGAACTGCCCAGCTTAGAGAGCAGCCACGCGTTTTTGTGTTATTTAAAGCATTAAATATGCTTTGTTACGATGTGCTTTATTACTATTTACTAAGTAGTAAATATATTGCATATAACCCCTCACTGTAGGTTTGCTTTCTTTAAAATACCTTAAACCTGCTCAGGATCCATAGCATTTTCCCACAGGTAGTGGCTCTCATTGGGTTTGAAAAATAAAAATAAAATAAAAAAAAACAAAACAAAGTAAAATAAACCACAATTTTGTGGTAGGAAAATTATTAGATTGGACTATGACATGCTAGAATTTACTGGAACTAAATTTACAACCTTTATAAATGTAAATTACCCTTATACAAAAGAGAAAAAGAAACACTGTTTATTTATGAACAGCACCATTCATTCGTTTCATTTAACCCTTGAGTTACATAGGTAGTCCACCAGAGACTGCCACCCTCTTCATGAAGCAAATGCTGTAAAACGTAGAGAAAAATATTTGTAATATGAGAGTGATTTGGGGTCTTTCCCAATTCTCATTTGTACCCCTACCTCTTCCCCTATATGAATTGGGACACCCCTTCATGGCTGCACTGTCATTAGTAGTTGCTGAAGGATTTAATCTAACCTGTTTTCACCAGAAAAAGAAGAAAAAGAAAAAGAAAACTGATTAGAAAAAAGTGTTATGTTAAGGAGAAATTGTCTCAAGTTTACAGGAACTATTCTAATCAGTAGAAAAGGTCAGAAATTTACTAGAAAGAAAGCTGTAAATTCACAGAGAAAAATTTGGGCCCCCTGGTGGCCGGTTTTTGCCAGTGGGCCATATGTTTGACACCCCTGGGACCAGCTATTAAAAATACATATTTAGAGGGTAAACAAAAACTTCTTACTCTAAAAATAATCACATTTAAACACAGAGGTAGGAGCTGATGTTGGGGCGGGGGGGGGGGTGCAACAATTAGCTATTCACCACTGGAACAATGGGGATCAGGGGCAGTTTTCCTGGTAATCTGATCGCTGAGAGCGGGGACAGGTGTGTTCTGCCAGCTGTTGTCTGTTCATTACCATTTCTGCAGACTGGCTGCAACATGAACTCGCCGTGGGCAGAGTCTATCTCCCCTCCGTACTCAGTACGGGAGAGGCCACCACTCGTCAATGCATTTCTTCCCACCAGGCTGAACAAGGGCAGGATGGGAGACTGACCAGCAGAGTAGACTATCTGCAGCTTTTCCAGACTCCGCCCATGGTGACAGCGGACCAATGAGCACACACTGTGTGCAATTAGTGCTTATGGGAGTTGTAGTTTCGTAGTCGTAGTTTCTAGTTTGCAACATACACCCAACAGGAGCTGCAGATATTGATGGACCGCTTCTCAAAAGCCTGCAAGGATTTTAGACTCACCATTAGCCTGAAAAAGACCAATGTCCTGGGACAAGACACTGAATCACCACTTGCCATCACCATCGATGACTATGAACTCAACGTCGGCCACCACTTCACCTACCTTGGCTCTACCATAACCAACAACCTCTCCCTTGACACAGAAATAGACAGGAGGATTGGGAAGGCAGCTACAAGAGTCACTCGCCTCACAACCAGAGTGTGGACAAACCCCAAGCTGTCAATGAAGACTAAGATGGCAGTGTATAACGCCTGTGTCATCAGCACACTGCTGTACAGCAGTGAGTCATGGTCAACATATGCCAGACAGGAGAAGCGACTCACCTTCCATCTGTGAAGCATCCGCTGCATCCTGGGCATATCCTGGCAGGACAGGGTAACCAACACAGATGTCTTGAATCGCGCGGGACTTCCTAGCATGTTCACTCTCCTCAGACAGCGCAGGCTGCGCTGGCTAGGCCACGTCCACCACATGGACAATGGGCGCATCCCAAAGGACATCCTGTTTGGAGAACTGGCATCTGGGAGGAGATCTGCTGTTTGCCCCAGCTCCAGTACAAAGATGTTGTTAAGAAAGACAGGAAGGCCACCGACATCAACACAGAGACCTGGAAGAGCCTAGCAGGTGACCGTGCAAAATGGAAAGGGACCCTGAAGCAACACCTGAAATCAGGAGAGGAGAAAATGATGACCGCTGCTGCAGAAAAACAAGCACACAGGAAGGAAAGCAGCAGCTCCAACAAACCAGAGACTACACACAGGTGTGACCTTTGCGATAGAGACTGCCACTCCCACATCGGTCTATTTAGCCACAGATGACGCTGCTCCAGGCAAGCACACAACCAGAACTAGGATGCTTCACACTATTACACTCCTGCAAACTCATTTATGTGATGATGTCATGGGGTGGAAGTATTTTATTGTGTTTTATTGTGTTTTATATGGTTTTTAAGTTTGTGTTGCATGTTTATTTATAGGTTGCATGTTTTGTAGTTTTTATTTTAGCCTATGTGCTTTTAGTTGGAAATGTTGTCTGCTTCCACCCTGTGCTTCCCCTAATTACTAATCAGCAGCACCTGTGTTGACCTGGGATGTCCAGCACCTGCGGCTGCACATGATATAAAAGGTGGTTTGGCAGTCCAGAGGAGAAAGCTTTGCCAGGAGGAAGGAGCCCTGCCTGAGGAGGAGAGCTCTGCCTGAGGGAAGGCCCAGCCGGATGAAGGTCTGCTTGGAGGAGAGCCCTGCCTGAGAAGAGTGTAGTGTAAGAATAATGGGTATATTCGCAGTGGAACACAACCTACAGCTGACGTCACCACACCAGTATATATTGGGTGGTTTGCCATCTCACTGCATCTAGAATGTGGGTTCAGGGCAGAGTACAGGCGTGCATGTACAGAGAGATGACTGAGTGTACATGTGCTTTATACTTTGACAGTTTGTAATAAAGTTAAGTTCGAGCACAGCATCCTCGTCCGTCTTCATTCCAGGTGTGTGGACATAACATTTGGCGATGAGCATTTTGAGCCATTGAAGCGCGCTTCAAACTAAAGCCTTTCCTCGAGTCTCCAGGTGAACCAACCGTCCCGTGGCCATGATGGCTGAGCACGTTTGAGACCTACATTACAGCGTTGGACTTGGCAGAACTCGATGAAGTAAAAATGAGAGTACTACTTGTCCACCACCTGGGTGTAGAAGGTCAGAGAGTTTTCCTCATGCTTGATCCGACAGACTTGTATGAGGACACTGTTGAAATGCTAACTAGCTACTCTGCTCAACCCGACAACGTGGCATGGCGTGTGAAATCCCACCACCGCTGCCGACAAGAAGCTAAGCTAGCTAACTCAACACCCTACAGAGACGGTGTAAACATTGTGGGCCCCGAAGGTTGGTCAGGACTGCAGCGTGTAGTGAAGTTAGACGCCGTGAGTGTGCCTATGTTGGTGGCCACCGAGGCCACGGTTTGGAGGCTTACCCCCAAGCGACCTGATGCGGTGGAACTACCAGACGACGGATGCTCCAGTACCGGCAGGAACGTCACATTTGCGGTGCAGTACGGCGAAAGGGTGATTCCAGCGTTGCGGTTCCAGGTGACATGCCAGGATGAAAACGTTATGGGGTGGGATTTATTCTGCTAGATGGGTTTTACTCTTACGATCCACAGGCAGACTGTTGATGGTCCAGGCCCATTTTACCCAGGCTTCGCGGATGTTGGTGCAGCCGAAGAGCATAGCTTGGACAGCGAATGTAACATAGAGAGTGGATATAGCATGGACAGTGAAAACAGCATGGAGAAAGAACAGCAACTGGACTTGCCTCCGTTCCTTGCCCAGCCAAAGCTGGAGCTGCAGGAGTGGGAGCCCGGGTCGATCAAGGCTGACACCGACGAGGTAATTCAAAATGGCACCGACACAAAACCATCCACCCTGTGCGCTCAGGAGGAGAGCTGCCTGGGAGGGGGGCAGCGGCCGGAGTCGCCTCAGATCCTTGCCCAGCTGGTGCTGCAGGAGAGGGAGCCCGTGCACGCAGAAAACTTCAAGGCACAACAATAATGACCGGGCAAAGACATTGTTCACAACGCAGCACAACAAAGTGCATCAGACAGGAAAGAGGAGGAACTGGACTGCTTCCGTATCCACGTTCAACATCAGTCTATGGAGGTTACAGCCGAGCCGACGGGTGAAGAGTCTGCTACAGCAAACAACACGAGAGAGACACCAGACATCTTCCGTACCCAAGACCAGCCGCAGACTATGGAAACAGCAATGGCGAAGACGGGTGAAGGGTCTGCAACAAACACCGTAACAACAGAACTGTCACAGCACGACGGAGATCCTAAACCAGACGAGCATGCAGCGCCACCACGATCACAGCGACAGATGAGACCGAGCAAGGCGCCACTCCAAGTCATGGACTGGGTTTGAGTTCGTTCTGGCAAGAGACCCAGATGCTGATTGACCAGGCCACAGCCGACGAGACAACAGGTGCCGCTGAGGATCATGGCGAAACTGGGCTCGGCGTGCTTTTGACTGACAGACGGCTCGGTTCGGCACACAAACCAACTTCGGCATGTCCAGGTGTCTGCTCCAGATAGCGAAGCTTCGCGGGAGTCAGCTGCCGCAGTGTGGGACCTGGGCCCCAACTTCATGAAGATCGGTCCTGGCCCCTGGGGTCTGGCAGCTGCAGGGACGAGTCCACCATGGGCCCGCTACAAGGCCCCTCCGGCAGAACTGCTTTCCCCATGGAAGACTGTAAAAAAAAAAAAAAAAAAAAAAGACTGGGTCAGGTAGGAGCGTGGCTGACACAGGTGGCAGAATAACCCACCCAGCTGCGTTGGGTCCAGCGGTGGTCTACCTGCTGACCCTAATTCCAGGTTCTGATTAAGTTCTAAAATGTTGAATGTTTTGAATAAAAGTAACATTGAGTGTTTGAATAAAAGTGTTGAATACATATAGATAGATAGATATAGGCTTATAAATGTACTAAATTGGGGAGGGCTAATTAATTAGAGTATGTTCTGTGTTTTTGCAAGGGGGGGGATGTAGTGCAAGAATAATGGGTATATGTGGAGTGGAACGTGTCACGCCGCGCCATTCATCAGCGGCGCCACCTGCTCACGCACCTGCCAATCATCAGCGGCGAGGGATAAAGGCCGTCTCGCCCGGAGGCTCGGCCTGAAGCCGTCAGACTTCGTCCCTCACCGTTGTGAGCATACTTCCCTTCAGCGTAACCATTTTGGTAAGAAGATCGCTTACCTTTTCTCTTCAGTCTTCTCCCCTGTGCACAGGTGGATTTCCCAGCGGCGGACATCTCCTCTCCATCGCCCAATCCTCGCTGCTGCACGGAGCTCTCCAGGTGGCTGTCTTCCGGGCTTCACCCCCTTGTTGTGCCAGCTGTCCTGACCCACCAAGTAAGTCCTTCTCTCGCCATAAATTCCTCCTGTGTTGGTGTATGCCCGTCACCCTCTCCCTGTGCTCTCTCCATAGGGTTGCTCGGCTGTACGGTCACCTGCCTCTGTGCCTGGAGCAGACACCATCACCAACACATTTACATCCCGCAGACACGCACTCATTCACTCCTGTTGTTAATAAACTCTTTGAACTACTCTAAGCCTGTGTGTGTGCGTCTCCTGAGCCGTGCGTTATGTCAGTACGGCTTCAGCAGAGCGGCTCGGCGGACGGCGGGCTCGCACACCGGTTTTCCACTCTCGAGGCTAGAGTGGATCAAATAGCTTATCAACAACAGGTGATCTTTAATCAATTATTGAATTTAACTAACCGGTTGGGCCGCTTGGATCCTCAACAGCCGTTCCCCCCGGCTCGCCAGGGTGGCGCGGCTCCTGCTGTTCCAGCGGCCGTCCAGCCGGCTCCAGTGGCACCGGTTCGGCTCACACCGATTCCGACCCCCGCCCGCTTTAGCGGTAAGCTCGGCGGAGCGCGGGGGTTCATTATGCAGTGTGAGTCCGTGTTCCACCGTGTGCCCGGAGATTTTCCCTCGGATCACAGTCGGATTGGTTACATAGGGAATCTTCTGGAGGGGCGTGCGTTAACTTGGACCTACGCCGTAATGGCGAGGCCCAGTTATGCCACCCTCACCTATGACCAGTTCGTGAGGCGCTTCCTGGAGGTCTTTGACCATTCTCAAACCGAGACGGTCCAGGTCGATCGGCTCCTCGCTCTCCAGCAGGGAGGCCGGTCGGCAGCGGACTACTCGGTCGACTTCCGGGTAGCGGCGGAGGAATTGGGCTGGGAGGATCGCTCCCTCTGTGGCCTGTTCCTCCGCAGCCTCAATAGTGATCTGAGGGATGAACTGGCTGGACGGGATATCCCTGGGACGCTAGCGGAGCTGACATCCTTAGCGATAAGTTTGGATAACAGGCTGCGCGAGCGCTCCTCGGGGCGGAAGTCTTCTTCTTCTCGCCCTCGTGGAGTCTCGCCGCACCTGTTCCAAGCTCGCCCCCTGGCGGCGCCGCCAGCATTGTGCCCCGAGGAGTCGGAGCCGATGGTGACGGGCTGGACCAAGCTTTCCCCTGCGGAGAAACAACGCCGCCGTGAGTTGGGCCTCTGCATGTATTGCGGAGGTGACCAACACACTGTGGAGCGTTGCCCGCGGAAAGCCAGTCGGCGGGGTCCGCGAATCGCTGTAGGGAGCCTCGCGGATCCCAACCGGTTAGACTCTCTCACCCAATTAAAGCTGCCCATCCGTTTTTGCCACAATCCCACTGGGCACCTCACCCACGCACTGGTGGATTCGGGCGCAGAGGGCAGCTTCATTTCACAAGGCCTGGCAACCCGATTGGGCATCCGCTGTCAGGCATTAAAACACCCCATCTCCCTGGTCCATCTCTCCCGTGCCTCCCTTGGGAGAGTTTCTCACCAGACCATGCCTGTCCCAGTCATCATCTCAGGGAACCACCGGGAGGAGATGGTATTTTACGTCCTGCCCAACTCTGTGTCGCCCGTCATCCTGGGGTATCCCTGGCTACGCCTCCACAACCCTGTCCTGGACTGGAGGTCCGCTGGGGTATCGGCATGGAGTACCTTCTGTATGGGCACCTGCCTTCAGTCCGCTGCCTGCTCCCCATCCGCGGCTCCCCCTGTGGCGGATACAGCACCTCCGGACCTGTCACTGGTGCCTCCAGAATTTCACGACCTGGGTATGGTATTTAGCAAATCGAAAGCTATGTCTCTTCCCCCGCATCGACCATATGACTGTGCCATCAACCTCCGCCAGGGGGCTCCCCTGCCATCTGGTCGGCTCTACAGCCTGTCGGCGCCGGAGAAGGAGACCATGAATACATACCTAAAGGAATCTCTGAGCGCTGGGATTATTCGCCCATCGTCGTCACCCGTGGGGGCAGGGTTTTTCTTTGTCGGGAAAAAGGACGGATCCCTCCGCCCCTGCATAGACTACCGAGCGCTGAATGACATCACTGAGAGGGACCGTTACACCCTGCCCCTCATGGACACTGCCTTTCACTCCCTCCAGGGGGCGACCTGGTTTACCAAGCTGGATTTACGCAGCGCTTACCACCTCGTCCGGATCCGGGAGGGAGATGAATGGAAGACAGCCTTCCGTACCCCGAACGGCCACTTTGAGTATCTCGTCATGCCGTTCGGGCTGACCAACGCTCCTGCCGTCTTTCAGCGCCTCATTAATGACGTCCTCCGGGATTTCATCGGCCTTTTTGTGTTCGTCTACCTGGATGACATCCTTATCTTCTCCAGGTCCAGGGACGAGCACCAGGTCCATGTGAGGCGGGTCCTCCAAAGACTGCTGGAGAATCGTCTGTACGTGAAGGCTGAGAAATGCGAATTCTACGCTAGGACCACATCCTTCCTGGGATTCATCATCGCTCAAGATCAGGTGCTCCCAGACCCAGAGAAGGTGAAGGCGGTGGTGGAGTGGCCTACTCCCGCATCCCGGAAGCAGGTGCAACAGTTTGTTGGCTTCGCCAATTTTTACCGCCGCTTTGTCCCAAATTTCAGCTCGATCGTCGGACCGCTGACCCGCCTCACGTCCCCGAAGGTCCCGTTCCGGTGGACTGAAGAGGTCGCTGCTGCCTTTAGGGCGCTGAAGGCGGAGTTCTCCTCCTCCCGGGTCCTTCGCCAGGTCGACCCCGCGCTGCAGTGCATTGTGGAGGTGGACGCATCGGACACGGGAGTGGGAGCAGTGTTATCCCAGCGGTCACCTGACGATGGCGCCAAGCGGCCGTGCGCCTTCTTCTCCCGGCGCCTGTCCCCGGCGGAGAGGAACTACGATGTGGGGGACAGAGAGCTCCTGGCCATTAAACTCGCCTTACAGGAGTGGCGCCACTGGCTAGAGGGGGCGGACCTGCCGTTTGTGGTCCTGACGGACCACAAGAACTTAGAGTATTTACGATCTGCCAAGCGCCTGAATGCCCGCCAGGCGCGCTGGTCTTTGTTCTTCGCCAGGTTCCGCTTCTCGATCACCTTCAGGCCGGGCTCCAAAAACGGCCTGCCTGACGCCCTCTCTAGGCAGTTCACCCCCGTGGAGGCTGAGGAGACGCCCCACACTATCCTGCCCAGGTCGTGCGTCCTCGGTGCCATCTCTTGGGACATTGAAGACAAGATCCGGAAGGCGCAGGAGGTGGAACCTGATCCTGGCGGCGGACCGGAGGGAAGACTGTTCGTCCCATCTGCGGTCCGAGGAGAGGTCATCCACTGGCTCCACACCTCCCGGCTCACCTGTCATCCCGGCACCTCTCGGATGATCAGCCTCCTCCAGCGGTCCTTTTGGTGGCCAGGCCTGCGGAGGGATGCAGCCCGCTACGCCCGGGCTTGCCCAATCTGTGCCACCAGCAAGTCGGGAAATGCCCCCCCAGCGGGTCTGCTCCAGCCTCTGCCCGTCCCCGGCAGGCCCTGGTCGCACATCGCACTGGACTTCGTCACCGGACTCCCCGTTTCCAACTCCTTTGACACCGTCCTGACCATTGTGGACCGTTTCTCCAAGGCGGCGCACTTCATTCCCCTGCGGGGTCTCCCTACTGCCCTGGAGACGGCGGGCCTCCTCGTCCAACACGTGGTCAGGCTGCACGGGATTCCGGTGGACGTGGTCTCGGACCGGGGCCCCCAATTTTCGTCCGAGGTTTGGAGATCCTTCTGTAACGCCATCGGAGCCAAGGTGAGCCTCTCCTCCGGCCATCACCCCCAGTCTAACGGGCAGTGTGAGAGGACCAATCAGGAGCTGGAGGCTGCGCTCCGCTGTGTTACCAGATCCAAGCCGACGTCCTGGAGCAACCATCTCGCCTGGGTGGAGTATGCCCACAACACCGCCCGCTCTTCTGCAACGGGGATGTCCCCCTTCAAGGCGTCCCTGGGTTACGACCCCCCGCTGTTTCCAGCGCAGGAGAACGAGGTGACTGTCCCCTCCGTTAGGGCGCACCTTAGGCAGTTCCGCTCCACCTGGGCTGCCGCGCGTCATGCGCTTTTACGCACAGCGGAGCGCAACAGGACCGTGGCGGACCGGCACAGAAGACCTGCCCCGGCGTACAGAGTTGGGCAACTCGTGTATGTGTCTACCCAGGACGTCACATTAAAAGGCGAGAGGAGGAAGCTGGCACAGCGATTCATGGGTCCCTTTCCCGTCACCCGGATCATCAACCCGGTGGCTGTGCGCGTGGCTATCCCCCCCTCCCTCCGCATCCATCCCACTTTCCATGTGTCGAGGGTGAAACTGGCAGTCACTGACCCCCTTTGCCCTCCTCCTGCAGCGCAACCCGCGCCCCGGATGGTTGGTGGCCATCCGGCCTGGTCCGTCTCCTCCATCCTGGACTCCCGGCGCCGAGGCCGTGGGTTGCAATACCTGGTGGACTGGGAGGGCTATGGGCCCGAGCATCGGCAATGGGTGCCCCCGTCGTTTGTGTTGGACCCATCGCTCATCGCGGACTTCCACCGAGCGCACCCGGATAAGCCATCGCCAGGAGGCACTGCTAGAGGGGGGAGTACTGTCACGCCGCGCCATTCATCAGCGGCGCCACCTGCTCACGCACCTGCCAATCATCAGCGGCGAGGGATAAAGGCCGTCTCGCCCGGAGGCTCGGCCTGAAGCCGTCAGACTTCGTCCCTCACCGTTGTGAGCATACTTCCCTTCAGCGTAACCATTTTGGTAAGAAGATCGCTTACCTTTTCTCTTCAGTCTTCTCCCCTGTGCACAGGTGGATTTCCCAGCGGCGGACATCTCCTCTCCATCGCCCAATCCTCGCTGCTGCACGGAGCTCTCCAGGTGGCTGTCTTCCGGGCTTCACCCCCTTGTTGTGCCAGCTGTCCTGACCCACCAAGTAAGTCCTTCTCTCGCCATAAATTCCTCCTGTGTTGGTGTATGCCCGTCACCCTCTCCCTGTGCTCTCTCCATAGGGTTGCTCGGCTGTACGGTCACCTGCCTCTGTGCCTGGAGCAGACACCATCACCAACACATTTACATCCCGCAGACACGCACTCATTCACTCCTGTTGTTAATAAACTCTTTGAACTACTCTAAGCCTGTGTGTGTGCGTCTCCTGAGCCGTGCGTTATGTCAGAACGTGGCCTGCAGCTGATGTCACCATGCCAGTATATATTAGGTGGTCTGCTGTCTCACTGCATATAGAATGTGGGTTCAGCATAGAGTACAGGTGTGCATGTACAGAGAGGTGACTGAGTATACATGTGCTTTATACTTTAAACAGTTTGTAATAAGGTTCAGTTTGAGCACAGCGTCCTCATCCGTCTTCATTCCAGGTTTGTGGACATAACAGAGAGGCCCTGGCCGGAGGAGAGCCCTGCCAGGACAGCCAGCCAGATGAGAGCTCTGCTGATGAGAGGAGGCTACTGGTCCCAGGAAGATGGCAGAAGGAGGGCATGACTGAGGAGGAGGAGGAGGAGGAGGAGGAGCAGTAACGGCCTAGGACCACCATGACACTGGCATTTGGCGGGAGGACACTTCTGTGTGGAGCAGTTGGGGTGCTGCAGGTGAGAGACAGCAAGAGGCAGAGTAAGGAGCTCTGCCTTCACTGTAAGTATCTCGTTCCCAGATAGCAGCACCCCATGATGATGATGATAAATATAGATACTATACTGCTGGTGTCTTCCCCTGCACGGGTTTCCTGAGGACATTGATATCGTGGTGGCAGATGGAACCTGGCCTGGAAGAGTGGATCCTCATCATCATCTTGGGACTTTTATCGTTTGTTTTTAGCCCACTTTGTCTTTTTAGCTTAAGTTTTTTTAGTTAGTATTTTATTCTAATTTTACCTTATTTTAATATAATTTTAATTACGTTTTATAGCTTTTTATTTAAGTGGGCATCTGTATATATTTTATGTAAATAAAATTCCTTTGAACATCCTCATAAGTTTCCCCTTTGATTGCTACCTGTGACTCTTCACCTGGTTTTAAAGAACCAAGTAAGTTATGTTAATTAATTACCCCCCTATTATACTATATGTGTTACAATGACATCATATTCTGAGGCACTGTCACCATGACAACAGGGACAATTAGGACAATTTTGATGTGCTGAATCCAAAAATCACATTTGTTTTGCTCAATCAGGTCATTCATCTTCTTCCGCTTAATCCTTTTTTGGGGGGTCACGGGGGGGCTGGAGCCTATCCCAGCATCTTTGGGCGAGAGGCAAGGTACACCCTGGACAGATCGCCAGTCCATCGCAGGGCCAACACAGAGAGACAGACAACCATTCACTCTCACAGTCATACCTAAAGACAATTTAGAATCCCCAGTTTGATGCCAATTAATCTAACTTGCATGTTTTTGGCATGTGGGAGGAGACCGGAGAAATCCCAGAGTAAACCCACACAGACACGGGGAGAACATGCAAACTCCACACAGATCACTGTTGGTCGGGGGCTGGGATCGAACCCAGGATCCTCCGGCCAAGGGTGAGTTGCTGTGCCCGCCATTATTATTATTATTATTATTATTTAAGTGGCCATGGATACAGTGTTAGAAAGCCTCATACCAGTTTAGTAATTTTCTGTATTTGTTTTATCCGTTTGGTGTTTATTTTAATAATTTGTCAGCGTTACCTGATTTATTCGGTAACATCATGTTGTGGGACACATGCACCACCTACAGGACAGAGTGATCACTAACTTTGTCAGGAACACCGTCACATGAGGCTCATGAGGGATGTGGCTGCTGGCTGCAACAGTTTGGTTGTGGTGGTGTGCTTTTCTGACCCTTTGTAAGTAGTTTATTGTTTATATGTCCTGTGAGTGTTCATTCATGTATCATGTATCCTGTAGATTAATGTTTCTTTACTTATAACTGGGTGAGGAGGCAGTAACACGTGAATTAGTAAGCATGCAGTGATTACACAGGGTTACAAAAATAATTTTTTTTGTAAATTGTCTGTGTTTTTTCAGCTGATTTAAGACAATTTTGCACAGCTGAATCTGAAAATGACATCCATTTCTCTCGATCAGGTGCTAAGTAAAAACCTGTACTTATTTAGTACTGTGCATGTACTTACCCTTATATAAAGGCAAGTACATACAAATTGAATGTTACGTCATCATTGTTCAAAATTCAGAGAATTTCAAGACATTAAAAAGAATTTTGCATCATATAAAGTGAAAATACCCGTACATGTAAACAAAAACATATAAAACAACATGTGGCCATAATTCAAAAAGTTGACCTGATTGAGAAAAACCAATGTGATTTTTGGATTCAGCACATCAGAATTGTCCTAAATCAGCTTAAAAAACTTAGACAATAAATTTGGTGTTGACCAGTGTTAAGTGACTTTGGGCTTGTTTTTCTCTAAAGTCACTTGCAAATCTCATCAGTTGTGTGTGGGTTGCAGGTTTTTGGGCTTGTTTTTTAATGTGTAGTTGTTTATTTGGGCTTGCTTTGCTGTCTGTGACAGCTCTCCCAGCTCCCCACAAAACACTAGTGCGATGGTTAGTTTGTTTACAGGACCCATCCACACCCCCGTTTCCTGGTTACCGCGCCCGCCCCACTGAGGAGTGGAGGATGCCACTGTCACTCTGTTTAACATGCTTTTTAAACATCTGGATTTTAATGGGACACACGCCAGGCTTTTATTTGTGGACTTTTCTTCTATTTTTAATACAATCCAACCTCATATTTTAGTTGAAAGGCTCCTGCAACAACTTGATTTGAGTAATAATATAGTGGGTTGGATTCTGGATTTTTTAACCAACAGAACACAGAGTAAGGGTCAATGGTACATTGTCTGACCAAAAGTGTTCTTCTACTGGCTCTCCTCAGGGGTGTGTGTTGTCACCACTACTCTTCATCCTGTACACAAACATGTGTCAGAGCAGACATGACAACAGACACATTATAAAGTATGCTGATGATTCAGTTGTTGTCAGTCTCCTTCAGGATGGTGAGAGTGGCCACGGCCCAGTAGTTGGTGATTTTGTTCACTGGTGTGAGGATTCCTACCTGCAGCTGAATATGACAAAAACTAAAGATATGATTATTGACTTTAGGAGGAAAACTCCCAGGCACGAAGTCACTGTACTAAAAGGCCAGACCACTGAATGCGTGCAATCTTACAAATGTCTTGGGACGATTATTGATAGTAATTTAAACTTTGAAGAGAACTGTGAAAGGGTGTACAAAAAGGGTCAGCAACATTTGCATTGTTTAAGGAAACTCGCACACTTCCAAATTGACCGAACTATAATGACAATGTTTTATTGGGCTTTTACTGAATCTGTTTTTGTCACAACTCGCTCCCGCCTGTCATCCGCTCCAGCCATGCGCACATCTGTGCTTCATTAGGCTGCCTCTATTTAAACTGCTCTGCCTGCAGCCTCGGCCTGGAGCCGTCAGCTCATCTCCATGCTCAAGCTCTGCGTTTGCCTACTCCTCTCGGCCGACGCCGCAACTCGACATCCTCACGTAAGGTTATCACTTACCTGCTCTCCAAAGATCTTCCCCTGTGCACAGGTGGATCCTCCCGGCGGCGGAAGTATCCCTTCATCGCCTCTCCTCTCAGTTTCTCTCCGTCGAGCGTAGCAGGGCGCTGTCTCCCAGGCGGGAGCATCTCTTGCCTACACCAGCCACCAAGACGTCTGCAAGCAAGCCACATTACAACTTTCTCCACTCCGCTGTGATAATTGCTCATCCACTGTCCTCTGCTCTGTCCTCAGGGTTGCCTGGCTGTACGGTGTTCTGTTCTGCCCTCGGTGCTTTCCAGTCCCCAAGAAAACATTTACATTCCTCACTCACGCATACATACGCCTGTTATTGAATAAAACTCTTAAATCTCACCCGAGCCTGTGTGCGTGCTTCCTGGGCCAGATATCATGTCAGTACGGCTCCAGCACAGCGGCCCAGCGAACAGCGCGTACGTACGCCGACTCTCCAACCTCGAGGCTCGGGTGGACTTAATTGTTCATCAACAGCAGGTCATTCTAAATCAGCTAACCAACATAACTAACCGGTTGGACTGCCTCGATCCTCCGCAGGCGCTCCCTCCGTCCCAGCTCGGAGGGTCAGTTCCTCAAGCCAGCTCCTCTGCCCCGGGTCCGCCGACCCGTCTCACTCCTATTCCCACCCCCGCGCGCTTTAGCGGAAAGCTCGGCAGAGTGCGCGGGTTTATTCTACAGTGTGAGACGGTGTTCCAGCGCGTGCCCGGGGACTTCCCGTCAGACCAAAGCCAAATTGGGTACGTTTCAAATCTTCTGGAAGGGCAAGCGTTAGCCTGGGCTTACGCCGTTATGGCGAAGCCCAGCTACGCAACCTTGACCTATACCCAGTTCGTGCAAGATTTGTTTTGAGGTCTTTGATCATTTGGATCGCGATAGTGTGTTGGCCGAGCGGCTACTTAGCCTTCGCCAGGGTAGCCGCTTAACGGCTGACTACGCTGTCGACTTCCGGGTGGCGGCGGAAGAGGTTGGTTGGTGTGATGCCGCCCTTTGCAGCCTATTCATCCGTAGTCTAAATTCTGATTTGCGGGATGAACTGGCCAGCCGGGACCAGCCGGATCGGCTGCCAGAATTAATTTCTTTGGCCATTAGTTTGGATAACAGGCTGAGGGAGCGGGCCGCCGAGCGGAAATCATTCAGCCGCTCACACGGAGTTCCTATCCGCGCTCCTCAGTCTCGCCCCCTGGAGTTGCCTCCTCCGGAGGTCGTCGACGATCCCGATGCTATGATCATCGGGCGGGCTAGACTTTCTTTAGCAGAGAAACAGCACCGCCGGAAGCTGGGTCTCTGCATGTATTGCGGAGACGACCAGCATCCCTTGGAAGCCTGCCCGGTGAAGCCAAAAGGGGAAGTCTGCGAGTCACTGTAGGGGGCCTCGCGGACATAACCCAGTCAGATCCCCTCTCAAAATGTCAGTTTCCAATTAGGCTTTGCCACAACTCCATTGGTCACGCATCTCACGCACTGGTGGACTCGGGGGCCGAACAAAGTTTTATTTCTAAGAGTCTGGCAACCCGCCTGGGCATCCAATGCCAAGCCTTGCCCACTCCTTTTCATCTCATCGCTCTCACCAGTTTTCCCCTGGAGAAGGTCACTCATATAACCAAGCCCATTTCCGTCATCATCTCCGGCAATCATCGTGAGGACCTTAGCTTTTATGTCCTTCCCACCTCTGCGGCGCCCATCATCTTAGGCTACCCATGGCTACGCCTCCACAACCCTGTGTTTGATTGGCAGACCGGTTGCATCCTAATTTGAAGCACCTTTTGTTTGGGAACCTGTCTCCAGTCTGCGGCCTGTGCCCCGTCTGTGCCCCCCCCTTGACCCCGCCCCGCCGGACCTCTCTGCAGTTCCGCTGGAGTTTCATGACCTGGGTCTTGTGTTCAGCAAGTCTAAGGCGTTGTCCCTCCCACCCCATTGCCCTTATGACTGTGCCATCGATCTCCTGCAGGGGGCGCTTCTCCCATCTGGCCGCCTTTATAGCCTGTCTGCCCCGGAACGGGAGGCCATGGACACCTATATTCGGGAATCCCTCAGTGCCGAAATCATTCGCCCCTCTTCATCCCCCCTGGGTGCTGGGTTCTTTTTCGTGGCGAAGAAGGACGGGTCCTTAAGGCCATGTATTGACTTTAGAGCCCTTAATGACATCACTGTGAAGGATCGTTATACTCTGCCGCTAATGGACTCAGCCTTCAATTCCCTCCAGGGGGCATCCTGGTTCTCCAAGTTGGACCTCCGCAGTGCTTATCACCTCGTCCGGATCCGGGAGGGTGACGAGTGGAAGATGGCCTTCCGAACGCCCAGTGGCCACTTTGAATACCTTGTCATGCCGTTTGGGCTCACCAACGCTCCTGCCGTCTTCCAACGCTTGATCAATGATGCCCTTTGTGATTTCCTGGGGGTCTTCGTTTTCGTCTACCTGGATGATATTTGATCTTCTCCCGATCCCGGGAGGAGCATCTTGTCCATGTGAGGCGGGTCCTTCAACGCCTTTTGGAGAATAAGCTGTACGTCAAGGCTGAAAAGTGCGAATTCTTCACTAATACTACCTCCTTCCTGGGCTTTATTGTCTCGCACAATCAGCTCCTCCCCGACCCGGCCAAGGTTAAAGCAGTGGTCAAGTGGCCTACCCCCTCCTCGGGGAAGCAGGTTGAGCAATTCTTGGGGTTCGCCAATTTTTCCCGCCTCTTTGTTCTAGGGTACAGCTCCATCACTCCCCCTCTGACCCGCCTCACCTCGCCTAAGGTGCGCTTCCAGTGGACGACGGAAGCGGAGACGGCCTTCGAGTCCCTTAAAAGGGAATTTGCATCCTCCCAGGTTCTTTCTCTTGTGGATCCAGCGCTGCAGTGTTTTGTCGAAGTGGATGCGTCTGACACTGGGGTCGGGGCGGTTTTGTCTCAGTGCTCCCCAACGGACGGGGCGCCGCGCCCCTGTGCTTTCTACTCCAAGCGCCTCTCCTCGGCCGAGCGTAATTATGACATCGGCAGCAGAGAGCTCCTGGCCATGAAGCTCGTGCTGCAGGAGTGGCACCACTGGTTGGAAGGGGCAGCTCAGCCTTTCGTGGTCTGGACCGACCATAAGAACTTGGAATACATCAGGACGGCCAAGCGACTGAATGCCCGCCAGGCGCACTGTTCGCTGTTCTTTGCTAGGTTCAGGTTCACTATTACTTACCGCCCGGCATCCAAGAATAAGAAGTCAGACGCGTTGTCCAGACTGTTCGCCCCAGAAGCACCGGAAGAGGGGGTCCATACCATTGTTCCTGCTTCATGCGTCATGGGGGCTGTTTCCTGGTCCATCAGAGACAGGGTCCTGAAGGCATTGGAATCTGAACCCAACCCTGGCGGCGGGCCAGCGGGGAAATTGTTTGTGCCCTCATCGGTCCAAGGTGACGTCATTCACTGGGCACATACCTCAAAGCTCGCTTGCCATCCTGGTGTCTCCCGGTCGGTAGATCTCCTCCAGCGGTCCTTTTGGTGGCCCAGGCTCCGGGAAGATGTCTCCAACTACGTGCGTGCCTGCCCTCAGTGTGCCATGAATAAGTCGTCTAATTCTCCCCCTGCGGGTCTTCTCCACCCCTTGCCGGTCCCCGGTAGGCCCTGGTCACACATTGCCTTGGACTTTGTCACCGGCCTGCCTGTCTCCAACTCATATAATACCATCTTGACCATTGTGGACCGGTTCTCCAAGGCGGCCCACTTTGTGCCTCTCCCCGGGCTCCCCTCGGCGCGCGAGACTGCCGATCTTTTGGTGCAGCATGTGGTCAGGCTGCATGGCATCCCAGCTGACATCGTCTCTGATAGGGGGCCACAATTCGTGTCCAAAGTCTGGAAGAGCTTCTGTAACGCTCTGAGAGCCACGGTTAGCCTGTCTTCGGGACATCATCCACAATCAAATGGACAGTGCGAGCGCACCAACCAGGAGCTGGAGGCTGCTCTGCGCTGCTTCGCCTCCTCCAGTCCCTCTTCCTGGAGTATTCATCTTCCCTGGGTGGAGTATGCCCATAACTCCACTTTGTCTTCAGCCATTGGGATGTCCCCTTTTCGGGCATCCCTAGGTTACCACCCCCCGCTGTTCCCTGAGGAAGAAGGTGAGGTGGCAGTCCCCTCCATCCAGGCCCACCTGAGACGGTGTCAATGGCTATGGACTAAGACGCGCCAGGCCCTGATACACGCGGCATCGCGCAACTCCAAATCTGCTAATCGCCACAGGAGGCCCGCGCCACACTACCAGGTGGGTCAACAGGTATGGTTGTCAGCCCAGAATATTAACCTGAAGGGGGAAAAGAAGAAGCTGGCTCAACACTTCATCGGACCTTATTCTGTTACGAAGGTGGTTAACCCGGTGGCTGTGCGTTTGGCTCTCCCCCCCCCCTCCGTGTTCATCCCACTTTTCACGTCTCTCAGGTCAAACCTGTGGTGTATAATCCTCTCTGTCCTCCTCCCAAGGTGCTGCCCCCTCCTAGAATGATCGACGGACACCCGGTGTGGAGCGTCACTGCTATCTTGGACTCCCGACGTCGGGGCCGGGGGTTGCCGTATTTGGTGGACTGGGAGGGTTATGGCCCGGAGCACAGACGCTGGGTGCGCCCCTCCTTCGTGCTGGACAAGCAACTCGTTGAGGAGTTCCACCGGGCGCACCCTGACAAGCCAGCGCCAGGAGGCGCTGCTCGGGGGGGGAGTACTGTCACAACTCCCTCCAAAGTAAATAAAAATATAATGTATAAGCATCCCAAAGTGATAAAGCAAAATATTGGTAAAACTCAAATTAAACATAAAGCCTCTAAATTGAATGATTTGGCCTCTGTTCCTCCTCATAATTTAAAAATTAAATGTGGTTTATTAAATATTAGGTCTCTAACTCCCAAGTCTCTGTTAGTCCATGATCTGTTAATTGATCATCAGATTCATTTAATTTCCCTTACAGAGACTTGGTTAGGGCAAGAGGATTATGTTGGTTTAAATGAATCAACTCCCTCTGGTTATTTAAACTGTCAAAATCCCAGAAGTTCTGGTCGTGGAGGAGGAGTAGCAGCAATTTACCATTCCAAATTACTAGTTAATGTAAAGCAAAAAACATGTTATAATTCCTTTGAGGGCCTGGTCCTCAGTATTGGGCACTTTAGCAATTCCAGGTTAAACCCAATTTTATTTGCCATAGTTTATCGTCCCCCATCAACCTATTCAGAATTTTTATCCGAATTTCCTGATTTCTTAGCTGATTTAGTGCTGAAATCTGATAGAATAATTATAGTAGGGGACTTTAATATACATGTGGATGTAGATAGTGACTGCCTTAATGTGGCTTTTAATTCAATATTAGACTCACTTGGGTTTTCTCAGAAAGTAGGAAATTCTACTCATTACCTCCACCATACATTGGACCTTGTTCTGACATATGGCATAGAAATAGAAAATCTGGTAGTGTCTCCTCATAACCCTGTACTGTCAGACCATTGTCTGTTAACCTTTGATTTTACTATTTCTGACTATTTGGCTCCTAAAGAAAAATATTATCACAGTAGATGCCTCTCAGATGATGCTGTTTCCAAATTTATGCAGATTGTTTCCTCTATGCCATGTGTCAACACAACGGAAATAAGCTATAGACAGCTTGCTCCTTCTGTAATTGATAACATGGTGGATAGTGTTTCAGCTTCTCTACATCAGGCTCTAGACTTGGTGGCCCCCTTAAAAAAGAAAAAGTCTAATCAGAGATTTTTAACTCCTTGGTTCAACACAGAAACTCGTAGCTTAAAACAGAAGACTCGTCAATTAGAAAGAAAATGGCGCTCTACTAATTTAGATGAAATCTATTTAGCTTGGAGAAATCATCTTTTAATTTATAAAAAATCTCTTAGAAAAGCTAGAACGAGTTATTACTCTGCATTAATAGAAGAGAACAAGAATAATCCCAGGTTTCTTTTCAGTACTGTAGCCAGGTTGACAAAGAGTCAGGACTCTGTCAATCCTAGCATCCCCTTAGAGCTTACTAGTCAGGACTTTATGAACTTTTTCAATAATAAAATTTCATCCATCAGAGATAAAATCAATCAGATTCTTCCCACAGTTAACTTAAATACTGTAACTACTACAACTCCTTCTATTGATGTCTGTCTTGATGAGTTTACTCCAATCGACCTTTGTGAGTTAGACAAAATAGTTTCCTCATCCAAACCTTCAACTTGTCTTTTAGACCCTATTCCTACCAGGTTATTTAAAGAAATCTTCCCACTTATTGGTAGCTTTATTCTTCATATAATCAATTCTTCATTAACTTTAGGCCATGTACCGCAGGCTTTTAAAACGGCTGTAATTAAACCCTTACTCAAAAAGCCAACGCTAGATCCAGGAGCTTTAGCTAACTATAGACCAATCTCTAATCTCCCTTTCATTTCAAAAATCTTAGAAAGAGTTGTTGCTATGCAATTATTTGACCACCTGCAGGGAAATGGTTTATTTGAGGAGTTTCAATCTGGGTTTAGAATCCATCATAGCACTGAAACAGCCTTAGCGAAGGTCACTAACGACCTCCTCATTGCATCTGATAATGGACTAGTTTCTGTACTTGTCCTTTTAGATCTTAGTGCAGCTTTTGATACTATTGATCATAATATTCTACTTGATAGATTAGAACACTATGTTGGACTTAATGGAACTTCGTTGCAGTGGTTTAGATCTTATTTATCTGATAGGTTCCAGTTTGTTCATGTAAATGATGAGTTTTCTCTCAGCTCAAAGCTTAGTCATGGAGTTCCACAGGGATCTGTGCTTGGCCCTACTCTTTTTAGTTTATATATGCTTCCGTTAGGCAACATTATTAGAAAGCACTGTATACATTTTCACTGTTATGCAGATGACACACAATTATACCTGTCAATGAAGCCAGATGATACTAATCAATTAGCCAAGTTAGAAGCCTGTCTTAAGGAAATCAAAGTTTGGATGACTTGTAATTTCCTGCTATTAAATTCAGATAAGACTGAAGTCATTCTTGTTGGTCCAAAAAACCTTAGAAATTCCTTTCCAAATCAAACTTTCAGTTTGGATGCAGTTACTCTTTCTCTTAATAGCTCTGTGAGGAACCTTGGAGTTATTTTTGATCAGGATTTGTCCTTCAATTCACATATTAAATTTGTTTCTAAGACTGCCTTCTATCATTTGCATAATATTGCCAAGATTAGGAGCATCTTGTCTCAGAGTGATGCTGAGAAGCTGATCCACGCTTTTGTTAGCTCGAGATTAGATTATTGTAATTCTTTATTATCAGGTTGTCCTAAAACATCTTTAAAAAGTCTTCAGCTGATCCAAAATGCTGCAGCAAGAGTTTTAACAGGTACTAGAAAGAGAGATCATATCTCTCCGGTTCTGGCCTCCCTTCATTGGCTTCCCATAGAGTTTAGAATTAAGTTTAAAATCCTTCTTCTTACTTACAAAGCTCTAAACAATCAGGCTCCTTTTTATTTAAAAGATCTGATACTACCGTATCATCCTAACAGAGCACTACGCTCCCAAAATGCAGGTTTACTTGTAATACCTAGAATCTCCAAAAGTACAATGGGAGGCAGAGCCTTCAGTTATCAAGCTCCTCTCCTGTGGAATCAGCTGCCAATCTGGATTCGGGAGTCAGACTCGATCTCTGTTTTTAAGAATAGGGCTAAAACCTACCTTTTTGATATAGCCTACAATTAGGGAGGGATCATGTGTTTTCTGAACCCTCCCTTAGTTATGCTGCTAATAGGTTTAGTCAGCCGGGGGACCTCCAGTAATGCACTGGGCCTCACTCCTTTCCTCACTCTCTATGAAATATTTTTTTTTTTGCTGGTCATTAACATTTGTTTGTTCTCTCCCATAGATTGAGTCCCCATCGTGCTGTTTGCTCTCTACATGTCTGTTCTTTTCTTCTTCTCTATCCCCTCACCCCCCAGCCAGTCGCAGCAGATGACTGCCCCTCCCTGAGCCTGGTTCTGCTGGAGGTTTCTTCCTGTTAAAAGGGAGTTTTTCCTCTCCACCGTCGCCAAGTGCTTGCTCACAGGGGATCGCCTGATTGCTGGGGTCTTTCTGCAACTGTGGGGGTCCTCCCTACAGTTGATAGTGCTATGAGATGACTGTTGTTGTGAAATGGCGCTATATAAATAAAGTTGAATTGAATTGAAATTGAATTGAACTCGCTCCCGCCTGTCATCCGCTCTAGCCGTGCGCACACCTGTGCTTCATTAGGCTGCCTCTATTTAACCTGCTCTGCCCGCAGCCTCGGCCTGGAGCCGTCAGCTCATCTCCATGCTGAAGCTCTGCATTTGCCTACTCCTCTCGGCCGACACCGCAACTCAGCATCCTCACGTAAGGTTATCACTTATCTGCTCTCCAAAGATCTTCCCCTGTGCACAGGTGGATCCTCCCGGCGGTGGAAGTATCCCTTCATCGCCTCTCCTCTCAGTTTCTCTCCATCGAGCGCAACAAGGCGCTGTCTCCCAGGCGGGAGCATCTCTTGCCTACACCAGCCACCAAGACATCTGCAAGTAAGCCACATTACAACTTTCACCACTCTGCTGTGATAATTGCTCATCCACTGTCCTCTGCTCTGTCCTCAGGGTTGCCTGGCTGTACAGTGTTCTGTTCTGCCCTCGGTGCTTTCCAGTTCCCAAGAAAACATTTACATTCCTCACTCACGCATACATACACCTGTTGTTGAATAAAACTCTTAAATCTCACCCGAGCCTGTGTGCGTGTTTCCTGGGCCAGATATCATGTCAGTTTTATCTTTTTCTTTAGTGTCATGGTTTGGTTAGATAAAACTGAAACAGAGGAAATCCTTAGACCAGGTGGACCAGATGGTCCAGTCGTTTGCTTGGTGAGTCACAGCTGAGTCTGACATTCCTGTACACCAGACAAGTACAGAGGATTACTACCTCCATATTAAATGATGACTCCCTCCCTTTGCACTGCCTCTTTCAGCTTCTTCCCTCCAGACGGAGGTTTGTTGTCCCAAAATGTAAAACCCAGCCCTACAAAAACAGCTTTGTTCCTGCTGCTGTCAAAGAGTTGAACAAGATGTAGCAATCATCATCATCATCATAGCAGTCTGTCGCGGGCGACAATGACTGTTTCATTTAGGTCTGATCAGATTCCTCTACACAGCTCTGTCCCCCGCCCTGTGCTGCCAGGAACTCCTGACCCTGCAAACCTGGGCAATGTCCGAGCTGGTATGAGTTGCTTTCTGACTGACCATTTCATGAAACTGCATGCAAAGTATTTGAGTACTGCTAGCTTTTGCTGGACTAGTGGCACATTCTTGGCAGATAGAGGTATTATCAGTAGCAGGGACAGGCCAAGACAAACTGACTCCAGTTATCTCTGCTCTTTGTGTAGTGCATGTCACAATGCACCGACTGGCAAAAGTCCACCACAGACCTTGCGACAGATGTGCTTATCTGCCAGGATTTCCAGTCTCGCAGTGTTAATATGTTTACTCTGAGGCTGATAAACAGCTCAAATTGGAATTAATATATCTGCCGAGCCGACGCATTTCTATGCTAATGCTATTTTAGCTATTAACTCCCTCTGATGCAAATTTAGGTGTTTTTTGCATGTTCGCATTAACTTTAGTGTAGGCAAGTTACTTTTAATGATAAATAAGAGTCATAGTGTCATGAATCTGGGTGCAGTGTTCCACAGAGCCCAGACTCTTAATTTATTTTTGAGTATTGTATATCTGTTGTTATTATTTTGTCAGTTCATGCATATATTGTGGTTTTTGTATTTTGTGCCCTCTCTCTCCAGACACTCTGACTAGCTGCTCACAGTCTGTTACCTGTCACCTCAGCTGTAGGCAGTTAGGTAATTAGGTCACCTGCTCACTCAGCGGCTCACACCTGCACCTCATCTATTCCCGTTATTTATACACTGCTTTTCCTTCCACCAGCGCAGCACTATTGGATTGCATTGTTTGCAATTGTATGGCCTTTATTCCCTCCATGGTTTCCTCCTCATCTGCTCCAGAGCACGACCTTCTCTGTAAGTTATTCTTGCTTGTATTTTTTGTACTGTTTGCATTTTTTGTTGTCTGCACAGTTTTGGTATTTTTGTTAATAAAATGTCACAATTATAGTTGAGCGCCTGGTTCTGTCCTTCTGCCCCGGAGGGGCGTTCATGACAGAATAGTGCCGCCAATTAAACAGTCTGTGACATAATTCAACCAAGACATCATTAGAAAGAAGAACTACTGTGTTTTTATTGTGTAGACAAAAAAAATAAATATTTTTTTCATATACTACCATAAATTACATCGTGATGCAGCAGATTGCGGTTTGTTTGTCGAAATTGGGTCAAACAGCACCGCCATATTGTGACATAATGAGAGGAACCCAATATGTAAACAAGCATGGCTGAGTACACTGAAGCGGAGGAAGTTGTAAGCAATTTCAGCGAAGATTTGAGTGATTTGTCGATAGTTGTTGAGGAAGAAGCAGGACCGAGTGATGAAGAAGAGCGAGTTGGTTATACATAAGGCGATCGTTATTGACGATCGTTAAGGGGATCGTTATTCCACATAAGGCAATTGTAAGGTTATCGTTATTCCCCGACCAATAAAAAAAAAAAAGCTCAGATATTCAGTTTTGGTAGGAAATGAGATTTATAAAAATGAAAACTGAAAAGTTCCCAGCTGGTCTGGGAACGCCTTGGTATCCCCTCTGAAGAGCTGGAGCAGGTGGCTGGGGAGAGGGAAGTCTGGGCTTCTCTGCTTGAACTGCTGCCTCCGCGACCCGGACCTCCGGAAAAGCGGTAGAAGATGGATGGATGGATGGATGGATGGAAAACTGAAAAAAGAAATAACGTTTTTTAACACAAAGTTGTTCCATTTGGAGTAAAGTCAACACTCAGCTTCAAAATTCATAGGGGAGGATTTTACTTTCGGCGGAAAAAATAAAATAAAATAAAGTGTGCTAATTTTTTTCTCTTGGGGAAATTCTGGTCACATTGGCAAGTTTGTAAACAAAACTATTAAATAACAATCGCCTAATTGTTAAAAGTCTTGAATCATATGTTATACGACATTATTTATGGGTCTTTATTGCACATAATTTAGTTATCTATTTATTAATTTTTATTTTATGTTTATTTTTGTAGGTTTTTTTATTTGGGTTTTAAATCTTTTATTGGGTTTTAGGCTTCAGACTTTTATTGAGTTTTTTTAATCTCTTTGACTTAGTTTTTAACTTTTTTAATATGACCCTTCTCTTTTATCTCTTTGTTTGTTCTCTTATCTGTTTGTCTTATATCCTGATTGGTGGAGCCTTGAGTACTTTTATCGTGTTTATAGTCAGCTTCATGTGTGCCTGTGTTTGTGTTCATGTCGAATGCAATTGTGGTTTGTAAATATGTGTCTAAAAGGATGTTACCTGACTGCAAAACAAATCTACTGTAGCATCATCTCACTTTGGCTCATCAAAAAGAATTATTCTTCAGCTTAAAGACATTGTTTCACCCAGGAAAAGGACAGCCAGGAACTGCTCTTTTACCCCAGGCCACAATTGAACTGACATTCCTTTGCTAAAACCAGCTTCAGGAATTCACCCTAATGCACTTCCTTTGGACATTTTATGGCCCAATATAACTTGGACAAAGAACAGATCTTTATGGAATGCCCATATGGTCACTACAAATATCCACAGCTCAACATTGCCCCTACTGGCAACTCTGGGACATGCTGGATTTAACCAGCAAACCTTTTTAACCACATTTTTGTTAGGACTCACTTCTCAACATTTCTCTTCTTTTTCCAGGACCCCAGGAAAAGTAAATGGACCCTCTGTTTGATGTGGACAGTCTGTTGGGTTTGAAATATATTAATCCTTGATTCAGATATGTGCATGTTAAAATGTTTAAATGAATGTTTATTCTTGCATGTTAATTTAGAAGCACTGATTATAAGTTGCATGGACACTGAAATAGGTTAGCTTAGTTTACTGTATATATAAGGGTTGTAGCATCATCGTCTCCTCAAACCAAGACAGAAGATCACTTCTCTTCATTTTATAGGAATTTCACTTTATTCATTACACAGGAATATCACTTTTCTGCCTTTTCAGGAATATCACTGGCTTTTATGTCGACTCATGCCAGGCCTCTTCCAGGCCTGACCAAAGATGCTTGCTTTCCCAGGACCCCAACGTAAACAGTTGCCTCTTGCAGAGATTGTAAGGATCAGAATTTGCTTTTAAAGGCTCAAAGGAACATAAAACTCAGGAGACCAGACCTCTCAACGTGAACACTGCATTTGATAATGTACCTTTTCACAGGAAACCAATGTTCTTAAGAGTCATAAACCACTTAATCTGACGGGTTTATAGCCGATGCTGTCCAGACCTTCGCCCAGATACTAAAGGAAATCATCTACAGCTCAACAGTACCTCCTAGCGGATACCTACGGAATGTGTTTTCAGTATGTAGGATGACTTTTAATTTGCTCTAAACATTAAGTTTCTTTCAGCTTATCCTCTGGATCCTAAGGACACTGAAAATCATCCCTCTTTTATCACCAACCATGGTTTGCTGCATGTTTTGCTGCATTTTGATCTAAATGTGAATGCATGTATTATAATTATGTATAAGAAATGTTATATTCATGAGTGTTATTCAAACACATATTGGAGTAGTGATATAAATGCATGATTACCAAATATGAGCCAAGTCATTTAATTTAGTTAGATTTTATATTGAGCATTTATTTTATAAGAACTGACTGAGTGTTGATTTTCCCTCTGAAATTTCATGGGATGGTGTCTTCATTTGATTGGCTGCTCTCAAACAAAGAAGTGTTCTCACATTGGATAGCAGCCATTTCAAACTGCTTCTGAAAAAGTCGATTGGTCAGTCTTGCGACCGACATCATCAGTTTTACGACCCGGCGAGGTAACTTTAAAAGAGAGAAGTTAGATTTGAGTTTAGTAAGAGAAAAGAAGATCAGAGATCAGCAGAGTAAGCAAAGAGTAAGAAATAAAATCAGACAAGGAACAGGCAGGAAGATTAGCTAGAAGTAAAGTAACAATGTAACAAGTAGCAAGATAGAATTAAGAATTAGAAACACAGAAAGAAGAAAGAAAGAGATTTTGAGAAAGATTAGGAACTAAATTAAGATTAAAGAAGCAGAATAGTAATCTAGATCTCAGAAGATTTTATTCCACCGTTTCAAGGCCCTGTGAAGTTTTATTTTATTCTCTGTGTGTTTGTCAAGTCTTTCGTTATATTCTGGTCACTGAGGAGAAACCATTTTTCTTTAAAGCTCATCCCTTTTAGAGAATCAAATTCTCAAACTTTTTCCTTCACCTCAGAAGCCATTCTTATCCTAGTAAATGTTTTTCTCATTTTTTTTCATGACTTTTCACGCCATTAAAGTGGACCTTTAATTTGCCTAATTTAAAGTGAACAGAGACTGAGAAGTTTCTCCTTCAGTTTTTGGGTCGATCCCGCTACAAGAGACCCCAAATTTGGACTCTTTTTTTCAAAGGACTTTTCACGCCGCCCTGAGACAAACCATCCACGGCTGCAAGTGTCTCCTTGAAGGGCCCCCCAGCTGAGTTATCACCTCCACGGCTGTGAGGACAGCAGCCGCTTCCTCCGACGTCCTAACTTCAAAACCCAGCGGTACCGACCCGCGGAAACGTGGACCTACGGCTGTTGTGTGAGTGAAACTCTTATTTCTCCTATCTGCTGGGTTAAAACGTGATGTCCTAACAATTAAATTACAATTGAATATGGCCCGTATTTCAGGGCTCAATTAGTCTCTCAGCCACAGGATAGAGCTATCAACTGAAGGAAAACTCTTCGTCATTTTTAAGTAACTGCCCTTAAATTTTTGTAGATTAATTCAGAATTCATTTTTTTTAGATAATTAGCTTATGAATTTTCCCCATAAAATTGCGTTGTTTTGTTAAAACATTCCAGCCTCATTTACCGTTGAAACATAAGTCTGTTCCTCCTTGGTTATACAGAGGTGTAACGCTGGAGTTTATGTTCAGGAACCCAATATCAGTTGATGTGATATATTACGCTGTTATCATCTGAATCTGTTTATTCATCATTTGAATGCTATGCCATGTAAACTGAATGAGTTTAATAAAAGGGTGAATTAAAGAAGTTGAAGCGTCTTCCTTTCGCATATACAGGTTTCCTAATCACGGCAGGACAAAAACTCACTGAAACTTTGAGACTGATTCATTAAGTAATTTAAGGTACAAAATTAATTAAAATTAAAGTTAATATTATTGTCCGTTAGGACTGGTGCCCCTTTTACGAGTGCTTTTATTTAATTTAGCGGGTGTAGAAGTGAAGGTTTAACTCCACCCTCTTTCACACCCACTATTAAATAAAATAAATAATTCCTGTACCTTATGACAAATATGTTATAGGCAATTCACGCTACAGTTTATTGGTTCCCCGCTGTGAGGCCTCTGTAATTGGGAAACGTATATGCAAAAAGAAAATTCATTGAAATCATAATTTTTTTTCCTGCAAATATTGATCCACTATTCGACGAGTCTGTGTGTTTGTTTGGGAGACTGAGGCCTGAGGCTGCTCCTGCCTGTGTGTCTGCTGTGCTTGTTTACCTAACCTCCCGCTGAGGAGTCTGGTGGCTGATAGCTGCAAAGGGGGGTGAGTGATTCACCCACTAAAGTCAACAGTTTTTGATGCATGCAAAGAAGTTTAAGCTATATTATTATATGCTGGATTAAGAAACATAGAGGCCTAGAGTGACAGAAACGCGAAGAAAACCGTCCTGTCTCTCGCCAGTCTAACCTTCCGGCGATTATCCCGAAAGGAGTAATTAAACTGGCCAGTTCTGTAATTTAATTACCCAAGCGTGGTGACGTCAGTTTAAGCTGGACGCGGTTTGATCTGGTCACTGGATAAACCGCTGGGGAAGTAGCGCTAAACTATACCCGGAATTAAAGGGGTTACATTATTTGTGAAAGTTGGAGATTAAACTCTCATTTTGAAAAGCAAGGCATGGCGTTGTCGCTGAGACTCGCGCCCGCATCACGTGTCACGTGAACACGCACAGTCACGCGCGTGACCGAAAGGCGTGCATGAAAAACTGCGCATGAGCAGAGTAAGCGTGCAGACGCCATTTTGAAGGCGCAAAGAGGGAGTCACCCTAGCCGCCATTTTGAGTGAGACCGGTAGACCCGCCCAGAGCGACGTCACCAGTGTCTCCTCCCCCTGGGAGGGCAGAGACAACTGCCTCCATCGTGTGGTCAACTATAGGAGTTGCATTTCTTGCATGAATGCACACTCGGATTAAAGCAGAGCAAACCTATTAAGCTGATTTATAATCAAACAGAGCTTCCAAATTGACTTTAAATCAATCCGAATTATCTGGAACAACCTAAATTTAAACCCAAATCAAAGTTTTATCCCAAGAACCAAAAGGAAAAGGAAACTTGTGGGTTTGAATTTTGTTCTCATTGGTGGAAGAGCTTTTGACCGCATATATACACACTGAAAGAGCATAGAAGCATAGACTTTGTATTTACTCACATATGTTAACCACATATTTTAACCTTTTTAGTTAAAAGCATATATTCACACATCTTACGCTAAAAGTCTGCAAACTTTTGAAGCTATATATATGTGTTTTGTTTTAAAGATCACTTTGTGCGATTTCTTTCACAGGAAGCCATTCAACTTAGGGACTCAAATAAATGACAATGTTCATTTAAACTCAAGTTAATGTTAATCCTGTGCATGTTGGTAAAGGATTTAGTGATTTACTAAATATTTAACCAAAATTCTCCAAAATTAGGAAACCACATCCAGCAATTAACACTTGAAAGCTTTAGCTTATTTACAGTGTGTTGTTTTGATTCATATTTCCTCCCCAGGAGAAGGAAAACATTTAACCAACTCACTATTTCTCACCAGGATTTGAAATAAGTCAAAAGGTGAAAACTTTGACTAGTCTGTAAAACATTTTAATATTTTTTTTCTCCTCTTTTTAAATAATCATTAACTTTAATCCTAAGGAAGCCTTAGTGACAATACGCAAAGACAATTCATTTGTTTCCTAACTTGTAAATATTAAAACATTGAAAGGCTTTAAATGAAGATAAGCTTTAACAAATAGAACCAAGCCAGTTCTAACTTTAAAACAAAGTGAAGACTTATACTGTAACCCTAAAGCTTTAAAGCATTTAACCTTTTCTATTTTTGTTGCTTTCTTTTTCTTTTGCAAATAAAATCATTACTTTCAAGTGAGATTCAACAAAAAATTCACAACCTAGTTGAGGACTATTCCAAAACTACACTTTGATAACTGAACTGAAAGAAGTCAATCGACACAATTTTTTTTTTTTTTTTTGCTTTTGTCTTGTGAAATACAAATCAAAATACAGTGTCAACAAATAAACTAACACGTATTCCACATTTCTAAAGAATTCCAAAATATTTGCTTTCCTTCTTACAAGCCTGGAAGTTGAAACAAACTCCAAAAAGAAGCTTGTAATTACCCTCACTGTAAAACGACACTCAAGGTTAACTCTTGACGCACAACTTTAGCTATAATCAACGAATTGATTTCAAGCTAAGCGTTACACAAACGGTCAAACATGTCGAGTCCACTTGATGAATTAAATGACCTTGAAGTAATATTGGAAGAGTTGGCTTCCGACCTTATACCCGGTTTCTCCAAACAAGTTCGGGATACTCCACCAAAAGATTTGAAGCAAATCACGGAAAAACTTTCGGATGAATGCGAAGCTAACCCACCGAAAGCAAAGGAAATCCCCGGTGTGTTAGGAAAGTTTGCACTAGCATTAGTTGCAAGGCTAAAACAAGCTGAAACCCAAGTACTCTACGCCGAAAAGGAACTGGTGAAACGACAAACAACCATCCTTTCTCTTCAGGAAGAGAACAAATCCCTTGTGAAAAAGCAGGAACAAGCTCGCATAGAGAAAGAAGACACCCAAGCTACGCTCGATCAGACGTTGCTAAATCTGGAACAAGCAGAGGAAGAAAAGCAACAACTAGAAGACAACAATACCTCACTTCAGCAAGAAAATGAGGAATTGAAAACCGCCCTGCTTCACAAAGAGAATCAACTCAAGGAAGTTGAAGGTCAATTGGACGAAACAAGCTCCGATTATGGGAAATGCAAACTGCTCCTACGAGAAGCACAACAAGGTCTTCAGGACGTCCAAGAAGAGCTGGAAGACCACCGCAAACAAAGGGATCTGAGATCAGAATCCATGAACAGGCCAGTTCCCTCGACAAAGGGGGGCATCCCCTCATGGGATGGGGACTCCCCCGGCTCACACTCACCTGACCCGTTCAGACCCGAACGGCAACGTGAAAGACGTGTGCAAATTCCATCCGATGGAGATCTCAATAAGATCGCTTGCCACGTCACGAAATTTGACCCCTCAAAGAGTGGGTCACCTGATACCAGGGCTTATTTGCAAGACATCGACTACTACTTGCGTAAATACCCTGATGCTACTGTTGACGACCGCATTTATTTGATCAAGTTGACATCCAACAGGTCGGTATCAAAATTTATAGATCGGCAACCATTTGACATCAAGATGAACCACCGGAAGCTCTATGAAGCCATCGAAAGAGAGTTTTCCGACGACTGCTTACAGTCAGGGCTAGTGACAGCCCTAGCTGTGAAACAGGGTCGCTTAGAGCCCCCACAGGCATACTACCAGCGACTCCTGCGCGCATATTTCGGATCTCAAAACACGCCTGAGATGGAAGAAGACCACAATTTCAAGGCTCTGTTCATTCAGAATCTCCATCCCACGATTGGACACCACCTTGGAGTCATGGCTAACCCAAAGACAAACTCGATAAACCAGCTCAGAATCAGAATCAGAATCAGAATCAGATTTATTGCCATTGTTCATGTAGTACACAAACTAGGAATTTGTCTCGGTGCCATGCTGCAACATTAAAAACATGATGAGATAAAGAGATAAACTAAAAAACTAAAGGACTAAAAATGTGCAATAAGTGTAGAAAAATAAGTAATAATCATAATAACAATAGTAATAATGAGTAGTACTAGTCAAGGCAGTTTTAAAAAAATTAGCAAGTAGCAGATAATATGGGGTGCCACAGTGCAGTTGATAATGCAACAGAAAAAACAGTGATGAGTTCGCACAGCTAAGAGAGTTCGCACATTATGCATTCCAGAAACAGCGACAAAGCAATCAGAAGCATACCGAGTCTACCGCGGTGTTAGCAGTCAACACCGCATCAGACACCTTGGACCTAGAGGGTACCCCAAGGCCAGCCCCTGTTCCAGCATCTCGGTCACAAATAAAACGACAGTCCTCTAGTCAAGATAAGTCAAGTCATGACCTGGAAAAATTTTTGACACCAAGTTCCAAGCCAACATCACCAAAACCTGACTACCGTCGGAGACTAAGCCCACCAGGTAAGTCACGAGAATACGGTACGGATACCCGGGATGACAGATATCGATTTCGAGACTTGCATAATCGCGGGAGGTGGTCACCTCCTTCGTACCGCCGGAAATACTTCAACAGGGAAGCAAGACCTCCCCCTGGAAAGTTTAACTCCAAACCCTGGGAGAAGAAAGAAAAGCCCATTTTCAGCCAAGAAGACCTGGAGACTCTCCAACGCATACTTGACGAACTGAAGAGGAAAAAAGAGGCGAAAGAGGACAAGAAACCAGATGTCCTAGCCATAAATATTGTGACCACCCCAAACGATCCTTTAGGTTTGCCACAAGTCAACCCTGAGGATTCTCCTACTACAAAGGGGAAGGATACCGAAGACACAACCGAGCATCCTCCACCCGAAACTCAGGAGGAGCTCCAAAATGCAACGCCACCCAGTGCCATTTTGGTAGTCCAGCTACCTGGGAAACCTCACTCGCCCGAAACCGGCGACTCTTTAATCTGCGTTGAACCACCGGTCCAAGAATTTCTGTGTGATTTAACCGAGAGGGGGGTTGCACGAAAATTTTTTCTGTCATTGACCTTGGAAGATGTGATGACGCACGAAGCCCTACTGGATACTGCAGCGGACATCACACTCATGTCGCGTGACCTTTTTGAACACCTACGTGTCACTGCTAACCTTGCGCACAAAGACTTGAAACTAAGACCTTGCTCCTTAGCTATTCAACCTTATGCACCCTCAAACACGACTGTGTCACACATGTCATTGATACAAATCTCCATTGGGCCCATGACCTTGATCCACCCGGTCTATGTGTCCAATCTCAACTCAATTCCATTGCTGATAGGCAAGGATCTACTTAATCGCTTTGAGCCTCTGATAGACTTCAAGAATCTCAAGCTATGGGCTCAAGTTCGACAACCTCTTCCAACCACTCTACCTGAAGCAACCGGATCACAGTGCTACACTCTTGACACCTTGGATGTTCCAGGAGTCAACCCACTCGCACTGCTGACCCAACAAAGTTTGACGGAAAGTGACCTTGGGGACCAGGCTGAAACAGACACCCCTTTTCAGGTCACCACATCTGACAACCCAACCTTAAATGAACACAGTTCATTTCTTTGCACCCTGAAACCAGGGGCAGTCGATGAAGAGTACTGCCCCCAAGTGGTCAAAGGACTAGCTATCCAAAGCTCCCACGTAGAAGACGTGGTACTGGCTCTCTGGGCTGATAAATCTGCAATCAGCCAGACACTTTTCGACTCTCTACACGAGAAATACCCTGACCTTATGGTCACTAACAAGTCTTTTCATTTCCCTGCTGGGACCAAATCAAACAAAACATTGGTCGCCAGAAGTATCTGCGCCCTCCACCTTCAGTGGAACCACAGACTGCTAACGCATCCCTTCTTGGTCGTTCCCGACCTGCCACATGCAGTCTACATCGGCAGTGATCTTCTTGTGAGACTTGGAACCCAGGTTGATACCATAAACAATGTCTTATGGTCTCTCACCTCAGTTCGAGACGCTCACTCTAAACCAGATCTTGACACTCTAAAGTCAGGCCAGACCATCCCTGAGGCCTGCCAGGCACTGAACACTCAACATTGTCTCATACCTGCTAATGTCACGTGCTACCCGGTCCAACTATGCATTCAAACAGGACAGAAACTTATGCATCCACAAGCATTTTTCCAACCGGCTCCTTTGCTTGACAATCTAGGCTTAACTCTGGAGGCCATGCCCCCTCTAAGCCTAGAATACAGAACCACCACATTACCGGTTAACAATCCCACGGCAGAGACCATCGTCCTGCCCAAGGCCACGCCTCTTGGCTGGCTCATCACCACAGATTTCCACGATTTTGAACTGACTGTTCCTGTGCTAGGCAGCCTCCCTGATTCTCTTTGGGCCGACTCTCTTGAACCTACAGTCATTTACACTAAGCCTTCTAAGGCCATCGCTCTTGTGTCAATACCAACCCCTGACAAAGAGTCAGTGGGACGAATCGACTTGACTAACAATGACCAAATGCTTGTCCAAGCCATTGAACTCCTTCCATCGGAGTCCGATCAGCAAACCAATGACAATCCCAGCGATGCTCTGCTGAAACCAGTCCTCACTATCGCTGAAGAGATTGCACAGGTGGTAGCTGATGCTGATGCCCTAACCTCTGACGAAGAACGTGAAAAACTCCACCAAGTTCTTCTTAAGTATGAACAATCCTTCTCCAAAGACTCCTTGGACTGTGGACTGACCACAATCCACTCAGTACGTATTCCTACACCACCTGACGCCCCTCCAACCTACGTCAGGCAGTACAAGATTCCCTTGGCCTCGTACGGCCCAGTACAAGAAATAATCGATGATTTACTGGACCGTGGCATAATCAGGCCATGCAACAGTACCTACTCGGCTCCCTTATGGCCTGTCCTAAAGCCCAATGGTAAGTGGAGACTCACCATTGATTACAGGAAACTGAACACTCAAGTTCCTCTCTCTAGGTGGCCTATGACTCAACTGGAGCAAGAACTCCCTAGAGTAAAAGATGCCAAATACTTCTCAACACTGGACATTGCTTCTGGTTTTTGGACTATTCCTGTCCAAGCTGAAGACCAACACAAACTGGCCTTCACGTTCGCGAATCGCCAATACACATTCACCCGATGCCCTTTTGGTTATGCCAACTCTCCTGCAGAGTTCAACATTTTCTTGAACAAAGCATGTCCAGACGCCCGAGACAGAGGTAACCTCATCTATGTTGACAACATTCTCATTCGGAGTCCAACTCTGGACACCCACCTCACTGAAATTGACCATGTCCTTGGCCAGCTCACGTGAGCTGGAGCCAAAATTTCTCTCTCCAAATGCCAATGGTGCAAAACCAAAGTCAACTATGTCAGTCTCTTGGTAGGATCCAAAGGGGTACTACCACAAACGGCACGAATTCAAGGTGTGTTAAACATCAAAGCCCCTACCAACATCTCCGAACTCCGGAGCTTCCTAGGGATATGCAATTACTCACGTCAGTTCATGGAGGATTATGCAGACTTGGCAAAACCCCTTACAGACCTCCTACGAAAGGACACCCCTTTCATTTGGTCTGAGGCTCAAGAACAGGCTATGCTAGTGTTGAAGCAAAAGTTATGCACAGCACCATGTTTGGCCTATCCCAACTGCGACCAGCCATTCTTCTTACAAGTGGGGTTCTCTGCCAACTGCTTAAGCGCTGGATTATACCAAATCTACGACCACGACAAACGAGTCGTGGCCTATGCCAGCAAAACCCTCTCTGGCCCGGAACTGAAATACTCAGACTGCGAAAAAGCCCTTCTGGCCACTGTATGGGCAGTCAAACATTTCTCCAACTATGTAGGAGGCCAGAGAATCACAGTTGAGACTCACCACCAACCAGTGGTCTTCCTTAACAGTCAACGCATCAGAGAAGGTGTTGTAACAAATGCCAGAATAGCCTCCTGGTTGATGGCTCTACAAAGCTTTGACGTGGAGGTCCGCTACGCACAAAAGTTGAGAAGCCCTCTCGGCACAGACTTGGCTGCCTGCCAACAGTGCTCTGAGGACACTCCAGGACCATCCATTCATGCAGAGCCACCTACAGTCACTGAAGACCCAAACCATCACTACTTTGACCAGAACATCTGTCAAGATATGGTCACCGCCTATGTCGATGGTTGTTCTTTTCACCATGAAACTCACATTCGTGCTGGTGTGGGTGTGGCATGGCTGAACAATCAGCCTTGTGAACCCCACAACTATCAACTGGGTTCCCAATCATCTCAGTATGCGGAAATCGCAGGTGTGCTCATTACACTGCAACTTGCTGTAGACCATGGCATTCGCACTTTGGTCATCTGCACTGACTCCAACTATGCACGCCTCAGTTTCACTTGTCATTTAGCACTCTGGAAGGCCAAAGGTTTTGTAACCTCCAACCGCAAACCGGTTAAACATCAAGACCTTTTCAAGGCATGTGATCACCTGGTCACCTCCAACAACCTCCAAGTGTATTGGAAAAAGGTCAGAGGTCACTCGTGCACACCAGGTCAGTACAAAGAATGGAATGACCTTGTGGACTCACTTGCAAAACAAGGAGCCAAGGCACACCCTGGTCCTTTGATTCTGCTCAGGTGCCGACTTCACAGTCCCACCCACCCACCCCTACAGTCTGCGCAGTCACTAGGGCCCAGACTAACAGGGCCCAAGACACGACACAAACCACAGGTCCCCTTGCGGTTGACCCTGTTTTCACTAACGCTGACCTTATCTCTCTTCAAACCCTTGACCCTGCGGTCCATAAAATGATACAATACATCTCAGATCCTGCACTTAATGCACCATCCGACTCGGATCTCGCTGACACTCCAGACTTGAAGCCACTTTTTGCCGCACGATCATCCTTGCAGCTGCGAAATGGCATTCTAGTTCATGTTTCCGATGAACTCCCTACGCCTGCGCTTGTGGTCCCTCGTAACCAGAGGGGGGTGATGATTGTTCATGCCCATGATCTCCCAACTGCAGGACACAAAGGCGTCAAAGCGACGTACAACGCGTTCAAACAAGTGGCATATTGGCCATACATGCGAAAGGATGTAGCCGACTACATCAAGGGATGTCTCGTATGTTGCCAGTTTCAACCAACCAACCCGATGCATCGAGCACCCCTACAGAAAAGAGGCATTTCATTCCCATGGTCTGACCTCCAAATTGACTGGGTAGGCCCCCTTCCACGGTCAGCCAGAGGAAACAAATACTTCCTCACAGTCACATGTGCTTTCACCAAATGGGTCGAGTGCCTGCCTGCTCCTAATGACACGGCAGAAACCACGGCCTACTTGTTGATGAACCACGTATTCTCTAGGTTTGGTCTGCCAAGCTGAATCAACTCTGACCGCGGCACTCATTTCACCGCCGAAGTCATGCGACAACTGTGGGAAACCTTGGGAGTTAAAGCTAACTTCCATATTAGCCACCACCCACAATCCTCCGGACAGGTTGAAAGAACCCACCGGACTGTGATCAACATACTGAAGAAGTATGTTTCACCACACCAAAAAGACTGGGATGTAAAACTCCCGCTGGTCTTAATGGCCATCCGAGCCACACCCCATGAAGCTATGGGGGTGTCACCTTTTGAAATGAGGACAGGCCGGCAAATGACTTTGCCCCTGCATTTACTCTACCAACCTGGAGAAGCCAGTGTTGCTACAGCTTACACTACTCACCAGTACATGACTGACCTGACCAAACATCTCCGACAGACTTTTGCCTTTGCCCAAAAACATTTGGACCGATCAGCTGAAGGACACAAAGCCTACTACGATCAGAAAGCCTCACATGACGAACTCCAAGTGGGAGACAAGGTTTTCTATTATGCTTTCATTCCTCAGACAGGACAGACCAACGCACGAGCAGGAAAACTCGCTCGGAAGTTCCTCCCCAGGTGGACAGGTCCACACACGATCACAGATAAACTCTCTCCGGTCGTTTACCAAATCAAAATAAGCAAAGGTCGCCAGGACCCCATCTCCAAATGGGTCCATCGTAATCAAATCAAAGCTTACAAAAACCCCATGGGACTTGTCGGGGACAACACTGTTCCATTAAGTCAGTAAACAAACCTAAATCTTGTTTGCGCCCGATAGATAACTGTTAGCTGACTATCCGCCTCAGACATTCTCGGTCGCATTTCTCTTCCTCAATCAGGTAACTGCATTAAACCTTCAAAAGGAGAAAGTTAACCCAAACTAACTGACTTCCTTAAAATCTAACCTTAAAAGACCCCGCAAAATTTCATTCAGTATCATCAAGTTACTATTTCAAAGTAGTACAAACAAAATCAACAACATCACTAGCTTAAGTCAATAATCACAAACCCCTCTAAAGGTGATAAACACTAATAGCTTAGAGCTCAGCCTCTAACAAAGTTGTTCCACCTCTAAGAATAACTTTCACCTACCACTCAGGTACCTCAAGAAAAGGAAAACTGACAAGAAGCTCAAGATTAAAATGACTCACTTCTATTCGTTGGCCAGGACGATGGCCCTCCTGTTTTTCAGTTTAGCCCTCTACCTAGCACCCTCACCTACTTTCGCCCAGTTAGAACTGGACAGAGTCCAGACAAGAAGTCAACAATCCTTAGGTAGATTCTCAACCACGGCCTCATCATTAGGGCCCCTTGCTAGCCTTAGCACGTCTACTGTTAAATCAGTCAACACCGCTACACTGAAATGCCAGATAGTTGAACCACCAACTGTTACCAAAGCTTTGCAAGATACTGTGTTGGTTTTGAATGTTTGCTCCAAAGCCTCATTCAAACTCAACAAGGTCTTGGACTTGTCACTCTTCATGTTAGAGGGTGACCCTGCTCACCCACATATAATGCCTGTGTTTCTTCGAAAGGTAGCTAGAAATATTAGACTTTCAGCTAACACTTTGACAACGAGTCTGCCTTCACCGCTTCTTGCCCCTGTTTCAGATGTCACAAAGTTATTCCTCATTGCCACTCAAAGAACAATGATGACTTTCCATGTTCGCTCAGTCTTCCAGAACAAAGGTCTCAAACACCCTCTGAGTAAGACCTCTGTGGAACCATGGTTTAGTCCAGTTAAACAATTCAGTTCGAACCTCCTTGAATTAACTCCTTGAATTAACCTATATTTAAATAATAATATAGGTTTGTATATAATACAAACCTATATTTATAAAAATATAGGTTTGTATATAAGCATGCATATAACTTCAAAAATTCTAAAAATAAAGAAAAATAAAAGTCAAAACAAAGAATGCAAAACAAAAATGTATTGCTTATCTGAGGTAGATGTTTAGGTTAAGCAATATTGAGTTAATTCAAGGAGGTTCGAACTGAATTGGTTTAACTGGACTAAACCATGGTTCCACAGAGGTCTTACTCAGAGGGTGTTTGAGACCTTTGTTCTGGAAGACTGAGCGAACATGGAAAGTCATCATTGTTCTTTGAGTGGCAATGAGGAATAACTTTGTGACATCTGAAACAGGGGCAAGAAGCGGTGAAGGCAGACTCGTTGTCAAAGTGTTAGCTGAAAGTCTAATATTTCTAGCTACCTTTCGAAGAAACACAGGCATTATATGTGGGTGAGCAGGGTCACCCTCTAACATGAAGAGTGACAAGTCCAAGACCTTGTTGAGTTTGAATGAGGCTTTGGAGCAAACATTCAAAACCAACACAGTATCTTGCAAAGTTTTGGTAACAGTTGGTGGTTCAACTATCTGGCATTTCAGTGTAGCGGTGTTGACTGATTTAACAGTAGACGTGCTAAGGCTAGCAAGGGGCCCTAATGATGAGGCCGTGGTTGAGAATCTACCTAAGGATTGTTGACTTCTTGTCTGGACTCTGTCCAGTTCTAACTGGGCGAAAGTAGGTGAGGGTGCTAGGTAGAGGGCTAAACTGAAAAACAGGAGGGCCATCGTCCTGGCCAACGAATAGAAGTGAGTCATTTTAATCTTGAGCTTCTTGTCAGTTTTCCTTTTCTTGAGGTACCTGAGTGGTAGGTGAAAGTTATTCTTAGAGGTGGAACAACTTTGTTAGAGGCTGAGCTCTAAGCTATTAGTGTTTATCACCTTTAGAGGGGTTTGTGATTATTGACTTAAGCTAGTGATGTTGTTGATTTTGTTTGTACTACTTTGAAATAGTAACTTGATGATACTGAATGAAATTTTGCGGGGTCTTTTAAGGTTAGATTTTAAGGAAGTCAGTTAGTTGGGGTTAACTTTCTCCTTTTGAAGGTTTAATGCAGTTACCTGATTGAGGAAGAGAAATGCGATCGAGAATGTCTGAGGCGGATAGTCAGCTAACAGTTATCTATCGGGCGCAAACAAGATTTAGGTTTGTTTACTGACTTAATGGAACAGTGTTGTCCCCGACAAGTCCCATGGGGTTTTTGTAAGCTTTGATTTGATTACGATGGACCCATTTGGAGATGGGGTCCTGGCGACCTTTGCTTATTTTGATTTGGTAAACGACCGGAGAGAGTTTATCTGTGATCGTGTGTGGACCTGTCCACCTGGGGAGGAACTTCCGAGCGAGTTTTCCTGCTCGTGCGTTGGTCTGTCCTGTCTGAGGAATGAAAGCATAATAGAAAACCTTGTCTCCCACTTGGAGTTCGTCATGTGAGGCTTTCTGATCGTAGTAGGCTTTGTATCCTTCAGCTGATCGGTCCAAATGTTTTTGGGCAAAGGCAAAAGTCTGTCGGAGATGTTTGGTCAGGTCAGTCATGTACTGGTGAGTAGTGTAAGCTGTAGCAACACTGGCTTCTCCAGGTTGGTAGAGTAAATGCAGGGGCAAAGTCATTTGCCGGCCTGTCCTCATTTCAAAAGGTGACACCCCCGTAGCTTCATGGGGTGTGGCTCGGATGGCCATTAAGACCAGCGGGAGTTTTACATCCCAGTCTTTTTGGTGTGGTGAAACATACTTCTTCAGTATGTTGATCACAGTTCGGTGGGTTCTTTCAACCTGTCCGGAGGATTGTGGGTGGTGGCTAATATGGAAGTTAGCTTTAACTCCCAAGGTTTCCCACAGTTGTCGCATGACTTCGGCGGTGAAATGAGTGCCGCGGTCAGAGTTGATTCGGCTTGGCAGACCAAACCTAGAGAATACGTGGTTCATCAACAAGTAGGCCGTGGTTTCTGCCGTGTCATTAGGAGCAGGCAGGCACTCGACCCATTTGGTGAAAGCACATGTGACTGTGAGGAAGTATTTGTTTCCTCTGGCTGACCGTGGAAGGGGGCCTACCCAGTCAATTTGGAGGTCAGACCATGGGACTGAAATGCCTCTTTTCTGTAGGGGTGCTCGATGCATCGGGTTGGTTGGTTGAAACTGGCAACATACGAGACATCCCTTGATGTAGTCGGCTACATCCTTTCGCATGTATGGCCAATATGCCACTTGTTTGAACGACATTCTTATTCGGAGTCCAACTCTGGACACCCACCTCACTGAAATTGACCATGTCCTTGGCCAGCTCACGTGAGCTGGAGCCGAGGTAACTTTAAAAGAGAGAAGTTAGATTTGAGTTTATTAAGAGAAAAGAAGATCAGAGATAAGCAGAGTAAGCAAAGAGTAAGAAATAAAATCAGACAAGGAACAGGCAGGAAGATTAGCTAGAAGTAAAGTAACAATGTAACAAGTAGCAAGATAGAATTAAGAATTAGAAACACAGAAAGAAGAAAGAAAGAGATTTTGAGAAAGATTAGAAACTAAATTAAGATTAAAGAAGCAGAATAGTAATCTAGATCTCAGAAAATTTTATTCCACCGTTTCAAGGCCCTGTGAAGTTTTATTTTATTCTCTGTGTGTTTGTCAAGTCTTTCGTTATATTCTGGTCACTGAGGAGAAACCATTTTTCTTTAGAGCTCGTCCCTTTTAGAGAATCAAATTCTCAAACTTTTTCCTTCACCTCAGAAGCCATTCTTATCCTAGTAAATGTTTTTCTCATTTTTTTTCATGACTTTTCACGCCATTAAAGTGGACCTTTAATTTGCCTAATTTAAAGTGAACAGAGACTGAGAAGTTTCTCCTTCAGTTTTTGGGTCGATCCCGCTACAAGAGACCCCAAATTTGGACTCTTTTTTTCAAAGGACTTTTCACGCCGCCCTGAGACAAACCATCCACGGCTGCAAGTGTCTCCTTGAAGGGCCCCCCAGCTGAGTTATCACCTCCACGGCTGTGAGGACAGCAGCCGCTTCCTCCGACGTCCTAACTTCAAAACCCAGCGGTACCGACCCGCGGAAATGTGGACCTACGGCTGTTGTGTGAGTGAAACTCTTATTTCTCCTATCTGCTGGGTTAAAACGTGATGTCCTAACAATTAAATTACAATTGAATATGGCCCGTATTTCAGGGCTCAATTAGTCTCTCAGCCACAGGATAGAGCTATCAACTGAAGGAAAACTCTTCGTCATTTTTAAGTAACTGCCCTTAAATTTTTGTAGATTAATTCAGAATTCATTTTTTTTAGATAATTAGCTTATGAATTTTCCCCATAAAATTGCGTTGTTTTGTTAAAACATTCCAGCCTCATTTACCGTTGAAACATAAGTCTGTTCCTCCTTGGTTATACAGAGGTGTAACGCTGGAGTTTATGTTCAGGAACCCAATATCAGTTGATGTGATATATTACGCTGTTATCATCTGAATCTGTTTATTCATCATTTGAACGCTATGCCATGTAAACTGAATGAGTTTAATAAAAGGGTGAATTAAAGAAGTTGAAGCGTTTTCCTTTCGCATATACAGGTTTCCTAATCACGGCAGGACAAAAACTCACTGAAACTTTGAGACTGATTCATTAAGTAATTTAAGGTACAAAATTAATTAAAATTAAAGTTAATATTATTGTCCGTTAGGACTGGTGCCCCTTTTACGAGTGCTTTTATTTAATTTAGCGGGTGTAGAAGTGACGGTTTAACTCCGCCCCCTTTCACACCCACTATTAAATAAAATAAATAATTCCTGTACCTTATGACAAATATTTTATAGGCAATTCACGCTACAGGGTACAGAGGAATATTCCAGTATTAAAATGTGTATTAGATTTGTGAAGGCATCTCAAATCATGTGACTGCCAGGAGCCAATCTCTGCTTGACAACAGCTCTCTCTAGGTTCAGACAAACGTCTGTTTTCTCATTGGACTAAAGTTCATAAAACCCGCCCATGAAGGAAGCCTATTGGCTGGGGGCTCCTGTCAATCACGGAGGCCCGTGAAAATTCTCCACAGATAAAAGGGAGCTGTGTCATCACTTCGGTCCCTTTTTCGGCTCCGCTTCTTTCGGCCCTTTTACTTCTATTGTCTTCATGTCTATCTACATAGCAGAGAACTTTCGGGAGAACAAAGGGACTTATCCCACGTGTTTCTTCTCTACAATCACAGAGCCTGAAGTATCCTGTTTTTTTGTAACCTCTTTGTATGTTAATGTTTCTTTAAGCGCCTAGGAATTAATTCTTTTTCTTGAGCTCAGTTCTAATTAGGCGTTAAAAACTCCAATCCTAGACGTTTATTCTTATAACTTTTTCCTGTTAAACTTTCTGTAAAGCCACCGTTTTAATTTTAATTTAAGTTTTAATCTTGACTTTATTTTTATAATATTTTTATTGACCAATCCCACATCAGAAGTTCTTTTCTCTAAAGTCCGAAACTCTTAGATATTACAAATTATCCTTGAATCCTCTGGGAAAGCCGCTTGCCAACGAAGAAGAAAGGACGCGCAGCCTCTTTACCAAGCAGCTGAAGAAACAATCATCACCATCTTTGATCAATCTAAGCTCCAACTGTGAGTCATACAGTCAAAAATCCAGCCTGGTTGACCACTTGACTATAAAGGTTGAACTGTGGACCCTGAAATATCTGCGAGCAGATATTTCCCCTTTACATCCACGAAAGCTTCACGAGGACGACGCAGAAGGATCTTCAGTTTTGACCATCAAACGCCAGTCACGTGAGCTGCAATTTTATTCATCTGCTGAATTAAATGTCTGAGGTTCAATAATAATTTGATATCTAATCAGATGCAAACTAAGGAATCATTAACATAACCTTTCTTTTCATTAAAATCCCATTTTCATTTTCTTAAAGAGTAATCCAGAACTTTTCATATAATTAGTAAAACTTTCCCCATAAATTTGCATTGTTTCCATAATCTGTTAACTTCAAACTGATCTAAATTCATTTCACAGTTAACCCTGGTTCTGCAAATGTTGACATTGTTAATCTATCATTTACAAGTTTAATTTTATGGTTAATGAAATCACTGCAATGTCTTTTAATTATCATTTCATTTAATAAATATGTGAAAATGAGAGAAGTTGTTGAGAATTTATTTCATTTTGAGTCTGGTTTAAGTCCCCAGTATCGAATTCACTAAAATTTTGAGACTGATTATTAATTAATTTATTGAGTGATTAAACAGGTATAAGGTAAAATTAAAGACTGAATTGCTTCCTAAAAGGAAGCTGGTGCCCCACGAGTGTTATTAATTTTTCCTGTGTATATGAACCGAGAATTCATCTCAGGTTCCAATACATTAATATAAATTAAATAATTTTTATACCTGATCATAATTATTAACTCATATAGCGTTACGCTACCTACAGGTACAAATAAAGTAACCTGAACCTGAACCTGAACCTGATCTCAATCGTATTCAGGTCAGGACTTTGACTAGGCCACTTCAAAGTCTTCATTTTTTTTTTCTTAAGCCATTCAGAGGTGGACTTGCTGGTGTGTTTTGGATCATTGTCCTGCTGCAGAAGCCAAGTGCGCTTCAGCTTGAGGTCATGAACAAATGGCTGAACATTCTCTTTCAGGATTTTTTGGTAGACAACAGAATTCATGGTTCCATTTACCACAGTAAGTCTTCCAGGTCCTGAAGCAGCAAAACAGCCCCAGACAATCACACTACCACCACCATATTTTCCTGCTGGTATCATATTCCTTTTCTGAAATGCTGTGTTACTTTTACACTTGATGTAATGGGACACACACCTTTCAGAAAGTTCAACTTTTGTCTCATCAGTCCACGGAGTATTTTCCCAAAAGTCTTGGGGATCATCAAGATGCTTTCTGGCAAAACTGAGATGAGCCTTTATGGTCTTTTTGCTCGGCAGTGGTTTTCATCTTGGAACGCTGCCATGCAGGCCATTTTTACCCAGTCTTTTTCTTATGGTAGAGTCATGAACACTGACCTTAACTAGGTAAATGAGGCCTGCATTTCTTTGGATGTTGTTGTGGGGTCTTTTGCGGCCTCTTGGATGAGTCATCATTGCGCTCTTAGGGTAATTTTGGTCGGCCGGCCGCTCCTGGGAAGGATCGCCACTGTTGCATGTTTTCACCATTTGTGGATTATGGCACTCACTGTGGTTTGCTGGAGTCCCAAAGCTTTAGAAATGTCTTTATAACCTTTTCCAGACTGATAGATCTCAATTACTTTGTTTCTCATTTGTTTCTGAATTTCTTTGGATTGCAGCATGATGTCTAGCTTTTGAGGATCTTTTGGTCTACTTCACTTTGTCAGGCAGATCCTATTTAAGCGATTTCTTGATTGAGAACAGGTGTTGCAGTAATCAGGCTTGGGTGTGGCTTGAGAAATTGAACTCAGCTTTCCATAGATGTGATAAACCACAGTTAATTTATGTTTTAACGGGGGGGGGGGGGTCACTTTTTCACACAGGGCCATGTAGGTTTGGATTTTTTTTCCCCTTAATAATGAACACCTTCATTTAAAAGCTGCATTTTGTGTTAACTTGTGCTATCTTTGTCTAATATTTAAATTTATTTGATGATCTGAAACATTTAAGTGTGACAAACATACAGAAAAGGAGAAATCAGGAAGGGGGGAAAAGACTTTTTCAGACCACTGTATATGTTTTATGTTTATTCTAGAGGACCACAAGGGCCACCTTAATTTGCCATTAGGCCCTGGGGCTGAGAGGTTTTGTAGCCCCCCCCCCAACAGAATCTCAGTTTAAAAATGTGTAATAGCTATGTTTTTAATAATGGATTGCATTTATAAAGCACTTTTTCATGACACCCAAAGACACTTTACAATGAGTCCATTATTCATTCACTCCACAGACAATGATAGTAGTAAGCTACCTCTGTAGCCACAGATGCCCTGGGGCAGACTAATGGAAACATGGCTGCCAATCCATGCCAACGGCCTCTCTGGCCACCACCGAACATTTATTCACGTTCATACATCCATGTATGTACGGGGAAACCATAAGCCTTGGATGACCGCAGAGGTGTGCTTGCTGCTTACAGCCAGAGATGCAATCTTCAGAGCGAAGGACAAGATTGCCCTCCGCTCAGCCAGGTCTGCGCTCTCAAAGGGAATTAAGACGGCGAAGCGCGCCTATGCGGAGAAAATCCAGGGACACCTCTGTGACGCTAGGAACACCAAGCAGATGTGGCAGGGAGTTCGGACACTGATGGGCTATAAGTCTAGGCAGGGGGTCGATGATGACGACGCTTTGCTTCCAGACAGGCTCAACGACTTCTTTGCACGTTTTGAAGCATCAAACCCAACAATCAGAGGGAGGGCTGACCCATCCCCACCATCGGTTGGACCAGCTATCACCATCAACACAGCGGACACACGGAGGACCCTAACCAGGGTCAACCCACGTAAAGCTGCAGGTCCGGACAACATCCTGGGACGTGTGCTCCGAGACTGCGCGAGCGAGTTGGCAGATGTCCTGACTGACATTTATAACATCTCCCTGAGTCAGGCCATCGTTCCCAGATGCTTCAAGACCTCTATCATAGTACCGGTGGCAAAGAAACCAGTTGTGTCCTGTCTGAATGACTATCGTCCTGTTGCACTGACACCAATTGTGATGAAGTGTTTTGAACGGCTTGTCAAACCACACATTACAGCCTGCTTCCCTGCATCACATGACCCACTCCAGTTTGCATATCATTCAAACCACTCCACGGAGGATGCTATAGTCACCACCCTGCACTCTGTCATCACCCACCTGGATCAGAAAGACACCTACGCCAGACTCCTGTACATTGATTTCAGTTCAGCATTCAACACCATTACTCCCCAGAGACTGGTGGAGAAATTCTTGGTCTGAACACAGCCATATGTCTCTGGATCCTGGATTTCCTGACTGAGAGACCTCAGTCTGTCCGGATTGGAAACAACATCTCCAACTCTGTCATGCTGAGCACCGGATCCCCTCAAGGCTGCGTACTCAGTCCACTGTTGTTTACACTTCTAACACATGACTGTGTATCCAGACACGAGGGGAACCAGATTATTAAGTTTGCAGATGGCACCATGATGGTGGGACTTATTCAGAGGGATGAGGAATCAATGTACAGGGAAGAAGTGAGAGACTTGGAGGGCTGGTGCAGGGAGAACAATCTGGTGCTCAACGTGGACAAAACGAAGGAGATGATTATCGACTTCCGGCGGTCACAGCCTGAACACGTCCCCCTCAGCGTTGGTGGCCGTTTAGTGGAGAGAGTGGAGAACATTGAGTTCCTCGGAGTGCAGATCTCGCAGGACCTGACCTGGAGCAAGAATTCCTTGGGGATCAGGAAGCGGGCCCAGCAGAGACTGCACTTCTTGTGGAAACTCAAACAGGCCTCTCTCCCCATCGGCATCCTCAGGACCTTCTACAGAGGTGTGGTGGAGAGTGTTCTGACGTACTGCATTGCTACATGATACTCCAGCTGCAGTATGTCAGACAAAAAAGCCCTGCAGAGGATAGTTAAGGGAGCTGAGAGGGTAATTGGAGTCTCCCTCCCCTCTGTCCAAGAACTTTTTCAGAACCGTTGTAGGAGCAGGGCACTGAACATTGTCAAGGACCGTTCTCACCCTCTGCATAAACACTTTGAACTTCTGCCATCTGGCAAACGATTCCGGAGCATCAGAGGCAGAACCACCAGACTGATTAACAGCTTCCTTCCACAAGCTGTTAGGATGCTGAACAGTTGATCCGGAATCTGCCATACATACTACTGCACCTACGGACATTATTTATATTATTTGTATATTATAGTTCTGGTTAGTTTTTCAAGTATGTCTCAGGGATGTGTGAATGGCTGCGGTGGGGTGGGGGGTGAGGATATGTGTGAGTGTGTCTTAAATCATGTTCTTTTACTTAAATGGATACCGAGAGAAACGCAATTTCATCTTGCCTGCACTACAGTTGTATGTACAGCAATATGACAATAAAGGTTGATTTGATTTGTTGCCATGAACACACTGGAGGCCAGGTGGGTAAAGTGTCTTGCCCAAGGACACAACAGCAAGGTAGGGGAGTGGGGTTCGAACCGCCAACTCTCCGGTTATTGAGTGACCTGCTCTATCTCCTGAGCCACTACGGCCTCATTTTGTTTCTCTTTAGATAGATAGATAGATACTTTATTTTATTTCAAACAAAAACATAAAGCAAAAACAAAACAAATGACAAGTGCAATAAAGTAACAGTATACAGTGTTCGAAAGGGAGAAGGAAGAAGTGAACACTTATTAATTCCAACTCCTCTTTTCTATAAATACAACCCATGTGAAATATATACAAATTACCACATTTAAGACCCCAAGTAAACAATTAACTATATTTTGTACATATCAGCATTATCACCCATCCATCCCAGCATACATACATACAGTCCATACATCAAAACCAGCCCCAAACAACACAGATATACACAGTACTGTCCCACCTACCATTCCATAGTGTCCCCGAGTGAGCATAGTGAATCGTACATATAAATACTACCCTTCTAACATATATTCTTTCAGCAAATAATGTTTATACCTCTTTTTGAATTGATTTCTGTTTGTACATAGTTTCAGTTCTGGCTCCAGACTGTTCCACAAATCCACCCCACAGACAGATATGCACATACTTTTCTTAGTTGTTCTACTTTTCTTACATTTAAAGAAGAGCTTTCGTCTGGCCTTCTTTAAAGAAAAATCCTTCATTATGTCCTTTAAGTCCAGCTCAAGAATATTGTCATACTCTATGGATGCATGCTTGGTCCAGTCTACTTTTTACCAAGTTTGGAGTCCACTGTCCGTCACACAGCTGACTGATGCAAGCAGTCATGGCCTTTCTTCTCCCTTCTCCTCCAGATGAGAGCTTTAACAGTCCACCTATCTCCTCCATGCAGTAATTAGCAGCCTCCTCCACGCAATGCTCCATCTTAGAAAAATCCTTCATGCTTCGGGATTTTTTGAACAATTCATTTTCCCTAAGCTCTTTTCCTCTCAATAATTTTATGAGCGCCACATTCAAATGTTTTTCCGGACATTTGTGCTTGCATAGTCACATGTTAAAACAATTCCTTTGATAGGCTATTATTACGTGGTACCCACGTGAGGCAGGTGTAAATTAGACCAATCAGCAGCCACACATGAATATCAAGTGGTGGGCATAAAATTTGACTATCATCATCATCATAGCAGTCTGTCATGGGTGACAATGACTGTTTCATTTAGGTCTGATCAGATTCCTCCACACAGCTCTGTCCTTAGCCTTCCGCTGCCAGGAACTCCTGTCTATATCCAACTTCTTCTTCTTTTGTCTTCCTGCTCCTAGCTTACTTTTCGCTGCCTGTTGGAGTGTGAACAGATCAGCGTGGACCTTTTAAGCCCGGGCGACGTCCGAGCCAGTATGAGTTGCTTTTTGATTGACCATTTCATGAAACTGCTTGCAAAGTATTTGAGTACCGCTAGCTTTTGCTGGACTAGCAGCACATTCTTGGCAGATTAAGGTATTATCAGTGGCAAGGACAAGCCAAGACAAACTGACTCCAGTATCTGTTGCAGTGACTGACCAGATGATAGGTTTGTTTATCTCTGCTCTTTGTGTAGTGCATGTCATGATGCACTGACTGGCACAGTCCACCACAGACCTTGTGACAGATGTGTTTATCTGCCAGGATGTCCAGTCTCACCTCTAACCCCTAATGACTACAGAAAAATGTAACATTTGTGTAGTGTGAAGCAAATGTTACATTTGTTAATGTAACACAAATGTTAACTAGTAATTCTAAATTACTAGTTAATATAAAACAAAAAAAAGTTTCAATTCCTTTGAGGGCCTGGTCCTCACTATGAGGCATGTTAGCAGTCTTAGCTTAAACCCAATTTTCTTTGCCATAGTCTACCATCCTCCCTCAGCCTACTCAGAGTTTTTATCTGATTCTGCCAAATTTTTAGCTGATTTAGTGCTGAAATCAGATAGAATAATTATAGTAGGGTATCTTAATATACATGTTGATGTATATATTATATGCAGGGGCACAATGACTGGATTAATGATGTTTTTCAGGTAGTATCGGCTTGTCACTGTACCATTCACAAGGTGTAGGGCAGTTCTGTATTGACTAGACACACCTGCCCAGACTATAACATGGTGACAACAGTGACTGATGCATCGCGCTCTCCTTGACGTCTCCAACATCATTGGTGATAATCATTTCTTCTCAGCGTGAATCGACTTTCATCAGAGAATAGCACTGAAGCCTACTGGTCCTTATCCAGTATAAATGCTCCCTGGTTCATGCAAGACAATGACTGCTGTGCCTTGTGGTTGGTCAGGTACCCTTGCAGGTCGTCTAGCACACAGACCATGCTGATGTAAATGGTTTTGAATAGTCTGACATGACACTTGGGTGCCTCGCACCACCCTTAAATGTGCCTGGAGTTGAGTAGCATTCATCATCCGGTTCTGCAGGGCACTGTTCACAGTGAAGCGGTCATCAGCGTGGGATGTAGCCAAAGGACGTCCACTTCTATGCTTTTCTGTGACTCTTCCAGTCTCTCTGCCTGTTCATTTATGAACGGGCTAGGCTGGGCTCCCTCATCCAGCTGGAGCTGGGCTCCCTCATCTCGAGTCCCTCATCTTGACTCCGAACCCAATCCAAAACCCTCAATGCGGCCCAGCATGGTTTGAGATGTTGTTGTTGAGCACGCTGACCCTCCGTGCTTTTCAGTCCTGCCCCGGCCTCTTCTAATACGGTTGTAACGTTCATCATCGTAGCCGCAGACCTCCGTCCTTCCGCGGCCAGGCTCCAGAGGCATCTGGGGCCAGCCCATTGGTTTTGCTTGTCGGTCTAGGTACTGACCCTGGACAAAATTGGTCCTGCTTGACCACTTTGGCATCCAGTAGTTCTTCAGCCCACACTGTGTGGATGGTTGTTGAGGACGGGCGGAGTGATTTCTTCTGTGGGCTCTCCGGGTTAAATACATGGCATTCCTTGGCAAAATGGTTCAAGCGACCATATCTGTTACAACATGCCCCTCTTGCTGGACAGTCCTTAGCCTTTTTTCAGTGTGTCGCAGACCCACACCCCATACAGAGGGACTTTCCCGGGGCTGACCCCTGGCTAGTAGCGTTGGCTTCTGTCTCCTTGCCTTCCCAGCTATCTTTGCTGTCCAGGTCCATGGCATTTGCCGCGACAAGAGTATCTGTCACCATGGGTTGAGATGCCGTCTCGGCACTCAGCCCATGTTTTCCCTCATCCCTGCTTCCCATTGAGCAGCGTCTCAGCAGGCCCCCAGCTGGCAGCATTATGGACGGCTGGGGCCAATTAGTCTTCATCAGCTGGGGCGCTGCCAATGAGGATAAATAGGAGCAGCCTCGATGACTCGGGGCTGCGACATAAGCACTGCTAGGCTGAAGCCCCTTCGTCTGGTGTCAGCCTCTACTCCCCTTGCAACATTCCTGTGTTTGTATCCCGCTGTGAGTATGCACGTCTTGTTACCCCCATGTCCGGTACGAGCTACCTACCCCTGCGCTGTGCAGCCTGAGAATGTACGTCTGTATGAGTGTCTGTGCTCTCCTCATCCTTTATCCTTTACCCAAAATAAAACATCTCGACTCACTGGCTTGTCCCTGGCTCTGATTGCCCGGCTCCCTAGAGCCGGGCATGACAGTATCTAGCGGCTGCTGTGACTGGCGCCTAGTTTGCTCTAGAGCTAGCTTGTCCACAGCTTCCATTTGGAGTGCTAGCTTGATGGCTCTGGCTAACATGAGCTCACTTGGTGCCGTAAGTAGCCTAGCCCACAATGTGACGCTACAAGTATGCTCTGCCAGCTGGTCACGAAGAATTTCTTCTTCCAGTGTCCCAAAACTACACCTTCTTCAAGTCGGTGATGAACTGCCGGACGGGTTCACCTACCCGCTGATGCCACCACCAAAAGTGGATCCTCCGGACCGTCACATTATTCGCGGTGTGGAAATGGCTAGCTAGCAGCAATGCTACTGCTTCATACGCGTCAGCAGTACCGAGTGTTCGCAGGATCCGCTGGCCCTCTATGCTCAAATTGTGCACCAATAGCACCTGGGCTCTCTGTTTGTCGAGCTACCCAAGACCCAGCGCGGCAGCGTAATTCTGAAATGCCTTATACCACCTAGGCCAGGGCACCGGCAGTTCTCCGGGCGCCTCGAGGAAAGGGCGGATAGGGACCATGCACGCCTCCATGGTTTAATCCAGCGTCGCCAATGTTATGTCTGATATTTCCTGCTGAACAGAGGAGGTGAGGTGACTTGGAGCACAGCTTTATTGGCTTTACTCACACTGACAACTATTGACAGATCACCGGCTAAGCTCAGGCGAGAGAGACGAGAGTAATAAGATGGCCGATCCGGCCTTATATAGGGCGGGGCGGAGGCACCACCTGGAGGTGCATGTCCATCTTACACTTTCATATTAAATACATATCTCACAGCGTCGCTGGCTGTGATACTGCTACCCCAACAGACAGCAGCAAAGAAGATGGCGCTGGCAACAATGGCCTGGTAGAAAAGCTCCCTCTAACGCAAATTCGGGTGTTTTTCGCATGTTTGCATTAACTTTAAGTGTTGGCAAGTTACTTTTAATGTGGCTGCTTCATCCATCCAGGTGGTGGATGACCCTCAATTTCCCCTCTGGGGATCAATAAAGTATACTAAATCTAAAATCTAAAAAAAAATAAGAGTCATAGTTTGGTAAACAGACATACCTGCAGCAGGAGCAAGCTCCATTTGTGGCCAGACATGGGTCTTATCATCCCTCAGGCAGCCAACTCATATGAAAAGGCAGCCCACAGTATACTCCTTTGGTAACCTCTGCTGGCCAATGTGAATCTAAAAAACTTGTATTCTGATTGCTATCACCATCTTTCAAAAGATGGTGATGGCTACGTGAGCCAATTGCACACCATTTCAACATTTTCTTTGTTTAAATTTAGCTTACATTGCCATAGAAATGCATTAAAATCATTGTTTTTTGGTAAGTTGACGTGTCGTTCTGCAGGTTCATGAGATTGAGGATGTAAGCATAGACAGCCCTATTGAGAATGAGCATGTGACGTCATCCGACGGAAAAACCGCAAGGAATTGTGGGAAAAGTGATCAGCCTGTCTGTGTTTAGTAGTGAGCAATGAATGTGGTTAGGCTGCGTGTCCACCAAATGCGTTTTTTCTGCAGTAGGCGACTATTTTCTGTTCATTTTCTATGTAGTCCGGCATTTAATGCGCTGTGCAGTTCCCTCGGTGCCAAAACACTCTCAGCAGTCATGGCGCTGAAAGGTGAAAAAAGTTCAATTTTTGGAGCGCAGCAGCACTCATAAGCCACACACCTCTCTCACCAGCTGATCACAATCAGCCTAAAAGTACACCATGATCAATATTTAACAGCCAAAGCTTGGAGGGATGTGTATATTTTTTTTTTTAACCAGTTTGATGTGATTTATTCCAGTGAGTGTAATGTTTCAGAGCAGAATCTGAAATCCCCGGCACGCTTTGAGTGACAGGTCAAACAGTTGCCAGGATTCCAGGCAGAGTGCTTTTTCTAATAAGCGCATGAAAAGCGCTCAGGAAAACAGATTGAGAGCATTTTTACTTTCCCTGTGGACACGCGGCCTTATTAAAATGACACTGAATATGTTATTCAAACATAGGAAATGTAAATATACAAACGTCATACAAAATCCAGGATGACACAAGAAAGTGAAAACACTTATTTCCAATTTCAGTCACATTATTATTCCTCCGAATACCACACAGCGTTAGAATGGGGAAGTTTTGCTGCGTTATCAAATGCAACAACTGCTCTCATGATTGGCGTGGAAAAAGATGGATAAGTGAACGCTTTTTTTTAACTTCCCAACTTGGAAGAAAAATGGAGAGAATGGGTCTCTGAGCTAAAAAAGAGGCACGGGGTGGAATGGATTGCAGCCATCAGAAGGAAAGACATCAGCTTTGACTATATTCCTGCACACATGGTTGCGTGTTCATGGCATTTTCACCAAGGTAAGTTGTGATTTAAAAAATATTTAGACGTGCCGAAAGACGTCCCCTCTCCAGGGCAGCTGTCTTGTGCACCATGCCTTTGGCTGCACCTCAGCCATGGCTCTCTATCATCTCTCAATAATGTATAAAAACACAGGGCAAAATCAAATAATTTCCCCACATTATCTCTGCTTCTCAATTTCTCTTGCTAATTTGAAGCAGTTTTTTTAATGGGAGCTTTTCGTGTTGCTGATTTTCTGTAATTTTTTCTCTAAGTTGTGATTAGTTGTTGCCTTCATTACATATGGATTTAATATCAGCTGATGACTGAAGTCCATAGACTGTTTGGTATTGCTAAATTAAGTAGATTCTCCTCTTTCAGGTGACTATTAAAACGTCACTGTCCCGGTTAAGAATGTTTTTATAGCAGCTAATTATACCGGTAATTTTTTTTGTTCGGTTCACCAGCACGATCAGCTGATTGATCCACCTCCTCCGGTGTTCTGACATTTTGGCATATTTATCAGAGCAACACTGGACAGCTGATGTTACAGACTGCAGTCAAAGATAAAAATATTTATCCTGTAGCTTGAAAGTGCTCACACACATCCCCAACAGTTCCCATTATACGTACAAGCACGTGTTTAGCTCTGTGTGTGTGTGTATACGCTGCAGGCAGCAGCAGAGCTCTGTACGCTGCAAATACGCCAATATATGGTAGTTGAAAGTTAGAAACCTGTTCAGTAAGTTACACATGGGTTCGAAGAGCGTTACTCATATGTTAGAAATAATTTTTGGGTACGCTAGACATTAGTCTCAACGTATTTCGAATTTGTAGAAACAATGACTGCTTACCTTTGTGTTAAATGACGATTTTGGTCATTCACCCAGAATATTTGAGGTGGCTGGACCCATCCATTGGTGAATTGAACATGAGCCTGTAATGATTTATAGTTTTTAAATTGCTCATGGGTTTATGTGCTCACCCCACAAACCAGGTAGGCCAACACATCTGACAGCATGACTCCAGGCAGTTGGTCAAGATCTCTGGTCCATTTCTTATGCTCATATTGATCTATCCTGTTTATTTCTTAATTTTTTTAGAGGTAGTGCTCCTTTGCTTTCTTATTCAGCTTCTCTGAATAAGGAATTTGAATTTTCTGTTTGCTGCATTGCATCAAACATATGTCCACGTTAGCAGCTGCCTAGACTACAAGTAAACAAAGAAGCTGGACAACGACGATGGAGACAACGGCCCAGAATGAAGCGTGGCATGACGTCATTGCCCATTCTCTATAGTCACAAAGCGCTGTACAATAAAATGGAATAAAAGTAAGCTGACAGATAAAAATAATTTTACAAAAAACAAGTTAAAACACAAGATTAAAATAATTTAAAAATATCAGACTTACCATTAAAAAGCAATTGAAACGCAACAGAAATCCTCGTTAAACAAAAAAGTTTTCAGCTGCTTTTTATTAAAAGAGTCCACAGAGTCAGCTAAACGCATCTGGAGAGGGAGTCAATTACAATCACCGTCCACCACCCTCCCTGCGTGCAGAGATGTGTCTCCATGGAAAATGAATCCCCGAGAAAACTTTTATATGAAAGGGATGTCAACAGATTTACTTTGGGACATGATTTAAGATTGAGTAAGCTGAAAAATTTGAACTATATGGGACTGTGATATCCCCAGTCGCTGTTGACTTCGACTGGGGATATCGTCGGGCGGTGGAAGGAATACTTCGAGGATCTCCTCAATCCCACTGATTCGCCTTCCACAGAGGAAGCAGGGTTTGTGGACGATGGAGGATCTCATATCTGTTGTTTGCAGATGATGTGGTCCTGTTGGCTTCATCCAGCAATGACCTACAGCTCTTGCTGGGATGGTTTGCCGCTGAGTGTGAAGCGGCTGGGATGAGAATCAGCACCTCCAAGTCCGAGTCCATGATCCTCAGCAGGAAAAAGGTGGATTGTCTTCTCTGGGTTGGGGACAGGCTCCTGCCCCAAGTGGAGGAGTTTAAGTATCTTGGGGTCTTATTCACGAGTGAGGGGAAAATGGAGCGAGAGATTGACAGACGGATTGGAGCAGCATCTGCAGTGATGCGGACATTGTACCAGTCTGTTGTGGTGAAGAGGGAGCTTAGTTCTTAGACAAAGCTGTCGATTTACCAGTCAATCTACGTTCCTACTCTCATCTATGGTCACGAGCTTTGGGTAATGACCGAAAGAACGAGAGTGCAGATACAAGCGGCTGAAATGAGCTTTCTCCGTAGGATTGCTGGACTCACCCTCAGAGATAGGGTGAGGAGCTCAGTCATCCAGGAGAGGCTCAGAGTAGAACCGCTGCTCCTCCACATTGAAAGGAGTCAGTTGAGGTGGTATGGGCATCTGATTAGGATGCCTCCTGGACACCTCCCACTTGAGGTGTTTCGGGCATGTCCCACTGGGAGGAGACCCCGGGGCAGACCCAGGACTTGGTGGAGAGACTATGTCTCCCAGTTGGTCTGGGAACGCCTTGGTATCCTCCTTGAAGAGCTGGAGCAGGTGGCTGGGGAGAGGGAAGTCTGGGCTTCTCTGCTTGAACTGCTGCCTCCGCGACCCGGACCTCCGGAAAAGTGGTAGAAGATGGATGGATGGATAGATGGGATTGTGATACTTGATATCTCATTATCGTGATTATCATTGAATCATGATAGGATCATATTGTGACCCAAGTATTGCGATCTGACTCGAATTGCGAGGTCCCTCGCGCTTCCCACCCCCAGTAAGAGTAAAATGACACTCCCAAAAATTGAGTTTTTTTTCTTGTTAATGTTTGTGACATGTTTTTTATGGCTTACAAGACACATCAAGAGCAAAATCACTCAAATGTCTCAAGTCTCTGTTTTATGCTTTAAAGTTTTACTTAAGCCGAGCCTCCTGAAAAAAAGTAAGTTTTAGACAAAGCACTTTTGGTGACATAACTATATACGGCACTAGCACGTCCATAGTGCTGAGCCATTCAGGACTCTCTGGCCTAACTGAAGTTAGCCTGCAGGCTAGTTAGCACTTTTGGACAGCTGCTTTGAAAACTTGACCCAGAGACTGTCTGTGGTGCTCCGTTGCACTGTCAGCCTCCACCCTCTCTGGTGGTCAAGGTTTTTTCAAGAAAATATTCACTTCAGATGTCAGAGATTTCCAAAGCTACAACTTGAAAGTGGTAAGAGATAATGGCTTACTGTCAGAATCAGAATCAGAATCAGAATCAGATTTATTGCCATTGTTCATGTAGTACACAAACTAGGAATTTGTCTCGGTGCAATGCTGCAACATTAAACATGATAAAATAAAAGAAATAAACTATACATGCAACAAAGTGTAGAATAAGAGTGAGTAATACTGGTCAGCAGTTAAAATATATTAGCGAGCAGCAGATAATGTGGAGAACCATATAGTGCAGTCGGTAATGCAGGAAGAAAACAGTGATGATTGACATGAGTCTGGCTGAGCTGCTGTACATAGTGCACGAGAGTCAATAAGTCACTTAGTGTTCAGCAGTCTGATGGCAGAGGGGAAGAAGCTGTTCATGTGATGGGAGGTTTTAGTCTGGATGGACCGAAGTCTTCTACCTGAGGGGAGGGGGGCAAACAGTACGTGACCAGGGTGTGAGGGATCGGCTATGACCCGGCCAGCACGCCTCTGGGTCCTGGAGATGTACAGATCCTGGAGAGATGGGAGCTTGCAGCCGATCACCTTCTCAGCAGTGCGCACGACGCGCTGCATCCTTAGTCTGTCCCTGGCAGTGGCTCCTGCGTACCACACGGTTATGGAGGTGGTGAGGATGGACTCGATGATGGCTGTGTAGAACTGCACTAACATCTTGGTGGGTAGCTTGAGCTTCCTCAGCTGCCGCAGGAAGAACATCCTCTGCTGGGCCTTTTTGATGAGGGAGCTGATGGTCGGCTCCCACTTGAGGTCCCTGGTGATGGTGGTGCCTAGGAAGCGGAAGGAATCAGCAGTGGTGATGGGAGAGCCTGTGAGGGTGAGGGGGGGCAGAGGGGTTGTGACTTTCCTGAAGTCCACAATCATCTCCACTGTCTTCAGAGCGTTCAGCTGCAGGTTGTTGTTGTTGCACCAGGACGCCAGCTGGGCCACCTCTCTCCTGTAGGCGGACTCGTCGCCGTTGGAGATGAGCCCGATGAGGGTGGTGTCGTCCGCAAACTTGATCAACTTGACAGACTGGTGGCTGGAGGTGCAGGAGTTGGTATAAAGGGAGAAGAGTAGGGGGGAAAGTACACAGCCCTGGGGTGATCCGGTGCTGATGCTAGCAGAGTCTGAGACAGTCTTTCCCAGCCGCACATGCTGCCTCCAGTCCATCAGGAAGTCGGTGATCCACCTGCAGAGGGAGTCAGGCACGTTGAGCAGGGACAGCTTGTCCCGGAGCAGAGCGGGGCGGATGGTGTTGAATGCGGAGCTGAAGTCCACAAACAGGATCCTTGCGTAGGTTCCCGGGGAGTCCAGGTGCTGCAGGATGGAGTGGAGGGCCAGGTTGACTGCGTCGTCTACAGACCTGTTGACTCGGTAGGCAAACTGCAGCGGGTCCAGGAGGGGGGTGGTGATGGACTTGAGGTGGGGCAGGACCAGGCGCTCAAAGGACTTCATGACTACAGAGGTGAGCGCTACAGGGCTGTAGTCGTTAAGTCCAGTGATCCGTGGCTTCTTGGGGACAGGGATGATGGTGGGGGATTTGAGGCAGAACGGCACGTGGCATAGCTTAAGGGAGGTGTTAAAAATGTCTGTGAAGACAGGAGCCAGCTCTTTCGCACAGTGTCTCAGGGTGGAGGGAGACACGCCGTCCGGACCGGGGGCCTTGCGCGGGTTCAGTCTGGAGAACTGTTTGAGCACGTCCTGCTCACTGATGACAAGGGCAGGGGGGGAGGAGGGGGGGCGCCTTTGATGAAGTAGGGATCGTGGAGGCTGTGGAGCTGGAGGGAGGGGGGGAGTTGGACACAGATGACGAGGTGTCAAAACGGGCATAGTGTTGGGACAGTCTTTGACAAAGGGCTTTGTCATCCTGACCTTTAGGAGCCTGAGGCCGATAATTGGTGATTTGCCTCAGTCCTCTCCACACAGAAGCCGAGTCATTAGCAGTGAACTGCTGCTGGAGTCTCTCAGAATACACAGATTTAGCTCTCCTCAGCTCTCTGTTAAACTGATATTTAACCTCCCTGTAGCAGCCCCTGTCTCCACTTTTCAACACTGCTTCCTTCTCCTTCCTGATCTGTCTGAGCTTAGCTGTGAACCAGGGCTTGTCATTAGAGTACCTCACCCTGGTGCGCGATGGAAGAATGCTGTCCTCACAAAAGTGGATATAAGAGTTCACAGTGTCCGTGTACTCATCCAAATCATGCGTGGCTCCTTTAAACATGCCCCAATCAGTTATTTCCATGCATGTTTCCAGCTTCTCCTCAGCTTCACTGGTCCATTTCTTCGTAGTGCTCACAACAGGTTTAGTGAGCTTCAATCTCTGTCTGTATGTGGGAATGAGGTGGACCATCACGTGATCAGATAATCCGAGCGCAGCGCGGGGAACAGCGCGATATGCGTCTTTCACTGTGGTGTAACAGTGATCCAGCGTGTTTATTCCTCTGGTGGGGCATTTAATAAACTGTTTGTAGCGGGGGAGATCGTGGCTCAGATTGCTCTGGTTAAAGTCGCCAACCACAATAACCAGAGAGTCTGGAAAAATCCGCTCCGTGTGTTGGATGTGATCCGCGAGCACGCGCTGAGCTTCGCGCGTGTCCGCGTCGGGAGGGATGTACACAGCGGCGAGGATGAATGAGGCGAACTCCCCGCGGGGAATAAAATGGCTTGCAGTTAATAAAAAGAAATTCCAGGGCGGGAGAACAGTGTTTGGAAATTACCGTTACATCAGAGCACCAGCTGCTGTTGATGTAAAAGCAGACTCCGCCTCCTGAGGATTTACCGGAGAGCTCTGTGTCACGATCAGCATGAAACAGCTGAAATCCCTCGAGGCGCAGCGCGCTGTCCGGTGTGTTTTCCCTGAGCCAGGTCTCGGTAAAACAGAGGGCAGCCGAGGAAGAGAGGTCCTTAAAACGCATCAGCAGTCTCAGTTCATCTACCTTGTTAGAGAGAGAGTTGGTATTGGACAGAAATATGCCAGGCAAAGCCGTGCGCGTGCCTGTCCTGCGAAGCCGGACGAGAGCGTCCGCTCATCAATGAACCAGATCGGCGGCAGGAGCTAAAAAAACTGGGAGTAGGTCCGTGGGAGTGAAAGTCCTGATATTTAGAAGCTCTTCACGGGTATAAGAGCTCGCAGACACACAATTGACAAACAAAAACAAACAAAGGGTGCAGCGAAGCACCATGGCGACCACTGTGGGCGCCATCTTGCGCAAAAAAAAAAAAAAAAATGTCTGTCAATTAGAAAGATGTAGAATATGATCCAAAATTTGAGATAGGAGTAAATTTACGCATCTAATTTGCATAATGCCATGGCAGCCATATCGAATTACATAACTTTCAGTCAAAAGTGGACTTTGGACATATTTACACAAAGGATGGTTTTGTTTTTTATAACCGTTTTTTGTTTTGGGTTTTTTGTTATCTTATCTTCAAAGTATATGAACCAGAAAATCAGTACAATGTAAGCAAACAAAGAAATTCGTCACACTTACTGCTGGCCAGGCGGTTCATTTTCATCCATTTTTGTCGCTATTTTGTCTTCTCTCAGTCATTTTCGCTTTCTCTCCCACATCCAGAAACTGTTATGATTATTCCACCTCAATTTCGCTTTTATTCCGCCGCAATTTATCTTATATAACAACACGGAACCGGCGTGATTGTTCTGTCCAGTCAGATGGCGCTGGGGTCAATGGCAGGTGAAAATTAACCAGCTTCGGCCACCCTCTGTTATAACAAAATGTAGATATTTACGTTCATAAGCTAAATAATCTCTTTTTAGAATCATAGTTGGCAAATTTGGGAGAAAATGCCTCCTCCGTGTCACAATGACGAACATCAACATTTGTTTACAAACTCTTCTTCTGTGGTGTCCAGAAGTGAGGTTTTTGGATGGTTATTTGGGAGACATTAATCCTCCAAGGCAAGAGCAGTAAGTTATACGTGTCTGCCACCTTGTAAGGTGGAATACTTAGTACAACTGGGGATTTTTTATGGTTTATGGCCACGTCACATGACCGGTGCAGAACTGTAACACAGACAGTGAGGGCACTTTCTGTCCATGAAACCAAGACACAAAAAGGAGTTTTAGCATTAAACTGCTTTTAAGGATGGATGCCATTTCAGTCATTATCCTGGGCCACCGTGCATACAACTGGGCATGTCCTTCAACTGGTAAGTCATTTTCTTTATTAGGAAGACTAAATATGTAATAAACACACATAAAGAACATTATCTAGTCTATGGAAAGTGGAAACTCCAATGATGCACTGGGCTTCACTCCTCTCTTCACTCTCAATGAAATATTTTTTTGCTGGTCATTAGCATCTGTTTGTTCATGCTGTTTGCTCTCTATATGTTTGTTCTTTTCTTCTTGTTCTCTATTCCCTCACCTCCCACCCAGTCACAGCAGATGACTGCCCCTCCCTGAGCCTGGTTCTGCTGGAGGTTTCTTCCTGCTAAAAGGGAGTTTTTCCTCTCCACCGTTGCCAAGTATTTGCTCCCAGGGGATCGCCTGATTGCTGGGGTCTTTCAGCAATTGCGGGGTTTTCCCCTACAGTTTGACAGTGCTATTAGATGACTGTTGTTGTGAAATGATGCTTTATAAATAAAGTTGAACTGAAATTGAATTGAAAGTGAGCAAAGACAATAAAAGTGCCTAAACATCACAGTGGTGACATACAGAGAGATGGCAATGGGAACATACATATTGCATGAGTTCAATCCAGTGTGTGAAGCATTGTGCAATCCATCTGATGCTCCATTTATTACTGTAGTACTTCACCTCTTTCCCTTGAATTTGAACAGGAAAAAAGCAGATTCAGTGATTTTTAAATATAAGTATTAATGAAATGACTAAAATCATTCAGAAATTACATTTAGAACTACAGGACATATCAGAGGACAAATAATATTTATCTATCATAATTTATTTTTTATTTTTCTTTATGACAGGTGCAGCTCTGCCTCACTTGCCTCCCCTGACTGCATGTCACTGGCTGTGGGGAAGCTTCTGTGCATCTGAAACTGGGAATCTCATCAAGATGGAAGGAATCATGAAGAAAGAAGGACACATGACAATTCTGAAAGAAAACTTCAAGCAGTCAGCAGCAAAATTGGGTCTTGGTTGTTACTTTGTCTTTCAACACGACAACGACCCAAAACATATGTTGGAGAAGAACTACCTCAAGGAGATCAAAGTAAACGTTATTGACTGTACAAAGTCCTGACGTGAATCTCATTGAAAATCTGTGGGGTGACCTAAAGACGAAGGTCCATACCAGAAGACCATAAAATCTGAAGGATCTTGAGAGATTCGTGAAAGAAGAATGGCCTGGGATTGCTCAGGAGACATGTGAGGGACTTGTTGAAGACTACAAAAATAACTGCAGGCTGTTATTCAGCAAAAAGGATACACAATTGACTCTTATTCCCTGACTAGGGGGCTTCATAATTTTGACCCTAGTAGATTTTGGGTTTTGTGAAATAATCTTGTTTCTATGCGCAAAGTAAAATAATGTAAAAATCTAAAATAAAACTTGGTTGTTTGGAAATGCTGTGTTAAAAAATTTGCTGTGCCGTTTAACAGCACTTTGTAAATAGTTTTAATTTTTTTTTTTTACCAAAACATATTCAAGATACATTTATATAATCAATATGGGCTTAAAGTGCAGACTCTCAGCTTTAACTTGAGGGTATTCATATCCAAATTAAAGTTACAGTTTAGGAAATGCAACCATTTTTATACAAAAAGGCCTCATTTCAGGGGCTCAAAAGTAATTGTACAATTGATTAAAAAGCTATTTCATTGGCAACATGGGCTATCCCCTATTTAATCCATCAAACAAGCAGGTACAATTTGTGGAGTTGATTCCAGGTGTGGTATTTGCATTTGGAAGCTGTTGCTGTGAACCTACAACATGTGGTCAAAGGAGCTCACAATGGAAGTGAAACAGACCATCCTTGGGCTGAAAAAAAAAAATAAATCCATCAAAGCGGAAATGTTAAGAGTGGGCAAATCAACAGTTTGGTACATTCTGAGGAAAAAAAAGTGCACTGGTGAGCTTGGGAACTCAAAAAGGCCTGGACTTCCACAGAAGACAAGTGGTTCTGATTGCAGGATCCTTTCCTGCAATCATCACAACCTTCACCCAAGTGAAGATCACTCTCCAGGAAGTAGGTGTAGCAGTATCTAAGTCTGCCATCAAGAAAAAAATTCACCAGAGCAAATACTGAGGGTTCACCACAAGGTGCAAACCACTAATCAGCCTCAAAAATAGAAAGGCCAGATTAGACTTTGCCAAAAAAAAAAAAAAAAAAAAAAAAAAAAAAATCAAAAGAAGTCAGCCCAGTTCTGGAACAGCATTCTTTGGACAGATGAAACCAAGATCAACTTGTACCAGATCGATGGGAAGAAGAAAATCAGGAGAAGTCTTGGAACGACTCATGATCCAAAGCACAGTTAGCACACCACATGGCAGAGGCAGAGTGATTCATGGGCATGCACGGCTTCCAGTAGCAGTGAGTAAATAGTAGTGATGGGTCTGGCAACACCGATGCGTCGGAGCATGCGTCGAGCTCATAGAGCGAAACCCTGTGTCGGTACGTGTCGGTGCGTATCGCTTTAAGAAAGTCACGTGACCGATACAGTACCTGTATCGGTCACGTGACGCTAGCGCGTCGAAACACTGACACGCCAGCGTTTATAAGGAAGCGCATCTGTCAACGGGATGCATTTGCCTAAAGACTCTCGTATGTGTTGCGGACGGTCCTTGTGCAAATTTATCACAAATTATGGAGCACGAGCAGCCTCAAGGAAAAAGAAAGGTTTCCACCGTGTGGGACCATTTTGATCTGATATCAGAAAATAGGGTATTTAAAAATAGTATTTTTAAAATACTGTTTTCTTTGTTTTAATTTCCTTGTTGTTTCATCCTGTTCCTCTCAGAGTTTCCACTTGATCTATTTGAATTCAAATTCATTTGAAAGTGACTCTTAGTTTACTTTTCATATTTTCTGCAGGCTAAATGTCGCATTTGTTCAACAGAGCTGTCATATTTAAACAAAAGCGCCTCCTCAATGCTGAGACATTATAGGGCCAGGCATGAAAATGAAGTCCCGGATACACCCAGGATAGACTCAGGTATACAGCCCTTCTACTACTTACTCACAGTTGCTTTATTGATAATTAATTCCTATTAATTTATTCTTTACTTCATTTTTAACCATCCCGCTTCCAGGAAGCAGATGCTGAATGAGGCTCTGCTGAATTTCATCCTGAAGGACTGCCAGCCCTTCAGCATTGTGGAGAGTGAAGGGTTCAGGGAACTGATTCAGGCCCTTCAGCCCTCATATGTTTTGCCAACCAGAAAGGTTTGTGGAAATTATCTAAAGTAGTAGTTGATATAGCCAATTTATTTAATCTTTAATTTAAATATATGGATTTGCTTTTGGTTTGACTTGGTGTAATTTTCAGACCATCAAACAAATGGTGGCCAAAAAGTACGAGGAGGAACGGGAACGAGTGAAAATGCAAGTACAGCAAGCTGTGGCAGTGAGTATAACAGCTGACATGTGGACATCTGTGAACATGGAGGCTTACTTGGCTCTTACCTGTCACTACATTAATGAGAATCTGCAGTTGTGTATGTCTGTGTTGGGAGTGCAATACTTTCCACAAAGTCACACTGCTGACAATTTGGCCCAAGTCAAAAGGGGCATGATGGAGGACTCGGCCATAACCAATGAAGTAAAGTGTTTTGTGACCGACGCAACACCAAACATGATTGCATCCACTAGACAGCTCCAAATTCGGCACTCAATTTGTATTGCACATAGTCTCAATTTAGACTGGACCGTCTTCACAACAGCTGTCTGCACCCACTTCAGGTATGTTATTCAGCATTATTTGTTTGTTGTTGTTTGGAAATCATGTACTAAAATGCCAATTTGTTGTTTTTTAGATAACCTTTGGCAACATCTCAACATCGAAGTGGGCAGGCAGACCAAAAATGCCACAGCTGCTGCCATCCAGGAGGTGCAGAGATACCTGGCAGAAGGCAATATTGCCAGGTCCCAGGATCCTATGAGATACTGGGACAACCAAAAGACCATCTATCCAAACCTCTTTCAGCTTTCCTTACAATTTCTCTGCAATCCAGCCTCATCTGTGCCGTGTGAGCGGGTGTTTTCTACAGCTGGAGAAGTTGTATCAAAAAAGCGTAACCGACTCAATTTCAAAACGTTGGAAAAGCTTTTTTGTTTTTAATAAAAATTTGTAAAAAAAAAAAAAATCCCAGTCCACAAGCATCCTCATTCACAACATGTTCACTTAGATTTTCACGTTATGATACATGTTCACATTATTTATTGACTGTATCTAAAAATATCAACGATATTTGAAATTAAAATGAAGATATGAAATAATACAATATAAAATACAATGACTTAAATTATATACTGCTCAAACAAAAATAAAGGGAACACTAAACATCCTAGATTTGAATGAAATATTCTTATTAAATACTTTGTTCTTTACATAGTTGAATGTGCTGACAACAAAATCTCACAACAGCAGGTGAAATTGTCAGTGTTGCTTCCTAAGTGGACAGTTTGAGGGACAGTGTTCCCTTTATTTTTTTTGAGCAGTATGTTATTGTATACACAAAGTCATCAAATTGGTGTCAGTTGAGTCTGTCAACTAGGTTGCCTGTAGGAATTTTTAAGGTCCAGCAGGTGTCAGTATTCAGTGACACAGTATCAACACAGTATCAATACAGTTTTGCAATGTGTCGAAACGCATCATGACGCCTCATGGACCCATCACTAGTAAATAGTGTTTGTTTATCTGCAGCATATAGGGATCTATATTTTATCAATACATTTCATAATACATTTATAAAAACACTGTATGTGCCTTGATCTTTAGGCCTTTGAATGGGCTTCAGACTCTGTAGTTCACTACTTTGACAATACTGCCCTCTGGTGGACACTGAATGTAGTACTCAAATTACAGTCTATCAAAGTCTTATTTGTGCGCACGATGGTCACTAAAATGATAAAACAGCAAAGGTGATATTGTGTCTAAATATGTGTTTCTGCCATAGTTGACATCAGGAGATCAATAAATGCAGATACCCCACTCACAGAAGTTTTCAAAAGCATTTCACCAACAATACAAAAAAAGGCTTTTTTCCCCCTTCTTTACATTTTTGTTAGTTTCATCATATCATATTATAATGCAAGGATTCTCTGTGTGTGTGTCATTCTGTCTGTTCTACGCATATCTCTCAAACTGTTTGTCAGACTGACCTCAGATTTGATACATGCTTTGCTGAGGTTATGAGGATGTACATCTCCGAATTTCAGCCTCCCTGCATATGTGTAAGTTTAGGAGGGGAAATCTTTAATGAATGTCCATAGGGGAACTATTCAGTGAACACAGAGTTGGAAAAAGTATAATCACTGGGATTTGGGGGCTGAAAATTTGCATTTAAGGGTATAATATTAAGCCCAATAACCCCTGTAAATTTCAGCCTCCCTGGATATGTGGAAGTTTAGCAGGGGAAATTTTTATTGAACGTCCATAGGGGAGCTATCATATTTTAATTCAAAGATTCTCTGTCTATGTGTGTGTTTCATTCCATCTGTTCAATTTAATATTAATATTCTTCTAAGGAAGACCCGTTTCCTCCTTATATGGTCCTGACCATATAAGCAGTTAAAGTGTCTGTGACACGATGTAGGAACTATGGATCAATATTCAGTATGAATTTATCTTCAATCATCCACATGGTTCTGTTGATTTTGAACGCTAAATAAGTGGAAAAATATTTCTAAGTGAATTCAAATTTAGCGCCATGTTGCACTAACGCGATATCCTGAAACACACCTTGTTTCCGGATACGACGCCATGAGGAGAGTTTCCTCTCGGCTGATCCGTGTGCTGGCAGTGTAAACAAGCTGTTTAGCTTCTATATCAGTGAAGAAATGCCGAAATGTTGCGTGGCGGCTGGGTGTTCTAATTGCTCCAGTGAACCTATAAGCCTGTTCTCATTCCCAAAAGATCCAGATCTTCTTAAAAAATGGGCAAAGCAAGTACAGAGAACAAGAGACAAATGGCAACTGATGGGAAAAAGTTATCAATATAGTCATATATACATATAACAGTTGTCTGTGTGACTCAAAATATGTGTACTCTGCTTATGTTTAGGTAGTATAACCCATATACCACAATGGAAATATATTGCCAACTGTGTGGCTCATTACCTGCAAAAAAGGAGTGAAACTCTGTCTCAGCAAAGAGGGTAACAACATCTTGTGATGTATGGGAGGAAACAGAGAACCGGCTGTGTTAAGGAGTGACCGAAACTCAACCACTTTGACCCAGGATGAGGAACGGCCTTCAGTTTTTACACCCTGTGCAAGGAACGGACTGCTACTCCCACGGACCGCCGCAGCTGCTCTTCTGATAATGCATGCTTGGACTTACGCATAAATATGACTGGGTCAGGGAAAGCAGAGTCAGTCAGACTTCACGACCTGACAATACTTGTTGTTGTTAGGGAGAGAACATTTGACCCAGCGCTGTAATTGCTATATTCAACTTGCTTAAATAAATACAGATCTTCCAAGTAAATTGATCTCTTCCTTGAAAATGAATCTGGGTGAACCATCTACACACATAGACAATCTTTGAGTGGTAGACTTAGATGGTTCTTTCAATTTGGGGGCTTCGTCTGGTGAAAAGGAGGGAGAGGTCCATTGGATTGGATTAGAGCAAACACCGGACCCACAACACCGACTGACAACACGAGTGGCCGCCCTGAAAAAGAGGTAAGCAGACGCCTGTTATATCAAAGTTCTGCTATTGGCTATAACCAAAGTCTGTGTTGTCAAGCAGTTTGTGTGTGTGTCCTAGACTAAAGCAGTTGAATATAGTAAATGTTTTTGCTGAATGCTTGCATGCTTGCTTAAAAGACCGTAAGACCGTGAGTGGTGAAAGGCCCCTGGCTCGGGTATGCTAGACTCAACCTGACTGACCAGTCACAATCTGAGATTGATTGGGCTGTGATAGCTTGAGACAGGAACGGCCAAAGACCGGGGAGGTGAAAGGCCCCCTGGTCCGGATGATATCGCGGCATATATATACAGGTCATTCGGCCTGACTACAGGTTCACGGACTGACCTAATTGGTCCGTGACTTGTGAGGACGGGTACTGGGTTGGAGGCCCTTAGCCTTGACGAAGGCTAAAAATACTGGGTCGTATAGGTGACACCCCGGGGAGTAGTGTCTCCGAAAGCCCGCGCTGGGTTGGATTCCTTCAATTCGGACGGGAGGAGAAAAAACTGGGTTAAAGGCCCGAAGGAGTAGCGCCCTTCGAACGCTTGCACAGGTTGAAGGCCTTTGATTAAGACATTAATCATAAATGGGGTGAAAGGCCCTGGGAAGTAGTGCACCCCAAAATACTATAATCATTGCTGCGATTGCTATTGCTTTTTATATTTGCAAGGCTGTGACTGTGGAGTTAACACTCTGTTTAAAAAACAAAAAAACAAAAAAAAAAACAGAAGGGCACACTAATTCCTTGGTGTTTCCGAGGGATAGAAAGGGAGGGCGAGCGGCAGGCTTGCTCTGTTAAAAAAAACAAAAGGGTGAACAGGAGAGGACGGAGTCTGTGGAATGCGAAAGGAAGGGCTGGAGGAGCTAGCTGAGCAGACAGCTGCTGGCTCACTTCAGAAAAAGGACAGTGAACAGGAGGTTGACTTACCTAAAGAAAATATGAAAAAAACAGTGGGGTTGAGGAGTGATCCAAATGATTAGATAAGATAAGATAAGATAAGATAAGCCTTTATTAGTCCCACAACGGGGAAATTCCAGGATTGCAACAGCACAGGGATAGCAACACTCAGAGCAACAATCAGAAGGCAAGAAAAAACAAGCAAGCAAGAGCAGCTAATATACATATGTACATATTACTATAAAATATATATATACACACACACACACACAGACACACAGTGCAGAGCATTGTAGCTGGATGGAATAAATATATGAATATATGAACACACAGTGCAGAGCATTGTAGCTAGATGGAATAAATATGTAAATATATAAACACCCACAGTATGGAGCATTGCAGCTAGGCGGAATAAATATGCAAGTATATAAACACACACAGTGCGGAGCAATGTAGCTAGATGGAATAATATGTAGATATATAAAAACACAGTGCGGAGCATTGTAGCTAGATGGAATAAATATATAGATATATAAATATAAACACACCCAGTGCAGAGCATTGTAGCTAGATGGAATAAATATGTAAATATATAAACACACACAGTGCAGAGCATTGTTGCTAGGTGGGATGAAACAGCATAACCGTCTATTTAGTTATCCTACATGGTATGATTATGTGCCCATACATATTCTCACCCTCCATAGCGACCGGTATGTTCCTAGTTGTATGCCGGAGAGGACCATTGTGTAAGTCTATTGCATCTTTTGCATTCAAAAAAAAAAAAAAAAAACAACTATTAGTTTGTTACGTCTTTTTGCTATCTCTGCGAGCAGCCCTGCTTAGGTTGTACAGTCTGACAGCCGTTGGTAGGAAGGACCTACGAAACCTCTCGGTTGTGCACCTGGGATGATGTAGTCTGCTGCTAAATGAGCTCCTCAGTGCATCCAGTATGTCCTGCATAGGGTGGAACTCGGACTCCAGCAGAGATGACAGTTTAGCCACCGTCCTTCTCTCTCCTATCTCCTCCATCGGATCAAGGCGTTGCCCCAGGACAGAGCTAGCTTTCTTAATCAGTTTGTTCAGTCTCTTCCTATCGGCTGCAGTAATGCCACTGCCCCAGCAGACCACTCCAAAAGTGATGGCTGATGCCACCACCGTGTCATAGAATGACTTCAGCAGCGCCCCTTGTACACCAAAAGACCTGAGTCTCCTCAGCAGGAACAGCCTGCGCTGTCCCTTCTTGTAGAGTGCGTCAGTATTGTGTGACCAGTCTAGTTTATTGTTCAGATGAATACCCAGGTACTTGTAGGATGTCACCATCTCGATGTCTGTTCCTTGTATATTTACTGGTGCTGTGAGGGGCTGCCCATGCCTGCGGCAGTCCACCACCAGCTCCTTAGTTTTCCTCGCGTTGATCTGGAGGCAGTTCCGATGGCACCAGTCCACAAAGTCCTGGATAAGCCCTCTGTACTCAGCTTCATCTCCGCTGGAGATGAGACCAACGATCGCAGAGTCATCAGAGAACTTCTGTAGATGGCAATGTGTTGTGTTGTGTGAGAAGTCCGCAGTATAAAGAGTGAACAAGAAGGGAGCCAGCACCGTTCCCTGGGGGGCCCCCGTGCTACTGATGATCGTGTCGGAAACACAGTCCCGGGTTCTCACAAACTGAGGCCGGTTCGTGAGGTAGTCCAGGATCCATGATGACAGGTGCTGGTCCACCCCTGCGCGCAGCAGCTTGTCCTTCAGGATCATCGGTTGGATGGTGTTGAAAGCACTGGAGAAGTCAAAGAACATGATCCTCACCATATTCCCGGGCTTCTCCAGGTGGGACAGAGAACGGTGAAGGAGGAAGATCACCGCATCCTCCACCCCAATGCCATGCTGGTAGGCGAACTGGAGTGGATCCATCGCTGGTTCCACCAGGGGGCGGAGATGAGCAAGGAGCAGTCTCTCCAGGGTTTTCATCAAGTGGGACGTCAAGGCCACCGGTCTGAAGCTGTTCAGGTCTTTGGGGTGGGAAGTTTTTGGTACAGGTACCACACAAGATGTTTTCCACAGCTGTGGTACCCTCCCCAGTTTCAGGCTCATGTTGAAGATATACGTCACAATCCCACACAGCTGGTCTGCACAGGACTTGAGGAGCTTTGCGCTGATGCCGTCCGGTCCCGACGCCTTCCTCGCCTTGATCTTCCTAGCGGTATTATTAGCGGTATAAAATCAAAAGACAGAAAAGATGTTAAGAAAGAGTGTGAGAAATTGTATCAGAAATTAACTGAAGAAGGTATTTTAAAAACAGGACAAAAAGGAGAAATTGGTTCAAGAGCAACAAACAAGAAAAAATGAAGAGGGATCGGGACTGACAGCCCCTATGGTGCCATCCCTCTATCCCAATTTGAAAGATTTAAAGGGGGAACGGCTACCACCATACTGTGTGAATCAAATGCCATTGGTAGAGGTGAAAAGTGGGTTAGTGGAGGTGAAAGAACTCAGAATTGATGAAGAGGTGGAGAGAGCAAAGGCAGAAACAGATGGAGATGGAAAGAAAATTGGAAGGCAGCATACAGGAAAATCAAGAATTGTTGAAACAATTGGAAGAAATGCAGAATAAACAATAAAGGAAGGAGGAAGATTGGAGAGAGCCAGAGCACAGTGAGAATGAAGAAGAGGAAATTAAGTCAAAGGGGAGAGCATCAATGAAATTTTCTCCGTAAGATGTTGATGATTTTCAGACTAGGTGACAGAGAGAATGTTGGGTCTGTGGTCACAGAATATAGGAGGAAGATGAGGAAGAAATAGGGGAGACAGAGGGTCAGGATTGTGGTGGAGTGGAAGCAGGAAGACCGTATGATGTAGTAGGGGAAATTACATTATTTGGAAAAAGGGGAAGACAGATGAAGTCGACACCCAAGCCAGGAATAGGCAGAGAAAATTATGATCTGAGAAAACGAGAGGAGTGTAGACCACCGCAGAGATATGGGGGTGGAAACTTTGACCCATATATTGAGGAAGGAGTGTCGGATAAGGGTAGACGGATGGTGTCTGAGCAGACAGGGTTAATGTGCCCCCTGATACAGAAAACTAGAGGTCATGTGTATCAACCGTTTTCTTTTACTGATGTGAACAGTATAGCAGAAAAAATGCCGCCACCCTGTGAGGGGGAAGGACAATGGATGAGTAAACTCCAGCAGTTTACCCAAGGCCACACAGTGGCTTTGGGAGACTTCAGGGCTTTATTGGGCCAGCAGATATCAGGATGGGATTTAGCCCAATTGAACAGGCAGCAGGAGTGTTAGGGGCAGCTGATGATATCCCCTATACACCTTGCGCCACCAATATTGGGAAAGTTATGAGAGAGAAATTCCCAACTTCACCAGGAGCTTAACATGCATTGACATTCACATTAAAGGAGGGAGAAAATCTTTTGGTATTTGTGAACAGATGTAAATCAGAATGGATGGGAGCGGCAGGCACACATCCAAATGCCCCTGAGCTTCACACCACTCTATTCAGATGAGCTGTGTCAAAGGGCGTTCCACAGGCAGTGAGAGAGGCGATGGAAAGCAATTCAGACATCCCAGGGTGTCAGGGTGACGTGTGGGAACGTCACTTCACACACCACATGCATAGAGCACAAGAGATAGCTGATAAAACTAAAACAGAGATAGAAAGTCAACAAGTGCAGCTGTTGAAATTACAATTGGAAAAAGCTAAGAGAGAGGTCACTGATACAAAGAAACAGGTAAAGACCAGAAAACAATTGGTACAGCAGGCTCAGCCACCCCCTCCTCCAATATTACCACCTCTGGGTCCACCACTTGCACCACCTCCAGTATATTCACCACCCACTGTGTGGCCTAGAATGACACCATATTATTAGGGTGGATCAGGTGGATCAAATTACTATAGAGGTGCTCCGCTGGAAGAGGTCAGGGCAAGAGAATTCCTGGTGGAAAGGTCACGAATACCTACGCTTGCCATGGGTGTTGCCAGATTCTTCATTGGAAGAAGGATTGCCCGACTAACCCTTTTCCACCACCTTTTGCTCCACCACCACAAATGCCACAAGCAAGGGGAGGTCATCAGGCGCCATATGCACCAGCAGCTCTATCTGCGGGACAATATCCAGCATACACCTCAAGTGTGGGGGAAGTGTACCTCACACAATATGAGGAGGAACAATGACGGGGCCCACAGAGAAAAAGTGACATGGGAATGGCAGATCCCATGGTTCTTTCACAACCAACACCATATTCTGTACCTCTGTAGCGATCATTTCACTGCAGACAGTTTTGAGGAGGCGCCTGCTATTCAGGAATCTTTAGGCTTGAAAGTTCGTTGCAAACGGGTTCTAAAACCGACTGCCATACCTACGGTTTTTAAACGGAAACCCACAGCTCAAGACGATGTCAACATATCAAATCAGCGCAGAGAAGCAACAGTGTCAAAACTCGCCTGGAAAAGAGTTTGTGTAATTGATTTTTTTTTCCACATAAGGCGATTGTGATTTTATTATATTTTTTCCACCAAAAGTAAAATCCTACCCTATGAATTTTGAAGCCAAGTGTTGACTTTACTCCAAATGGAGCTTTTTGTTAAAAAAAAAAAAACAACAACAAAAAAAACCCCGTTATATTACTTTATTCAGTTTTCATTTTTATAAATCTCATTGCCTACCGAAACTGAATATCTGAGGGTTTTTTTTTTTTTTTAAATTTCCCCAACCACCCGATCGGGGAAATTTAAAAAAAAAGTTGAAGCCAAAATTTCTGTAAATCAAACAATTACATAACGATCGCCTTATGTGGAAAAAAAAATCAATTACACAAACTCTTTTCTTGTTTTCTGGGTGAAATATTTTGGGCTTTTGTCCCTGTTTAAGAGTGTGCAATATTGCAATTAATTATTTCATTTAGGAAGTCTCAGAACTGCTGACAAAAAAAGCCAGAAGCGACGATCACTAGTGAAGAACTTCAAAAGGAACATGAAGAAGCAGGCTTATCTTCAAGCAACATTTTTCAACCTACATATCTGCACATTATGAAAGTAAAGACCCATAAATAATCTCATATAACATATGATTCAAGATTTTTAACAGTTAGGCAATTGTTATTTAATAGTTTTGTTTACAAACCAACCGATGTGACCAGAATTTCCCCGACAAGAGAAAAAAAAGATTAGCACACTTTATTTTATTTTTTCCGCCATAAGTAAAATCCTCCTGTTGCATCTGTAATTGAGGCAATAACAAGTAGACAGTGATTACTGTTTACAGAGCTTTATTATAAACACTATGTACAATACCACTCAGGCGTTCGGCACTCTCCGGCAGGCCAGGTGTTCCACGATGAAAGAGGACTAGCCTCTTCCGCCCACATTCTTTATACCTGGAGTGGTGTCACCACCGGAACCGGCAGTTAACCACCCCTGCTCATTCGCCGTCCACCCCGGCCGCCATCTTACTAATACCTTCTATTTACATACATAACATTTTTCTCCCTTCAAAAAAAAAATGTCATGCATACAGGTAACCCACCAAAATTTATTACCCGACACACTCTCTAATTACAAAAATATGTACAAAAAGAAACAAACTGCCTATCCATTCACACAACTAAGACTGGGAGGCCGGGTAGACTGCCAGCACCCCCTACACGGCTAGGCAGGTTATTCTGCCGCCATACTTAAATCAGTCCAACTTAAACAAACAAACAAAATAATCCCGTTAAACAGCTCCATATGAACATAAAGAACAACAATCACAACACTCAAAGGAAACACCAGTGGCGGCCCCCACCCCAACACCCACCCCACACCTGGGCACACAGAATAAAACAATACATGCTGGGCACACTAAGCAGCACAGAATTGTCATGGTCTGAGCGCCGATGTTGTCTGCGCTCAGGCCATACATCATCTCCGCCAGGCCTTTGTTGTGACGGTGGTGCTTCCGGCTGTCAGAAGCCAAGCACCACGGGACGGCTGGAGGCCAATTATCACTCATCAGCTGATGAGCTGTCAACCCCTATATAAGGGAGCTGCCCTGTTTGCTCAGGGCTGCGACCTCACGCTATCCACACTTACCTCTCGTTGTGGATTAGGCTGGAGTCCCTACGTCCAGCTCCAGCCCTCCTCTCTTCCCTCATCTTGACTCGTAAGTGTTCTCCTGTATTATTTGCGTTTTGCCCCACAAGGCTCTTTTCCTTTGTTACCTCCGCCAGGAAGTAATGTTTTTGCCGGGGTTTGTCTGTTTGTCTGTCTGTTGGTTAGCAAGATAACTCAAAAAGTTTTGGATGGATTTCGATGAAACTTTCAGGCGTTGTTGGAAATGGTACAAGGAAGAACTGATTAAATTTTGGGGATGATCCGGATCACCGTCCAGAAGAAAACTGCCATTACGAAAAATGCCATTTTCGTGAATAACCACTGAACCACTAATCCTATCATTGTCAATCCATTGCTAGTCATATGTTTTCATGGTCAAGGAATCTGAAAACGTACACACAAACACTGTATGGGGGGAACTGTGGCCACCATTACGGAAAATGCCATTTTTGTGAATAACTACTGAACCACTAATCCTATCATTGTCAATCCAATTGCTAGTCATATGTTTTCATGGTCAAGGAATCTGAAAACGTACACACAAACACTGTATGGGGGGGAACTGTGGCCACCATTACGGAAAATGCCATTTTCGTGAATAACTACTGAACCGCTAATCCTATCATTGTCAATCCAATTGCTAGTCATATGTTTTCATGGTCAAGGAATCTGAAAACCTACACACAAACAAAGTATGGGCGGAACTGTGGCCGCCATTACGGAAAATGTCATTTTCGTGAATAACTACTGAACCACTAATCCTATCATTGTCAATCCAATTGCTAGTCATATGTTTTCATGGTCAAGGAATCTGAAAACGTACACACAAACACTGTATGGGGGGAACTGTGCCGCTTGGCGGAGGTCTGCACTCTCCGAGTGCTTTTCTAGTTGCTTCCTGTGTTAATAAACTACGCAAACTCACTGGTTGGCCCTCGGCTCTTATTAATGGCTCGCAAGAGCCATTCATGACAAGAATATCAATTCTCAAGGCTAAATAACCCAATCATACTTTACTAAACCCCGGCAAAAACATAACCTCCTGGCGGAGGTAATCAATCAGTGAGCCACTTCACCCTGATAATATTCACAGATTATACTAAATAACCACAAGTATCTTTAGCCATTAAAATTCCACCTTTATACAAACACATACTGTAAGTCATAAAATTTAACCCATTTCGTTTCCCCTTTCTCTTTCTTTTTTCAAACCACTGATATCCGGGGCACCAATACAGCAGTGTTCAACCATGTACAGCAGGACATGGGTTAAAATCAAAACACACACAGTAAAACACCCTCAGTCCTTGGATGGGTCTCTTTCCAAACGCCTCCGTCTCTTGACCTCCGGGCTCTCGCTGCGTCGTCTCCTCTTCTCCATCACTAGACGCAACTTGTTCGGATGCCTCCAGGTCTTGTCAGACAAGCGTAGATATCCATCGCTCCAGGCAGCCTCCACCTGGAACTGCCTCTGGTTGTCACGCTGCTCACGTGACCCGTGATCTCCTCTCATCCAGGCCTCAACCCTGGGCCGAACCTCATCTCCAACCCGCAGGGAAGCCCTTTTCTTCTTCTTGGGATCACTCTGGTTCCAAATGGCCTCTTTCACCAATCTGGTCAACTCGCGAGTCCGGTTCATCTTCCTCTTGGCAGGCCATCGTTGTGAGCACTTCACAACTGCACTCTCAGTTCTCGCCCCCTCAGTTTCCAGCTCAGGCACCTCATCCTCATGGGCCACCCTGGGGGTCCCGGCGTGCTGTCCAGCTCCCTCATCCAGGGCAACCTGGCAACCGGCATCGGGTCCATCCTGGGGCGGCGTCGCGCAGCGCCGAACGTGCTCTCCATTCGTAGTATCCAGCCAGTCTGAGTCCCACACCTCCTCGCCATCCACCACCGGAGCTGGTTGGCCCCAAAGTCCACACCTCAACCACTCCTCACCTGACACATTTGCTATAGAGAACCCCAGGCTATAAAAAAAGTTGCACCCCATGATGTTAACACCCGCAGCGGTGACATAAGCGCAGGCCTTGGGTACCACAACAGACTTGTACGGTGCCTCCATTTCCACAAATCCCAAAACGACCAGTCTGTTCCATCCATAGCCAAAGTAGTGTCTCTTCTGCTTCCTGATTTGTCGGTGGGGAAACAGACTCTTCATGGTCACCAGGCTCAAAATGGAGATAACAGTTCCCGTATCCACCAACAGGGGAACCTCAACGCCATCCAGCATTACATCATACCCGATCCGTCCTGTGGTCTCCGGGGAAATGGTGTGGACAATCGTGGGAGTGTTCTGTGAGGGACCCGCTTCACCACGCTAGTCCCTACGCTTAAAGTTTGCACATGCCCTGGCAAAGTGGTTCAGCAAACCACACTTCCCACAATGCTTGCCCTTCGCCGGACATATCCTGGACTTATAGCTGGGACTTGGGGACCCACAGTCATAACAACACGGCGTACCTGGGGCAGACCTAATTTTCATCACAGATGCATAGTCTTCCTCTCCGCTGTCTTCATCTCCAGGGTCCAATAACAGCGCTTTAGCATGAGACTCGTCTTACGTCAGAGTGGCCCCTTCAGTCAGGCCCCTCGTGATAGTCTCTGCTGCCTCTAATTACTGAGCGAGCTCGATAGCTGTGGCCAACGTCAGCTCACCTGGATGAGTCAAAAACCTGGACCGGGCTGCTGGACAGCGAATGTGCTCCGCCAGCTGGTCCCGTATCATCTCATCTCCCAGGGGTCCGAACTTGCATTCCCTCACCAGCTCCCGGAGGTCTGCCAGAAATCTCTTCACCGGTTCCTCCGACCACTGGCGGTGCTGTCGAAACTGAATGTGCTGAACAGTGACATTTTCTGGTGCGCGAAAGTAGCCCGCCATTAACTCCACCACTTCATCAAATTATCGGCCCCTCCAAGGTTTTCCAGTATTCTTTGCCCCTCCATGCCTAAATTATGGACCAAAACAGCCCTCGTGCAAAGCTTCTCAAGCTCGCTGAGGTTTAATACTACTAAATAATTTGTGAATGCGGCGAACCACCGAGGCCAAGGCACGGGTGGTTAACCCGGGGTTTCCAAAAATGGCTGAAAATTGGCAACAGACCTCTCCATTACCGCTTTTACCTTGTTGCCAAATGTTGCATCCATAATTGAGGCAATAACAAGTAGACAGTGACTACTGTTTACGGAGCTTTATTATAAATACTATGTACAATACCACTCAGGCGTTCGGCACTCTCCGGCAGGCCAGGTGTTCCACGACAAAAGAGGACTAGCCTTTTCCATCCACATCCTTTATACCTGGAGTGGCGCCACCACCGGAACCAGCAGTTAACCACCCCTGCTCATTCCCCGTCCACCCCGGCCGCCATCTTACTAATACCTTCTATTTACATACATAACACCTCTCCTATGAATTTTGAAGCCGTGTTGACTTTACTCTAAATGGAACAACTTGTGTTAAAAACGTTATATTATTTTTTTCAGTTTTCATTTTTATAAATCTCATTGCCTGCCGAAACTGAATATCTGAGCATTTTTTGTTAATTTCCCCGACCACCCGATCAGGGAAATTTAGAACTATCTGTATATTGTGGAGAGATGAATAATCAGGCCGAGCGTTCAGAGCAGATGAAACTTTATTCTCTTCCTCTCACATCCACCAGAATCCAAAAAACATTAAAGCACAGGTTGCAGGCACTCTCTTTTATATTAACACTCCCCTGCTACCTGAGGTGCTGTATTGACATATCAACCCCCCATGACAATTCCCCTTGTCCCCCAGCACCTTTGATCTGCCATGCCCTTCAGTCTGAGGGAAAACTACTGAGGGAAAACTGGCTTCCCACACCGCCCCCCCCCCCCCCCGACTCTCAGACTGAGCCTTAACCCTCATGTCCTTTGGGCTTCAGCCTCTGTCCATAGCTGCTGTAACGGGAGATCTTCGGCTCCGAGGCGCTGCTGTGCTGGCGGGGGGTTCCTGGGGGTGCGACCGTCTGTGGGGGGACAATGGGGGGGACACCTCCAGCAGGCTCGTGTGACTGATCTGACGAGTCATTTACCTGGGGAGTTCTCAGTGGGGGTCTTCTGCGCCGAGGAGCTCGGGCCAACACCACCTGTTCGTCTGCTAAAACAAAGGCGGGCTTAAGCCTGTCTATACAGATGGTCTCCTGGCGACCCCCAAAGTCTAACACAAAATGTTTGTCCCTGGGTTCCAGCACTCTGAACGGGCCATTGTAGGGCGGGCACAATGGGTCCGGTGGGCATCGTGCCTGACAAATACGAACAACGCACCTTTAAGGCCTTTGGCACAAAAGTGCGGGGAAAACAGTGGTGGGCCGGGCCGGGTAGTGTCCCTGCCCCTGCGCTATGCCGTGAACGCAGGGACGGATCGGTGTTCAGCGCGGGGTTATCCGGCAAAAAGTCCCCGGGGAGCCGCAGCGGCTGGGAAAAAAACAGCTCTGCTGGGGAGGCCGCCAAATCCTCCTTCGGTGCTGAACGCAACTCTAATAGAACCCACGGCAACTGGTCTACCCAATTTGCATCCATAAGCGAAGCCCTGAGCACTGCTTTAAGCGATCCATGGAAACGCTCGCATAACCCATTGGCCTGGGGGTTGTACGCGGTCGCGTGATGAATTGTAATGCCAAGACTCCGGGCCGTGGTGGACCAGAGGTTGGAAACAAACTGCGGGCCCTGATCGGACGTGATGTCCGAAGGGGCACCAAAATGTGCCACCCATGTCGTCAAAAAAGCACGTGCAACTTCTGCAGATGCGGTGGAAGCTAGCAGGACAGCTTCCGGCCAGCACGTGGTGGGGTCCACCACTGTCAGGAGGTGCGTGAACCCCTGCGATGGCAGGAGGGGGCCCACAATGTCCACGTGAACGTGGTTGAACCGCTTAGCCAGGATATGGAATGGCTCCAAGGGGGCCTTTGTGTGCCTCTGCACTTTGGCTCGTTGGCATGCTACGCAGGCTGCCGCCCACTGTTTCACCTGTTTGTGCAGGCTCGGCCAGACGAACTTCGCTCCCACCATTTTGACTGATGTGCGCACTCCTGGGTGCACCAGGGAGTGAACCGACTCAAAAACGCGGCAGCGCCAAGCACATGGGACCACTGGGCACAGGTGGCCCGTGGAGATATCACAGATTAGGGGGGGGGGCCCCGTTCTGCAGTACTCTGCTCTCCAGCCTTAACCATGTTGGTCCAGACTGGAGCGTGCAAACGTCTGCATCACCGATCTGTTTAGCGACCATGGCCGTGCAATCTATCCCCACGTAGACTGGGGCCACTAATGCGCGCGAGAGGCAGTCTGCCACCACGTTGAGTTTACTGGCCACATGCTGAATGTCGGTCATAAACGCCGAGATCGCGGCCAGCTGTCTCTGCTGCAGGCCCGACCATGGTTCTGAAACATTGGCCATCGCGTACGTTAGCGGCTTGTGGTCTACGAACGCAGTGAAGGTGCGCCCTTCCAGCCAGAACTGGAAGTGGCGTATGGCCAGATGAAGAGTCATTAACTCTCTGTCGAACGCGCTGTATTTACGTTCACTGTCGCGCAAAGACCTGCTAAAAAAGGCGAGCGGCTGCCAAGAACCAGCAATGCGCTGCTCCACAATGGCTCCTATGGCCACGTCCAAGGCGTCGGTAGTGAGCGCTATCCGAGCTGCCGGGTCCGGGTGCGCCAGCAGTGCAGCGTTCACCAGGGCTGTTTTAACCTCGGAAAATGCCTGCTCTCGCTCAGGAGTCCAGTCGACTCTGTCCGCCGGTTTCCGTTTCTTAAGCGCGGTGTACAACGGCTGCATGAGCTGCCCTGACCGTCTGAGGCCGGGGAAAATTCGCCACTGCGCGCACCTTGTCTGGCAAAGGTATCGTGCCCTCCGGTGAGATGCGGTGGCCCAAAAAATCGATTCCCGTCACCCCGAACTGGCACTTCGCCGGGTTGATTATTAGCCCGTGCTCCTCCAACCTCTGGAAAACTGTCCTGAGGTGGGCTACGTGTTCGTCCTTGGACGCGCTAGACACCAGAATGTCGTCCAAGTACACAAACACAAATGGCAGATCGCGCAACACCACATCCATCTTGCGTTGGAATGTCTGCGCCGCGCCCTTTAATCTGAAAGGCATGCGTAAAAACTCAAACAGACCAAACGGGGTTATTACTGCCGTTTTAGGTATGTCCTCAGCACACACCGGGACCTGGTGGTAACCACGGACCAGGTCTATCTTGGAAAAAATGCGCGCCCCGGTGAGGTGAATGGAAAAATCCTGAACATGCGGGATGGGGTAGCGGTCGTGCGCTGTGGCGTTATTTAATCTGCGGAAATCACCACAAGGTCGCCACAATCCCTCGGCCTTAGTAACCATATGTAGCGGGGATGCCCATGGGCTGTTTGAGCATCTGATGATGCCCAGCTTTTCCAAGTTGGCAAACTCCTCACGCACTATGGCCAGTTTAGCTGCATCCAGGCGCCGAAGTCGTGTGAAAACGGGTGGCCCAGTGGTGGTAATTAAGTGCTCCACCCCGTGTTTAGTGATGGTTGCCGAAAACGTCATGGACCGTGAGTGCTGGGAACTGGGTGAGTAGTGTGTGGAACTTACCCCCTGGAGTTGTGACGTTGGCTAGTGTTGTAGGCCCGACTCTTCGAGCTGTACAGGGGAGAGAATCAAAAGACATTGTGTTAATCAGGCGTCTGTTAGCAACATCGACTAGTAGTCTGTGTGCACACAAAAAATCAGCGCCTAAAATGGGGAAGCTGCATGCTGCTATGACAAATGTCCATTGGTATGTACGGCCGTGTAAGGACACAGTCAGTGTCCTTTCACTGAAAGTCTTAATGTCTGAGCCGTTTGCGGCCGTCAGTTCGGGGCCACTAGCTCCCGCCAGCCGGTTGGCGTAGGATGGCAGGATGAGGCTCTTTTGGGAGCCGGAGTCCATGAGGAACCGTCTCCCCGAGCATCAGTCTGTCACATAGAGCAGCTTGCTTGCTTCACCGGCGGTCGCAGCTGCTACCGACTGCCGGTCCTGGCGTTTCCCGAGTGCTTGAATCGGCAAGGTGGCACACATCAGTGTGCGTCCTCTCCAAAACGGAGGTGGTAGAAACAGAACATGTCTCTCCGGTGCTTCTTGGCCTCCGCTGCAGCCACAGTCACTGGCTCCACACTTCTGCTGGCCGTCTTGCTGGGTTCCGATGCCACTGCGTTCACTGTGGTGGTGAGGATGATCCGATCTGCCTCTTGGGCTAGAGCCCGGTAGTTGCGTGTGGCCAGCAGCGGTGAATTGGCAAGGACCGCTCTGGCTGCTGTCAGGAGGTTCCAGAGGAAAAGGTGGGCAAAGAGGAAATGCCCGTCATCTGTGCCCATCAACGCCAACATCTTCTCCATCAATTCGACCGCCGACCCGTCTCCCAAGTTGGAGCACGTCAGGAGCCTCTCCGCTCTCTCACAGTCCGAGAGTGTGTAGCGCCGGGTCAGCGCGGTTTTGAGAGCACCGTATTTGTCGCGGGCTGGGGGCTGTTGGAGCAGGCTCGCCACCTGCTGGGTTGTGCGTGCGTCCAGTGCTGCAACTACGTAGTAGTATCTGGTGTCATCTGCCGTTATTCCCCAGAGCGTGAACTGGGCCTCGGTGTGAAGGAACCAAGACTTCGGGTCGTGTAGCCAAAAGTCTGGGAGTTTGACCGAAATGGCGCACGCATTGCTGGCACTTCCAGTCCGGGTCATCTCCAGGGTGTTCGCCTCGCGTTCCATTGTGCTTCAAGGGTCACCAGTGTGGAGAGATGAATAATCAGGCCGAGCATTCAGAGCAGATGAAACTTTATTCTCTTCCTCCCACATCCACCAGAATCCAAAAAACATTAAAGCACAGGTTGCAGGCACTCTCTTTTATATTAACACTCCCCTGCTACCTGAGGTGCTGTATTGACATATCAGCTCCCCATGACAATTCCTCTTGTCCCCCAGCACCTTTGATCTGCCATGCCCTTCAGTCTGAGGGAAAACTACTGAGGGAAAACTGACTTCCCACAATATTACCATTCAGTGTTTTGGAGGCAACCGATGTCCATCTCTAACCCTTCACCGTTGGACCCTTCATCCTCTGAAACGTGTGAGTCATCATCGCTTCCTGAACAAAATGGTTCAAATAAAAAGGGTTGCAGTCCTTCGTTAGAACCAACTCGCTCTTCTTCATCACTCAATCCTGCTTCTTCCTCAAAAACTATCGACAAATCGCTCAAATCTTCGCTGAAATCGCTCACAACTTCCTCCGCTTCAGTGTACTCAGCCATGCTTGTTTACATCTTGGGTTCACCTCATTATGTCACAAGATGGCGTCGGCGTTTGACCCAATTTCGACAAACGAACATCGCAATCGTCTGCATCACGATGTAATTTATGGTAGTATATGGAAACAACATTTTATTGAATTTTTTTGTCTACACAGAATAAAAACACAGTAGTTCTTCTTTCTAATGATGTCTTGGTTGAATTATGTCACAGACTCTTTAAGACCCCAGCAGGAACTCCTTTTATGGTCACGTGACCATATAAGAACAACTTCTGAAGAAGTTCTTAACAACTCCTTGTATGATCACGTGACCAAAATTCTATGACCTCATATCTGAACATAGTGTGTGTGTATGTCATAGAGAAATCAAAGAGCTAAGTTTAAAGGTATGTAAGAGAGGAAAGGTACTACTTGTACACACCCCCTTTCTTGTTTTGACAGGTGCCACGCCCCCTGACCTGCCCCTATCCCCGCCCCCCCATGACCCCACGTAATTAGGTTGATATAAAATTAAAAAAGAAATGCAATTCAAACAACTAGTGCAGTGCCTGGTCACATGACCATATAAGGAGTTGTCCAGTTCCTGCTAAATTCCTTATGAGGTATTGTTCAGAGGACACAGACACACTATTGGCCCTTTTCCACTAGCAACCAGTCGGCCTTACTCTACACTACTCGGCTCTACTCGGTTCGGCTCGGTTGTGTTTCCATTGCAGCTGAGTACGCCTGGGGTGGGCAGGATTTTTTTACAGCAAGGTGGCGCCACACTTTCGTGACGTAAAACACGCAACCCAAGCAAAACATAACATTGCAGCTGTACAAGGTGACTCCTCGGTCTGTGGCTTTTTGTCACCGTAAAGGCCAAAAAGGACTACCAGACAAGGGTACAGGCAGCGAGACGAAACACTCTGGAAAAGTACTGGAGCGTCTGGGAAGCCATAGAGCCGAAGACGTGAGGATATGAAGTAGATCATATATCCATCCATCCATCTTCTACCACTTTTCCGGAGGCCCGGGTCGCGGAGGCAGCAGTTCAAGCAGAGAAGCCCAGACTTCCCTCTCCCCAGCCACCTGCTCCAGCTCTCCAGGGAGGATACCAAGGCGTTTCCAGACCAGCTGGGAGACATAGTCTCTCCACCGAGTCCTGGGTCTGCCCCGGGGTCTCCTTCCAGTGGGACGTGCCTGAAACACCTCAAGTGGGAGGCATCCAGGAGGCATCCTAATCAGATGCCCATACCATCTGATTGGTATGCCCATACCACCATCTGGTGGTATGGGCATCCTAATCAGATGCCCATACCACCTCAACTGACTCCTTTCAATGTGGAGGAGCAACGGTTCTACTCTGAGCCTCTCCTGGATGACTGAGCTCCTCACCCTATCTCTGAGGGTGAGTCCAGCAATCCTACAGAGAAAGCTCATTTCAGCCGCTTGTATCCGCGATCTTGTTCTTTCGGTCATTACCCAAAGCTCGTGACCATAGGTGAGAGTAGGAACGTAGATTGACTGGTAAATCGACAGCTTTGCTTTAGAACTAAGCTCCCTCTTCACCACAACAGACCGGTACAACGTCTGCATCACTGCAGATGCTGCTCCAATCCGTCTGTCAATCTCTCGTTCCATTTTCCCCTCACTCGTGAACAAGACCCCAAGATACTTAAACTCCTCCACTTGGGGCAGGAGCCTGTCGCCAACCCAAAGATGACAATCCACCTTTTTCCGGCTGAGGACCATGGACTCGGACTTGGAGGTGCTGATTCTCATCCCAGCCGCTTCACACTCAGCGGCAAACCGTCCCAGCAAGAGCTGTAGGTCATTGCTGGATGAAGCCAACAGGACAACATCATCTGCAAACAACAGAAATGAGATCCTGTGGTCACCAAGCATGACACCCTCCGTTCCCTGGCTGCGCCTAGAAATTCTGTCCATAAAAATTATGAACAGGATCGGTGACAAAGGGCAGCCCTGGCGGAGTCCAACTCTCACTGGGAATGACTCCGACCGAGTGTTGGCAATATGAACCAAACTCTCACAACGGTCGTACAGAGACCGAATAGCTCGTAACAACAAGCCCGATACCCCATACTCCCGAAGCACCCCCCACAAAAAACCACAAGGGACATGGTCAAATGCCTTCTCCAAGTCCACAAAACACATGTAAACTGGTTAGGCAAACTCCCACAAACCCTCAAGAATTCTCGAGAGGGTAAAGAGCTGGTCTGATGTGCCACGGCCAGGACGAAAACCACATTGCTCTTCCTGAATCCGAGGTTCGACCAACGGCCGGACTCTCCTCTCCAGTACCTTGGCATAGACCTTCCCAGGGAGGCTGAGGAGTGTGATCCCTCTAAAGTTGGAGCACACCCTCCTTTCCCCTTTTTTGAAGAGAGGAACCACCACCCCAGTTTGCCATGCCAAAGGCACTGCCCCCGACCTCCACGCAATGTTGCAGAGGCGTGTCAACCATGACAGCCCAACAACATCCAGGGCCTTGAGGTACTCAGGGCGAATCTCGTCCACCCCCGGGGCCCGGCCACCAAGGAGATTTTTAACCACCTTGGCGACCTCAGCCCCTGTGATAAGAGAGTCATCCCCCTCGTCCCCAAACCCTGCTTCCTCTGTGGAAGGCGTATCAGTGGGATTGAGGAGATCCTCGAAGTACTCCTTCCACCGCCCGACGATATTCCCAGTCGAAGTCAACAGTGTCCCATCCGCACCATACACAGTGTGGACAGGGAGCTGCTTTCCCCTCCTGAGCCGCCGGACAGTTTGCCAGAATCTCTTTGAGGCCGATCGAAAGTCTTGTTCCATGGCCTCACCGAACTCCTCCCATACCCGGGTTTTTGCTTCAGCAACCACCCGAGCTGCACTCCGCTTGGCCTGCCGGTACACCTCAGCTGCTTTGGGAGTCCCACAAGCCAACCAAGCTTGATAGGACTCCTTCTTCAGCTTAATGGCCCCCCTCACCACTGGTGTCCACCACTTGGTTCGGGGGTTGCCACCACGAGATGCACCGACCACCTTGCGGCCGCAGCTCTAGGCTGCCGCTTCAACAACAGAGGTGGAGAACATGGCCCATTCAGACTCCATGTCTCCAGACTCCCTCAGAATGTGGTTGAAGTTCTTCCGGAGGTGGGAGTTGAAGACCTCCCGGACAGGGGCCTCAGCCAGACGTTCCCAGCACACCCTCACTATACGTTTGGGTCTACCAGGTCTGAATGGCTTCCTCCCCTGCCATCGGATTCAACTCACCACCAGGTGGTGATCAGTTGACAGCTCTGCACCTCTCTTTACCCGGGTGTCCAAGACATACGGTCGCAGGTCTGATGACACGATAACAAAATCGATCATCGACCTGCAACCTAGGGTGTCCTGGTGCCAAGTGCACATATGGACACCCTTATGCTTGAACATGGTGTTCGTTATGGACAGACTGTGGTTAGCACAGAAGTCCAACAACTGAACACCACTCGGGTTCAGATCGGGCAGGCCGTTCCTCCCAATCACCCCCCTCCAGGTTTCACTGTCGTTGCCCACGTGCGCATCGGGTTTCCACCCATGGGACCTGGCCGGGCTCAGCCCGAAGGAGTTACGTGGGTCCGCCCTCCAGTGGGCTCACCACCTGCAGGAGGGATCATGGGGGTCTGGTGCTATGTGGATTAGGTGGCGGTCAAAGGCGGAGACCTTGGCGGACTGATCCCAAGCTTTCTAAACTGGCTTTTGGCTTTTGGTAGATCATATATGACAGTAAGCTAATGATTGCTAATGTTAGTTTGCTTTAAGTACGTCGTACTACACTGTAATGTCTGCAAGTTATCGCTATTAGGTACTAAAATATGTATGCTGTGTGTGTGTGTTTCAGATGGCTCTGTTGTGGGAAAATTACCGCTTCAAACGGTCGGTCTGGCATTCAACACGGCCTCTCACTGATGTCACCCCAGCTTCACAAACAATAAGTGGTTATAGAGCCTAAGCATGTCTGTAGAAATGTTTAGCTTCCTGTACAACAAATTGCTCTGATCTGTGTGAAAATCATGGAGAGACTGTTGAGACGTCATGTCATGTACCTGCTCCAGCAGCACTGAGTCTGTGGTGGTGTCATGGCAAAAAGTGATCAGCTGACACAACTTGATTGCTAGGCTGTAGTTATATTAGCCACAAAATATATATTCAAAAGGTAAATAGTACTGAGTTAGGTATAATAAGATATATTTGACAATTATGATGCATTTTAGGCCAAAACAAACTTGACCTAGGATTAAAAGCAATTAAAATAATGCAGTCACAAGGTTACATGGAAAATACTTGATTTACTAGATACATGTACTGTAGAAATATACTGTATATTCTCTGCATCAGCAATGTACTATACATGCACTCATGTAGTATTGCACTGGGAATTGCACTGACAATAAACCTTTGAAGTTTTTGCAGATGTCTCTTTTTTATATGTGAAGATTACCACCAAGTGACATAAATTAGATACTGAAAGATTGGAAAAGCAGCAGTTGGAAATCCAGCAGTTTGAGAAACCACTTTTGGTTTGGTGTAAGTCTGTCAACAGAATTATGAACCATAACGCAGTTTGTGTTAAAATGTTAAATCCCATTAAACCCTAACCCAGGGGTCTCCAATCATGTGTCATGGAGGGCCAAGACCCTGCAGGTTCTCTCTTCTACCCAGTCTCTTCAGCAGCTGTTCTCACCGATTAGCAGTCAGTAGAAGAAATTCAGTGGAATCTGCTGTTGAAGACACTGTTTGGAGGTAAAGCCTGCAGAGACTTGGCCCTCCATGGCATATGATTGGACACCCCCGCCCAAACCATTATAATAAAGTACAGATGCTAATATGGCCCAGAATTCCTCCATATACTGGTACTGTCACTAAAGTGTGCAGTGTCTTCTGCGGTGGCACATCCAACAATACAGTCTTCAGTAAATAAAATAATTGTTTTGGTTACTTTTTCTTAAAAATGAGCCATTATTTTCAAAGTCACCAATAAATGGTTTGTACTGTTGACTTTCTTCCCACTGGTGCCTTAACAGACAAAATAGAAAGTCATGATGCAAACACATAAGTCACTAAATTGTTTATTACAATCAGCAGCAAATTCCAGATTATTCAGAATGTGCAAAATTCAAACTGTAAAAAAAAAACAAACTTAGAATGGGTCACACATGCCGGCCATGCTGCCTCACTGAGAAGCAGCTGGGATGTGCCACTCAAGCTGGTCCCAGTTCAGCAGATCTTCGGCCTGCATCTCTGTAAATAGTAAGACAAGGTCCAGTTTGGGGTGGATCGTTTCCCTCTTGCCTAGACAAAAGACAGAAATGGGTGGTGGTTAATTAAAGCAAGTTTAAAACATATTTGAGAAATACACTTGTTGCTAAAAGACAGTGGTGGAATGTGAATGAATGAATGAATCTTTATTTCAGATAGATTAAAGGTAAAGATTAAAAGAAAATAGAATAATATAACAAAGGGGAAAAAATCTAACAAGGTCAAATTAAACAATAACTCCTCTGATTATACAGTTCAACATAGGTTATCCGAAATGGGTGATGTCTGAAGCCGCAGCTTATATTGCCCACTCATATTCCATCCAAGAATTCAAAAGAAAAACAAAACAGGAGCGATTACAATTCGAATGTGACAATAAAGTACTTCGTTGTTGTATTTAACCAAAATTTTCATGTAGCTGCACTTCAGTAAAGTAGATTTTACAAGGGCTGGGTTATGTTACATACATACATGTGTAATGACAATAAAGTTGAATCTCATCTCATCTCATCTCATCTCATGTTTAAAATCATTTGTTTTTACTGTGGCCTCAGCAATCAGAATGAATTAATACATTCACTTGAATGGAACATAGTACTTTAACTGAGGGTGCGCATCACTAAGAATGGAGTCGCTCAGTCAAAATATGGAATTTTTATCAATAAAAGTTTAGCCACCGCTCTGTCACCGCTGTATCTCTTATTGCCCTGACTTCAAGTGTGGGCGGTGTTTTGTACTTGTATTGCTAAAATATAAAAGGATGCACTACAATGGGTCTCAAATATTTGTAATGTGTCCTGCTATTATAATACTGCATTAGTTTATTGATTATAACTATAAACTACATATATAAACTAAATTATATTGATGACTCCCAACAACAACTCCCATTCCCCAAAGTGCAACATACAGTTATGAACAAAACTTACAAAGGATCACACAAGTGATCTGACAAAAAAAAATAAATAAATAAATACATTAACAAGCGTTTTATTTTACAGTTGTTCTACCAGTCATTTTCAATTATTCTGTAATTAATATTCACACAATCAAATAAATCTCAGTTCAGTCCCTTTTATATTAAGTGGAAATTGTGCTACTTTGGTTTTGGCAATTTACCTATAAAAGCAAAGGATTTCAGTACTTTCCACAGTGGCGAGGTCCGTTGTGGGGTGGCTGCTTTTCCTTTCCTCTTGCCTAGACCAAAGACAGAAATGGATGGTGGTTAGTTCAAGCAAGTTCAAAACATATACAGGCACATCTCAAAAAATTAGAATATCATGAAAAAGTTCAATATTTTTTGTCACTCATTTCAGAAAGTGAAACCCATATATAGATTCATTACACGGACAGTGATATATTGCAAGTGTTTATTTTAATTTTGAAGATTTTGGCTACAGCCCATGCCAACCAACATTTCAGCGGCCAACATTTCTATTTAAAAACTATTTTTTAAAATTAATTTTATGTAATATTCTAATTTTTTGCCAAACTGAATTTGGGGTTTTCAGGGGCTATAAGCCATAATCATCCAAATTAAAATAAATAAACGCTTGAAATATATCACTGTCTGTGTAATGAATCTATATACGTAATAGATGGATTTCACTTTCTGAAATAAGTGACAAAAAATATTGAACTTTTTCATGACATTCTAATTTTTGGAGATGTACCTGTATTAGGGAAATACACTTATGAAAGTCAGTGGTGGGATGTGACAAAAATGCTTTGTTTCCCTGACCAGTGAGCACCCCAGGATCCACTCTGTACATGTACAAGTACATTATCAATCCAGAGATTTATGGTGGAACAGCACAACAACACTGTTCCAACACCTTTTTTGGAAAATCCACAGAATAGGTGTGTGGGTCTATTCTGACGCTTTAGAAAATTATACTGTATAAATCACTTTATAAATCACTGGTTTGAAAATGCACTTGTATATGTTGAGATTTTGGATCCTGGGGTCCACTTGACCTGTATCCACAATATAAACACAACATGCTGAGGGCGGCTAACCCCTGGCATGTGGAAACAGATTCTAGAAAGAAACTACACACAACTTAATGCACAGCACCAAAGTGCACCAAAGTGCAACACGTATTCAAACCAGGACTTGAACCAGGATTAACATATTTCATCGTTTTGCTCTCACAAGCGAATACTTCAGACAAAGCAAGCGCAAATCAGCAGAGTTGGCTACTAGCTAGCTAGCTACTAGCTAACACTCGTTAGCCAGCACAGGACAGCATTGTATTGCTCAAAAAAGTGAGCTTACCACCAACAGGATAAATAAGAGAAAAGATGCACAATATCACAAATCACTCACCATCGATGGTTCTCTCATGTTCATTTTCAGCTTTGTCCATAGTCCGGTTCTATGCTGGGCTGCCATCTGTATCGGTGCGGGTCACTCCTCTCACTATAGATCTGCCACCAAGCACAGAAAACTCCGCACCTCTTCGTTGGACCATGGTGTAGATTTCCGCGAAACCTACAACGCCATCTCTTTAATATCGTGTTTACTTGGTAACCGAGTTTAGTCCGTGAACTATTGCAAATGGCAGTCGTGTCGATTCCACAGAAGACGGACGCTTTCATGACGGTTGTACCCTGGCCTCGAATAGGTACTAAAATAGTACCTGGTAACAGGTACTAGGTACTAATGGAAAAGGCTAAAAACTGGGCCGAGTAGAGCCGAGTAGGGTCGGCTGGGTACTAGTGGAAAAGGGCCATATGATCCGATATGAGTTCACGTGACCATATAAGGAGTTGTTTGGTACAACACCTAATAAGGAGCTGTGCACAGTCACATGACCCTATACATAAGAGAGGAAAGGTACTACTTGTACACACCCCCTTTCTCATTTTGACAGGTGCCACGCCCCCTGACCTGACCCTGACCCCACCCCCTGTGACCCCACGTAATTAGTTGTCAATCAAAAGTGTTTTGAAAACATGACCCGTGACCCCGCATAATTAGGTTGTCAATCAAAAGTGTTTTGAAAACATGACCTTTGATTAGAAACTTCTCATCAAACTGACAGATTGTGATTTTAGTCTGTTGTCCATGTTGTGGTTTAGGGTTAGGATGGGGTTAATGATGGCAAAACTTCTCATCAAAAGTGACATGTTTGTAGTGTTTCAATTTGCAAAAAACACATCAGAGTGTCTGTAAAAAGATTAAAAAAACACAGATACACAAACGCACATGGTAGGTTCAAGTTGGTTTTAACATTTGCTTTGGCAGTGTAAGGTTTCAGAGCACCTCTTAAGGTTTTTAAAAGCACGGCCCCCCGTGGCAGAAATCAAGCCACCATTCTCTTGGCTAAAACAGATGTTCAATGGGGAGACCACATTTTGCAAAAACACGGATCTGTGCTCTGTGTACAAAAGCACGCACACACATTGACCCAGGGACCTGAGCAACTATTTTGGAGCAAATTTTCAATCAACTAAATACTTAAATAAGAAACGACCATTCTCTTAGTCAAAACAGAGAGGAATATCTCTTCTGAGTGACTAGGATGTTTGCTGAGTCAGTAGGAAAAAAGGGGCAAATTTGTCTAGGTAAAAAAGTGCCAGAGAGGTGGTGTGAAGCTTTCCTAAGCAGGTGGCCCCATGAAAACAAACATTTGAGCTCTGTCTACAAACACACACAAAGAAAACTGAGAATGAATATATTATTGGACTGCTGCAACAGTGCTGCTGCGCAGTGTCCAATGTACACACTGACAACAAGCTTTCAGAGATGTTGTCCCTATTTGAAAAGGCTCTGCACAACATTAAGAGTGAATATGAGCAGCTTAACTATGCCCAGCAGCTGAAAGGGAGACTCGAGGCTTTCACACAGGACTTTCTGCCCCACATGAAGGAAGAAGAAGAGGTGTTTCAGCCTATGCTCATGCAGTACTTCACCTATGAGGAGCTGAAGGACATCAAAACACACACACACACACACACACACACACACACACACACACACACACACACACACACACACTGACCCCAGGGGGCAAAGACTGTACACACGCTGCAGGACTTAAGGCAGACGTTTGTGTGAGTGTGACAATACCACAAATTCTCCACAAATGTGGCTTACAATAAAAAAAAACAGGTAAACGCCCACAACTTGTACATGATATTTACCAACAGTTAAATTAATTTTATAACTTTAAGGCAGAATTTTTTTTCAACCACTCATGACAACTTTAAACCAGAATTTGGAGAGGGTTTTTGGCAGTCTGTGCATCGGCGTGTTCTTTTTACCATCCCATATGACTTGAGCTTTTGTACAGGGTGGGTAATTGGAAGAAAAAAAAACCATTTTAAATCTGTCTACAGTTTTTTCAGCATTCAAACTCCCCTCCCTAGTGTTCTGTCCAGCTTATGTCAAAGCTTATGTCAAACCATCTGCTGCTTTATGTTGTGGCACACATATGCACATATGTATATCACTTCATGCTTCATATGTATACCACTTTAGGCTTCACAGCTTAGATTGAACAAAGAACTGGGTCTCTTTGGAGATAACAGGAGGATGTGAAAGTTTAGGCTTTGGTATGCAAAGAGACGGCCTGGGGGGATTTTCCTGGCCACCAGAGGTTGGGGGTGGAGGTGATAAGATCTGAAAGAAGATGCATTGTTACTTGGGATTAAATACAATGTGACTGTGTGCTTTGAAGTCCTGAGGTATTTAAAGGACGAATGTCTGGGTTTCTTCCTCCTTCTGTTTTTGAGGATGTTGGAAGATGTGAATAAACCTGACTCGTGAGATGAACTCTGCCTCGTCATTTGCACATTTTCCACACTGGTGACCCTAAGACGTATCATGAGTGAAAGAAATTCCCCCAAGCCAGCCGGGTCAGGAGCTCCCAGCCAAGCGTATGCCGCCACTGTCCAGCTACCGGACTTTTGGCGAGACAACCCGCGCTCCTGGTTCCACTTGGTCGAAGCACAGTTCGCCCTCCGGGGGATAACAGTAGATGACACGAAGTTCTACCATGTGATTGCCAAGCTCGACAACCGCACGGCTCGGCATGTGCAGAGCCTTGTGGAGCAGCCACCGGCCGACGACAAATACGGCGGGTTGAAGGCTGCGCTCATCCAGCGCTTCACTCCCTCAGTCCAGGAGAGAGCGGAGAGGCTCCTGGCTCTGAACGACTTGGGAGATGGCACGCCCGTTGACCTGATGGAGAACATGCTGAGCTTGAGGGGCTCAGACAACGACGACTTCATCTTCACCCACATTTTCCTGAGAACCCTACCTTCGGCCACGAGAGCAACCCTGGCCAGTTCGCCGTTGTTGGCCCAGCGGGACTTCCGCGCGCTGGCCCAGGAGGCGCACCAGATTCTCAACGCCAGCAAACAGCGCACGGCCACCGCGGCAGCGACGGAGTTCGGCGCGACGGCCGGAGATGGCGAGGGGCCAGAGACGGCGGTAGCAGACCCACCGACGACAGCGGCGGCGGGGGCCAAGGATTGCGGAGGAGATACCCTCTGTTTCTACCATTGCTGCTTTGCAGAGAAGGCACACAAATGTATACCACCGTGCCAGTTCAAGCGCTCGGGAAACGCCAAGACCGGAGGTCGGTAGCAGCTGCGGCCCTCGGTGAAGAGAACAAGCTGCTCTACTTGACGGATGCGCGTTTGGGGAGGCACTTCCTCGTGGACACAGGCTCCCAAGTGAGTTTCATCACACCTACCTCTGCTGACCGGCTGGCGGGCCCCGGAGGTCACGGGGCGTCAGCAGCGAACAGCTCGGAGATTAAGACCTTTGGTGAGAGGAATCTGCTTCTGTCCCTACACGGCTGTACATTTGAGTGGACTTTTGTTATAGCTGCAGTGAGTTTCAATATGTTGGGGGCTGATTTTCTGTGCTCACGTGGTTTGTTGGTTGATCTTGCTAACAGGCACCTGGTTAATGCACTTTCCTTTTATTCTATTCCCTGCGCAGCCCGAGTGATCCCGCCCACAGCACAAGCCAACGTCGCAACGGCAAGCGGTAAGTTCCACACACTGCTCACTCAGTTCCCAGCACTCACGGTTCCCACGTTTTCAGCAGCCGTCGCTAAACACAGAGTGGAACATTTTATTACTACCACCGGACCGCCCGTTTTTGCAAAAGCTCGGCACTTGGATTCAGCTAAACTGACCATAGCGCGCGAGGAGTTCGGCAACCTGGAAAAGTTGGGCATCATCAGACGTTCGAACAGCCCATGGGCTTCCCCGCTTCACATGGTCCCGAAAGCTGATGGCTCGTGGCGACCTTGCGGAGATTTCCGCAGGTTGAACAATGCCACAGCGCACGACTGCTACCCAATCCCGCATATCCAAGATTTTTCCGTTCATTTGGCGGGGGCGCGCGTTTTTTCTAAGATAGACTTGGTCCGCGGTTACCATCAAGTCCCAGTGCGTGCTGAGGACATACCCAAAACAGCGGTAATAACTCCGTTTGGCCTATTTGAGTTTTTGAGCATGCCGTTTGGGCTTAAGGGCGCTGCGCAGACGTTCCAACGCATGATGGACGCGGTGTTGCGCAATCTCCCCTTCGTATTCGTCTACCTGGACGACATCTTAGTAGCCAGCGCGTCTGAAGACGAACACGAAAACCACCTCACGGCAGTTTTCCGGAGGTTGGGAGAGCATGGGTTAATAATCAACCCAGCGAATTGTCAGTTCGGGGTGACGCAGATTGATTTTTTGGGGCATTGCGTCTCCTCAGAAGGAGCGGTTCCGCTGCCTGACAAAATGCGCGCGGTAACAAATTTTCCACAGCCACAAACAGTCAAGGCGTTACAGGAGTTTTTGGGAATGGTTAATTTTTATAACCGTTTCCTCCCCCGAGCAGCGCAGCTCATGCAACCATTGTATGCTGCAGTAAAAAACCAAAAACCCACAAATAAGATCGAATGGTCTCCGGAGCGAGAGCGAGCATTCTCTGAGGTCAAAACAGCCCTGGCAAACGCTGCGTTGTTAGCACATCCAGACCCAATGGCCCGCATAGCGCTTACTACTGACGCGTCAGATGTGGCCATAGGGGCGGTCGTGGAGCAGCGTGTAGCCGGGGCTTGGCAGCCGCTTGCCTTTTTCAGCAGGACTTTGCGCGATAGTGAACGAAAATACAACGCATTCGACAGGGAGTTGTTAGCTCTCCACTTGGCCATTTGCCACTTCCAGTTATGGCTGGAGGGACACCATTTCACCGCGTTCGTTGACCACAAGCCGCTGACATTCGCGATGGCCAAGGTTTCAGAACCGTGGTCAGGCTGGCAGCAGAGGCAGCTGGCCGCAATCTCAGAGTTTACTACCTGTCAGAAGTCTGAAATATAACCTCACAAATACAGAGTACAAAAAGGTATTAGACTGAATCAAAGATCAGACTTAAGACACGCAGAGCCTTTGAAGTTTTTACTTGCAAGGAGTAATCAACCCACATACAGGGCGAGTTGAATACTGAGGGGCAGTCGCAGCTGCCTTCTTTTATATACAATGATAGTACGTGGAGTATGTGACAAACTCAGCAAAAGCAGAACAACAGAATTACCACATAAGCAAAAGTACGCTCTGTATGTCTTCAAGTGTGTGTAGGAGATAAATTGCATGAACACTCATCGCGGGGAGAACATCTGCTTCTCCACTCAGTAAAGGCAGAGAGGGGGAAACAACTCCATATATGGGCCCGCAACAAACCAGTGCTTCCGGTCATAGTTAACAGATGATAACATACAACAGTCTTTTGCAGAAAAAATAAGATGCACAGGGTGTACAGGGGACAAGTCTTGATACAGCATAAAGATTTGCATATGTCAACACTCTTTTATCACACATCATATGAATAAACAGAAGGGTGATGCAGCTTAGTCACTAACAGTGATTATAAGAAGAGGCACAAGTTGTATTTTATGACTAAGAAAAAGCATCATACATATAAGAATATCAATCTTCATTTCATGAGTTATTAATAAAATGATAACCATATATTCAACTTTCCAACATTTTCCTCCTGTTTATTATTTTATTAATCTTTTTAATCATATGCAATTATCAGTATAATGTAACTTCAAAAGATTTTCATCCTTTTGGGAGAGTGGCATATACGGGCCTTGAACATGATTGGACAAGAATGACTGCTGTAGCATGAAAGTGTGTTGAGTCAATGCATGTGTGATCATTGATCTGATGCAGGGAATGACACACATGAACAATACACAGAAAAGCACTAAAATTATAATAACTGGGGTCAGCCATTTGAGCAAAATCTGCCACCAAGTTCTACGTTGAAACCAATCCCAGGAGCCCCAACCTTTATCTTCATCTAACCCATGCTGTAAGTGTAAAATATCATTCAAATGCCTAATTTTTGTTCTTCATTTAAAGTTGTGAATCCTTGCTCCATTATGTAATATATGTAATGTATGTATGTATGACTATATGTAATATAGTCAGATTTTCTATTGTCCATGCTAATGCATTTATGTGGTGTATAGCTAGAGCACTGCCATACATTGGAAAAAAAGTACCCATTGGTTTTCCAAGAATCCATACCCATCATCATTTGGCCAAAAAAACAGTAGGATTATTGCTACAGTTAAAAGTACAATTTTTCCTCCTTAAGGTGAATTTTCCAGCAGCAATATAGGGAAAGTGAAATACATTTCTACAGACAGAATCATAATATGACACTTCACAGGTCACTTCCTTAGTATCATTGCATCTTTGTGAAATACCCAGGTTGAAACTGTTTTTACTACAATTTTTGTGAAAGCAGATTGGTGAAGTAAACAGTGTAGGATTTACTTTCATTAAATGCTTCTTAACTGTAAGCAAAGAAGTTCCAATCCCAATAATATTAAATATTCTAATCTTAGACCCAGTGTAATCAGTAATAGTGACATTCAATCTATTAAGATACCTTTCTGACAAATTCCCCACCAACCAATGTCCAACATTATTGCTTGAATTAAACAGACTGAGACGAGAGTTCATCGCTATTGTCGCTCCGGGCGTTTTCTCTTCACTCAGTGGAACAGGGATCATGGGTATTGTAGTCAATCATGGGTATTGCAGTCTTGTGTAAATGGGGTAGCAATGAACACACATAGCAGGAAGTATCGATTCCCAGTCCTCTCACCGAAACCACCATTGTCTGGTACCATAGGTTATGCGTATTGTTCATTGTCCGTGCTTCGTGGGTTCCTTGTCCTTGAATCAGAAAGAGATTACCACCCCACTGCCAGGAGAAGTGCTGAACACAGAGTCATTAATAGTTTTGGTGCCATGCTTCCACCTGAGAGAGTACCCCTCCGGGCCTCTTTCTTCACCAGGGTTGAGACGGCCTTGTCCTTAAAAGGACATGCCCCTTTGTACTGGACTTACTCAGGGAGTTCACTTACAGGCACCCGTAGTCTTTTAGCGTGTGAAAGGTGAATCCGAGATGGTCATTCAGCAATACGTACTGCAGTGGGAGTGGGAGTGTCTAGTGTTGTCGGTGGTGGTTCTTTATGAAGACATAGTCTCCAGGTTGATCCGTTTCTTTCTGTGGAGCAGCTTCTGACAGAATCAAAACATTCCCTGAGATGTTCACCAAGATCTGTGTATTTGTTAGGTGTGGTTAGTGGTGAGATGTCAGGTAATACATAAGGATGGTGAAAAAAAACACATTCAAAGGGTAATAATCCTGTCTTTGGGTCTAGTATAGAGTTAATGGTTAGTCTGACTAATTTCAGAGCTTCTGGCCAAGTAACACCCTTTCCATGTGTGGTTTTTGCCAGCATTTGTTTGATTGTACCAATACTATGAAATTTGATCTTACTTCTTACAGCTTGGATTAAGTCTTGAACTGTTTGTGCTGTAAAATGAGTTCCATTATCTGCATAAATCAGTTCTGGAACCCCAAAAATGGAAAGAGCATCATTCAATAGAGTTTCACAGATGCGGCATTTGCTGGGGATGTGTGATGAATTCCTGTCCACTTTGTGAAGGTGTCAATCAACACCAAGCAATATTGTAGCTTTCCATTGCTCCTTGAGCATTATTTTATAAACAAATAATGCACTTTTGGCATGTTTTTGTTACTTCTTTCAAAATATTAGGACAGTTTTTCCCAACATCCTCATCATTGATTTCCTCCTGTTGGCACATGATTGGCCATGTGCCACCAGGACAGCTCCTCTGTATAATGTGGGTGGCAGAGCAAATTTTCATCAGACAAGCCAAATGTATATCTAATTATTTACACATGAAACAGGAGGAAGGTCCATATTATTTTGACAGTCTTTTAAAACATCAACATTATTAATAAGACAGACGGTTCCTAAAAGACCAATAGCAGCACAGTAAGTAGCGTTATGCAGGTGGCATGTGCTATTAGCATATTTACTATCTGTACAGAATACAGATAAGTTAACTTCTATTTTTTACAGAGCAAGCCTGTCGCTCGCTTCTTCCTTTGCTAAGTAGAGAGAGAGAGAGAGTGTTGCTGTTCGCCCCCTCCTTCACAACATGGGAAATGTGTAGGATAATAGAGGGCATGATCTTATTATTTGTATTATCCCATAAATAATAAAAAGGTGGTCTGTATTGCCCAGCCTGTATTTGAGTTATAACTGCAGCCATATGTTTATCCTGGGCACTACAGAAAATGAAATGAAAAGCACTTATGTAAATAAAATTGCATTTATTGATAATTTTTATGCATTATTTATTTTTCTGAGGATTGCTAATTATTTGCTAATTAATTTCTTTGATACCCTCTGTTTTGATACATGCAGCAAAGTTACAGGGTATTTGCTTGATTCTTTTACTGCAAGGAAGTGTGTTACCATTTTTAGTTTTAAATAAAATTTGCAGGTAGCCCAGTTCCTTCAAAGATGAGCTCTCAATAATTATAGCTTCTTTTTATGACATCTCTTGAAATAGTTTACAAATTTCATTTAAGAAAAACAAAATAACTATCTGTGCATTTTTGATATGCTTCAGCATTGATAAATAAGATCAGTTTGTCCAATTGAACACAGATGGGTTGTATTTGAAATATTGTCACATTCTTTCAGTCAAAGGAAAGAGGGACGTTTTGCCTAATTTAGAATTTGATTTAATGTTTTACAAGGAATGTCCCTATTTCATACATTCCTTGGTAAATTATGGAGTGCAATGTAGTTCACCCTGACCCAGCTTGGCCACCGCTGAATCAGGAGAAGCACATCCCTCATTGCTGTCACAATTCTGAAATATATTGTTACCGCACAATTATGTGGTGAGTAATATCAGTATAAAATCATATAAACATTACATTTGTAAAGTCAAAGTCATTTGAATCAGTACACCTTATGTTATCTGCAATGTCATACAAAGTCATACTTGGCTTCAAAAAGTGCTTATCAATTTAAGGATTCTTTCTCCAAGACCTTTGTCTGATAATCCACAGCCTCTGGCAGATCATATGCACAGACACATTAATTATCAATCTGTTTTGATCCTCTGTGCTCTAAATCATGTGATATAGGGTAAACATAAAATCTTCAGTGATTAGGCATTATTAAAAGACATCATAATATGATCATAGTAAGGCCTGTAGTCACATTGTCACACGTCAGTCCTTTTTTCTATAAAGTGCACTGTCATATTTCAGTCAAGGACAAAGGTCAGTAATGCGTCAAATTTTTTTATTTTTATTTTTTTAATATGTAAACAGTTTATCACGTACGCAACCTTAATCAAGACCCCACAGAGTTAAATTGAAAAAATAAAAACCCAAAACTTTGTAAACGTACCCATATTTAGACCACTTTCTTCACAGATCAACCACACACACACACACACACACACACACACACACACACAAAATAGATAATAGATAAAACAACGTTCTCATTGTCCATTTTAACGTTATCCAGTTTTGCTGCCATTTAATTATGATTTTATTTGCTTCCTCCTTTTCCCAACCTCTTGGGCTTCTTGTGAAAGAGTGGAATACGGGCCCGCCTTAGGTCCCGATTTGGGGTATGGGGGTGGATTTTCCAATAGTGGAGTTTTCATTTGTTTCTGCTTTTCTCTGGCTTCATCAGCTTTCCGTTGGGAAGCCTCTGCCGCTTGTGACCACAAGATGGCACATTGGAGCTCCGCACTGGGTTTGCCTGTTTTAACAGGTTTATTAGACGTCATTTTAATGGTTGTTAACAATGCCTGGCATTCATCCACGTTCAGCGTGGGCTTGAATGAGAAATCCTTTATCCCATTTATTTAAGTATTTTTCTGGATCCTTTATTTTTCCCTTTTCATTTTGTCTGTTATTGTAATTTTTACAGCTGCGTGTGCTATGTCCTGTTTTTTCTTCTGTTTATTCGTCTGCCTATCTGGTCTTCTAACACAATTCCCCATTTTTAGATGGCCAGGAACGTTGAACAGTACGCCGACTGCAACACTATTACCACCCAATTTTTGAGGTGGGTTCGTGGTCAGGAACATTGAACAGTACGCCGACTGCAACACTATTACCGCCCAATTTGGGGTGAATTCCTTCACCCTACTTATTTTAAAACCTGACCACCAAACAGTTGTGAATCGCCGTCACACTGTCTCCTGCACCCCTCTTTATTTTAAAACCTGACCGGTCAGTAACCGTGAATCGCCGTCACGTTACTTCCTAAGACCACTGCATTCCTGCAGCGGTTTTTAACCACAAGGAAAAGTACAGGACGCCGCCTTGTACTACCATTACTCACTCGTCAGCTGACCCGTGGTTCTTTAAAAATGGGAAATTGTGAATTGTGAGGCTCGGTTATTCTTCATATACGTCTACTACAGTCAATCTGAAAAGGGAAAAATTTGTAACTTACTTTTTAGGCTCTATCAGTAAGGACAGCCGTCACCAGATTAGAGCCGGGAGAAGGAGAGTCTCTGGCAGCGTTCCCTCAAGTCGGGTTTCCAATTTTCAACCTGCAGGACACACATCCCTTCCCGCTCCACCTGGATCTCAGCTGTCCCGGGTTTCGGCACCAGCTATGTCAGAAGTCTGAAATATAACCTCACAAATACAGAGTACAAAAAGGTATTAGACTGAATCAAAGATCAGACTTAAGACATGCAGAGCCTTTGAAGTTTTTACTTGCAAGGAGTAATCAACCCACATACAGGGCGAGTTGAATACTGAGGGGCAGTCGCAGCTGCCTTCTTTTATATACAATGATAGTACGTGGAGTATTTGACAAACTCAGCAAAAGCAGAACAACAGAATTACCACATAAGCAAAAGTACGCTCTGTATGTCTTCAAGTGTGTGTAGGAGATAAATTGCATGAACACTCATCGCGGGGAGAACATCTGCTTCTCCACTCAGTAAAGGCAGAGAGGGGGAAACAACTCCATATATGGGCCCGCAACAAACCAGTGCTTCTGGTCATAGTTAACAGATGATAACATACAACAGTCTTTTGCAGAAAAAATAAGATGCACAGGGTGTACAGGGGACAAGTCTTGATACAGCATAAAGATTTGCATATGTCAACACTCTTTTATCACACATCATATGAATAAACAGAAGGGTGATGCAGCTTAGTCACTAACAGTGATTATAAGAAGAGGCACAAGGTTGTATTTTATGACTAAGAAAAAGCATCATACATATAAGAATATCAATCTTCATTTCATGAGTTATTAATAAAATGATAACCATATATTCAACTTTCCAACACTACCGATATTCAGCATGTGGCAGGTAAACTGAATGTAGTGGCTGACTGTCTCTCGCGCACCGTGGCGGCCCCAGTCCGTGTAGGGATAGATTATGCAGCCATGGCCGCGGATCAGAGTAGCGACGCGGATGTGCGCGCGCTCCAGTCTGGACCAACAGGGTTAAGGCTGGAGAACAAGGTGCTGCAAGACGGTATGCCCCCCCAATCTGTGATGTCTCCACCGGGCGATCGCGTCCTGTGGTACCGGCTGCGTGGCGCCACCACGTTTTTGACTCAATTCATTCTCTGGCGCGTCGGTCAAAATGGTGGGAGAGAAATTTGTTTGGCCGAGCCTGCGCAAACAAGTTAGAGAGTGGGCGGCAGCCTGCATGGCCTGTCAACGAGCCAAGGGACACAGACACACGAGAGCCCCCTTGGAGCCGTTCCACATCCCGGCTAAGAGGTTCAATCATGTTCACGTGGACCTCGTAGGCCCCCTCCTGCCGTCACAGGGGTGCACACACCTTCTGACAATGGTAGACCGCACCACGCGCTGGCCGGAAGTGGTCCCACTGTCGTGAACCACAGCCGAGGAGGTGGCGCGCGCGTTTTTAACAGCATGGGTAGCGCGCTTTGGAGTCCCGTCGGACATTACGTCCGATAGAGGTCCCCAATTTGTTTCCGAGCTTTGGTCAGCAATGGCCCGCAGTCTGGGGGTAACGATCCACCGCACAACCGCGTACAACCCGCAGGCTAATGGGTTATGCGAACGTTTTCATAGGTCATTGAAAGCGGCTCTCAGAGCATCGCTTACAGATGCAAATTGGGTAGACAGGCTACCGTGGGTTTTATTGGGGTTGCGTTCTGCACCTAAAGAGGATTTAGAAGCCTCCCCGGCTGAGCTAGTTTTTGCGCAGCCACTTCGGCTGCCCGGGGAATTTCTCCCAGATAATCCTGCGCCAGAATGCTCCCCGGCCCAGTGGTTGCAGAGTGGCACGGAATCGGGCACGCTGCCTGGTCCCGTTCACCACAGTTTTCCGCGCGTTTTTGTGCCTAAGGCCTTAAAAAACGCGGAGTTTGTTTTTGTCAGACACGATGCCCATCGCCCACCGTTGCGACCATCTTATGATGGACCATTTAGAGTGCTGGAAACAGGGGATAAGCATTTTTTGCTAGATTTGGGGGGCAGGAAAGAAAAGATTGGCATAAACAGGCTCAAACCCGCCTTTGTGGTGGCAGACGAGGATGTGCTTGTGGCCAGGGCTCCTCGGCGAGGCAGACCCCCTAGGGGACATTCCCCAGAACACCCACAGCGATTGACTAACAGTTCTCACCCTCAGACAGCAGCTCCCCAGCAGGATGGCGCCACGGAAGTGGTAAAACCCGCTTACAGCAGATACGGGAGGAGACTGAGGCCCAAGCAGCACGTGGACTGATGTGTAATGGTTTATCATGACATGCAGACTGTTATTCCGTTGTTCCATCTTAGACGTTTGGGGGGGGGGGGTCATGTGGCACACATATGCACATATGTATATCACTTCATGCTTCATATGTATACCACTTTAGGCTTCACATCTTAGATTGAACAAAGAACTGGGTCTCTTTGGAGATAACAGGAGGATGTGAAAGTTTAGGCTTTGGTATGCAAAGAGACGGCCTGGGGGGATTTTCCTGGCCACCAGAGGTTGGGGGTGGAGGTGATAAGATCTGAAAGAAGATGCATTGTCACTTGGGATTAAATACAATGTGACTGTGTGCTTTGAAGTCCTGAGGTATTTAAAGGACGGATGTCTGGGTTTCTTCCTCTTTCTGTTTTTGAGGATGTTGGAAGATGTGAATAAACCTGACTCGTGAGATGAACTCTGCCTCGTCATTTGCACATTTTCCACAATGTCAAAATTTGCCAGCGGGAAGATGTCATCATTTTTTGTCACCATTGCAGAGCCTTGAAAAGAGGAGCCTCTTGTTAAATTTGCTTTTAGATAAGACAAAACAAAACTTCATTTACAATGGATGTTTCAATGTTTGCCGTCCTGCAGGGGAAAGTATTGTTTGTATCAGTGTTACACGTAAAAGAAAACTATCAAAAGAAAATAAAGGCCAATTTTTCACCAAATGCTACTACTGTGGCTATTATCATTGTGTACTTGAAATGATGCTGAAGACTAAAGGTACTGTGAGGAAGATTTGGAAACTTTGGCTTTTAGTGACATCTTGCTTTTCACTCAGCGGACTGCAACCCCATTCATTCTATTCATATAGTGCATTCCTTTTGTTAGGCAAATCTGATTTAGGACTGTATTTCTAGTACTTCCAACCATGAATTTGGCATTTTCGGTTCCTGAAGTTGCAAACGTTTTTCTCTGTCAGCAACTCACGAGATTTGCTTTCAAAGACTTCAGACTTAACGGCCGCATTAAAATAGTTATACTTTATTTTTCCAGAGAACATTAAAACAGTCTTTAGACTTTACAGTCTGTGTGTTCTCAACTTCAATCGGCTACTTGTTTTTTCATGTGCTTTTTATTTGTGTATCTGTAGCAAATGCAGTTGTCAGTAAGGAGACCACACTCCATCCATCCATCCATCCATCCATCCATCTTCTTCCGCTTAATCCTTTTCCAAAGCTTTTTTAAGAGTCTGCTCTTGTGTAACATAAGCTTCTGCCCTGTATCGGGGGGGGGGATTCCCCCCCCCCCCCGTCACACACACACACACATACGCACACAACCAAACAAACACTGACCTGAGCAAACAGGCCTATTTGATCTTAACACGAAATGATACATTTGGCAGAAAAGCCAATACAACTCACTATTTAAATTATGCCATTTCTACAATTTAAATGACCATACAACAGCCTTCTAAGGATTGGCTGCGTGATGACTTTAGTTAAACACCAATATCTGAAACAATCAGCATGTGTTTATGTGTGTTTGATATCACCCCCTAAAACCTCTATGGCAGGATGTAACGTTTCTCCCGAATACTTTTAACAGCACTAACAATCAAAGATTTACTCTCTTTTCAAAACTTTATCATTTAAAAGTGTGGTTTATTTTGCGGTAGCAAATTTAACATTCCTCTGGCTGACACTGCCCACCACACATCGGAGCATGCATTTGGTTTTCTAAAATACATCTTCTGAAATCACATCTATCATTTTAACTCGATCCCTCTGCCAATCAGTGTTTATTCCTCCCTGCTTTTTGGGAGAAAAGTTTAGCAGGCTTTGTCTACCAGATTCAGCACACAGAGACATCTGTGTCATTACACCTAAGGTTCGGGTCTTTGTCTGGTTCTTGAAGGCGTTAAACACTTCGCACCAATTACAAAAAACATTTTATTTAGTTGTACAGAAGCATTTAAGGATAAACTAATTTGCATTAACTACCCTTAAACATTTATCATTGAAAGGCAGTAGTAACTCTATCAGTTGTGTACTTGTTTCTCTGCAAAACACCATTTTAGAGACCTCTTTTTTAAATCACACAAGTACATGTGTGAAGTACATTTACATGTGTGAAGAAAGAATTTTTAACTCCCTTATTTTTTCTGTAACAACTTACACCGCTTGTACTAAACATTTGTTAATTAAACACCTGATACAAGTTTGTAAAGGGTCGACATCACCCAGTTTTTATTGTGGCTGCAGTTTTTTAAAGGTGTTTTTGTACAAACTAAACACCCTCTGGTGTATTTGCATTCTTGTTTGATGAGTTTAGCATAACGCCATCCATGCTGTGTCATACACATTTTTTTTGCTTTTCTGTTGACAAAAACAATGCTACTTGAAGATTAACCTGAATCAAATGAAACTATGTTAAATAAAGTTACTTCAACCTGATTAATGTGTAATGTGAAAAAACATAAGTACCCCAGAATCTTACTCGATGACTAATTTTTGATTTAGTTTATTCTTTTTCCACACGACTTTTTTTTGTTGTAGTACCACTAAAATATTTCACTAACCTGTTTTAGGAAAACAGTGGGTTTACTCCGGGATTTCTCCAGTTTCCTCCCACATCCCAAAAACATGCAAGTTAGGTTATTTGGCATCAAACTGGGGATTCTAAATTGTCCTTAGGTATGACTGTGAGAGTGAATGGTTGCCAGTCTGTGTTGGCCCTGCGATGGACTGGCGATCTGTCCAGGGTGTACCCTGCCTCTCGCCAAAAGATGCTGGGATAGGCTCCAGTCCTCCGCGACCCGAAAAGGATTAAGCAGAAGAAGATGGATGGATGGTTGTAGACAAATGATTTTTCTTTTCCTCTTGGAGGACTTGACTGACAAATATTCACGATTCCCGGTTTGGTTTCATTGTGGGGGGCTAGGTGTTAGACTTCTCCACCCAGAGAGCTATGGTCCATGAGAAGAGAGGTCGCTGGGGGGTCCAGACGGAGCAGTAAAGGCTGGGCACCCCCCAGGGAGAAGAGGAGACGCTGGGCCGACAGGAGAAGAGAGAAGCACGGCACCAGCGTAATGTTATGTTAATGCACCGCACAGGCTTTGTTATGTGATGGTTATGATGTCGGAGTCCCAGGCCACTTTGCAACTGATTAAAGGTATCTAAGTGAGATGCACTGTGGCCTTGGAGCTCTTATGTGATCCTGACTTGTTAGAGAGACAATAAAGTCTGTATTGATTCAGCTCGTTGCCTCGCCTCGATCATTCTCTCTACACTGGTGACCTGACTTGCCATGGAAGGTGAGACGAGCACCCTGGAGACATCCTGGAGAGGAAGCACCGGCGCTGCGTGTGCTGTTTCAGTCAAGCTCCCAGACTTTTGGCTGTATGACCCGACAGCGTGGTTCACTAACAGCGTGGTTCTTACACACAGAAGCCCAGTTCGCTCTCCGCGGGGTAACAGCAGACGAGACGAAATACTACTATGTGGTCGCTGCGCTGGACGTGTGCACCGCATAACAGGTGGCAAGCCTGCTCCAAGATCCGCCTGTCCATGGAAAATACAAGACGCTCAAGAAGATGCTTATCCGGTTGTGGCATGTAAGGTGAGGACGCACAGGTAAAGGCTCCCAGTTCGTTTCTTGCTTAAAACTCAATTTAGAGCTGGCGTTTTGAGCTGTTTGTTTTGGGGTTTTTTTGTCACTACCGCTGGAGAATAAACCTGCTCGTGCAAAAAAAGAGAAATTGCCAGTCTCATAACTTAATATTGTAGTGGCTGGTGAAGCAATCAGTCTCCTCACACTCAGGGAGAACAAAGGGACTTCTCCCACGTGTTTTTTTTTTTTTTTGTTTCTTACGATCACAGTCAATGAACATCGGCCGGGATCATGGGTCCCAAGAAAGCTCAGCAGACTGAGGAGGTGGACGACATTAAAAGAGCGCTGGACTTCTTGGCTGAAGAGATTTCTGCTGTTAAGCTGCAGCAAAAAAACATTCTGGACCTGGTAGAGGAGGTGAAAGCGCTGCGGATCCAGAATGCCGAGAAGGACAAGAGGCTGGCGTATCTGGAGAGCAGAGTGTCGGAACTGGAGCAGAACACCCGGGTGAACGACGTGATCATCACGGGGCTCCACATTAAACCCCGATCGTACGCGTGAGTGGTGGCCGCAGACAGCGGAGGGAGGCTCGGTGAGCTGGAAGAGGAATCCACGGAGCAACAAGTGGCGGCCTTCATGCAGTCCAAAGGAATCCAGCTGGACTGTAACACCATAGAGACCTGCCACCCTCTGCCCAGGAAAAACGGCGACAAACCGGCTGTGATCATGAGGTTTGTCAACAGAAAACACAAGACTGCGCTGTTAAAACAAGGTTGGAAACTGAAAGGAACGAACAGTTATATAAACGAGCACCTTACAAAAGAAAATGCAGAAATAGCCAGAAAAGCAAGATACCTGAGAAAGCAGAAAAAGATTCAAAACACCTGGACATCAAACTGTAAAATATACATCAAATTAAACAGATCACCTGAAGAAGCCAAGGTCATTAACATCCGTAATATTATGGAACTGGACAAATATCAATGAATGTTATGAACTGGAGTCACAGCAACAAAAGACAATTGTAGGACACTGAAGGGATATACTCATCTGCTACAAGACATTTAACAATATGAAACAAAAGATCAACAAACAGGAACAACAGGAACTGAAAGTTTTTGAATATACAGATCACAACCCACAGGACGTAGAATATAACATAGACCCTGATAATAATTTATTTACCTCCATCAATAATAACTGTAGTTACTACACGGATGATCAGTTTAACACAATGGTCACATCTGATTTCAATATTTCTATGATCCACTTCAACAGCAGAAGTCTCTATGCCAACTTTAATAACATTAAAGATTATTTACATCAGTTTAAAGAGCCATTCAATATTGTGGCAATATCAGAGACATGGCTCAGTGAAGAGAAAGGAGTGGATTTTACCATGGATGGCTATGAATTAAATTATATAAATAGAAAAGTGAAAAAAGGAGGAGGAGTTGCAATTTATGTTGACAAGAGCTTGAAATACAAGGTTGTTGGAAATCTGTCAGTAACTGTGGATGATTTATTTGAATGTATTACAATAGAAATCTGTCTGGACAATGTGAAGAATATAGTAGTGAGCTGTGTATATAGAACACCTGGATCAAACACTGACTTATTTAAGGACTGGATGGAAAAAATGCATGCAAAACTAACTCATAAAGTTATGTTCATCTGTGGGGATTTCAATATAGATCTGATGAATTCAAAACAACATAGTTTGACAGAAGAATTTATCAACACAATGTACAGTATGGGCTTACATCCAACAATTACCGGACCTAGCAGAATCACGTCACACAGTGCCACACTAATAGATAACATATTCACAAACATTATGGAAAATAATATCAGGAGTGGGTTTTTATTGAATGATATCAGTGACCACCTGCCGATTTTTGTTGTCTATCAATGTGATTATAGGAAGAAAAAGTATACCAAAAATATTAAATATAAAAGAATAAGAACCGAAGAATCAATGTATTTACTGACAAAGGAATTATTAATACAAGATTGGAAGATAGTTTATGATGAAAATGATATAAATAAAGCATATGATAAATTTTTACAAAAATTTCAATCATTGTACAATAAAAACTGTTCTATAAAACAATACAGTGACAGACAACAACAACAAAAAAAATATTCCTTGGGTCACCAAGGGGTTAATAAATGCATGTAAAAAGAAGAATACATTATATAAACAATTCATTAAGTGCAGAATGGTGGAAGCTGAGATCAAATATAAAAGATATAAAAATAAGCTTACTAATATGATGAGGACCTGTAAGAAAGAATATTACAACAGAATATTAGAGGATAACAAAAATAACTTAAGAGGAATATGGCAAGTACTCAATGGGATTATTAGTAATCGACCTAAGAATGCTAATTATCCAGAATATTTTATTGAAAATGGCAATTTGATAAATAATATGGAGGATGTGGTCAGTGGTTTCAATAAATTTTTTATAAACGTTGGTCCTGAATTAACAAAATCAATAGTGACAGCAGAAACAAACAACAGTGGTTCTGTAAATGAAATAGAAGATAGAAATCCAAACACAATCTTTTTGGGTGCAGTTACTGAAAAGGAAATTATCGAGACTGTGAGTAAATTTAAGAACGAAAAATCAACAGACTGGAATGAAATTGACATGACAATAGTAAAAAAAGTAATTGAAGGAATTGTTAAGCCACTCACCCACATCTGTAACCTGTCATTTCAAACTGGTAAATTTCCAAACAAAATGAAAATAGCAAAAGTAATACCTCTATACAAAACAGGAGACAGTCATTGTTTCACAAATTACAGGCCAGTCTCTTTACTCTCACAATTCTCCAAAATACTTGAAAAAATCTTCACTAAGAGACTGGATGATTTCATTGAAAAACACAACCTCCTTACAGATAGCCAGTATGGTTTTAGAGCAGATAAATCTACATCTTTGGCACTGATCGAACTTATAGAAGAAATTACTAGTTGTATAGATTAAAAAAAAGGGTTGCTGTAGGAGTATTTATAGATTTAAAGAAAGCTTTTGACACCATTGACCACAGAATACTACTAAGGAAACTGGAAAGGTATGGAATAAGAGGGGTAGGATTGAGTTGGGTGGAAAGTTATTTAAGTAACAGACAACAATTTGTACAAATTGGTGAGCACAAATCACCCTTCATGGACATCACTTGTGGTGTGCCCCAGGGGTCAGTTTTGGGACCCAAACTCTTTATTTTGTATATAAATGACATATGCCAAGTATCAAAAATTCTGAAATTTATTTTGTTTGCGGATGACACAAATATCCTTTGCACTGGTGAGAATTTGCAGCAGGTTTTAGAGGTGGTCACAACTGAAATGCAGTGGTTAAACTAAAATAAATTATCTCTATATCTAAAAAAACCCCAAAGATTATGTTGTTTGGAAATTATAAAATAAATCATGAAATAATGGTAACGATAGATGATACCAGAATAGAAACAGTACAGGAAAATAAGTTTCTGGGGGTGACGCTAAACAATAAAATCTGCTGGAAACCTCACATCAGTCACATCTGGGCCAAGTTAGCAAAATGTATAGGCATACTGGGGAAGACAAGACACATCTTGGACTATAAATCATTGGTCTTACTGTACAATTCACTGTTTCTACCTTATCTTAACTACTGTGTAGAAGTCTGGGGAAACACCTACAAGACCAACCTACAGTCAATATGCACATTACAAAAAAGAGCTATAAGGATAATAAATAATGTAGGATATAGAGACCATACCAATGCATTGTTTTTAAAGTCACATGTCATAAAGTTCATCGATTTAGTTAAATTTAAGACAGCACAAGTAATGTACAGGGCAATTAATAATCAACTCCCAACTAATATACAAAAAATATATAAAAAAAGAAACAGTGATCATAATTTGAGAGGAGACTTAAACTTTACAAAACCCAAGATACGAACAACCAAGAAAAGTATGTGCATATCTGTCTGTGGGGTGGATTTGTGGAACAGTCTGGAGCTGGAACTGAAACTATGAACAAACAGAATTCAATTCAAAAAGAGGTATAAACATTATTTGCTGAAAGGATATATGTTAGAAGGGTAGTATTTATATGTACGATTCACTATGCTCACTCTGGGACACTATGGGACACTATGGAATGGCGGGTGGGACAGCACTGTGTATATCTGTGTTGTTTGAGGCTGGTTTTGATGTATGGACATCAATGTATGTTAGGATGGATGGGTGTTAATGTTGATATGTACAAAATACAGTAAATTGTTTACTTGGGGTCTTAAATGTGGTAATTTGTATATAATTCACATGGGTGTATTTATGGAAAAGAGGAGATGGAATTAATGTGTTCACTTCTTCCTTCTCCCTTTCGAACACTGTATACTGTTACTTTATTGCATTTGTCATTTGTTTTGTTTTTGTTATACTTTTTTGTTCGAAATAAAGTATCTATCTATCTATCTATCTATCTATCTATCTATCTATCTATCTATCTATCTATCTATCTATCTATCTATCCAGTACTACACACTTTCAGATTGTGAAAGAGCGGAAAGGCTCCTAACACGTTCTGAGTTAGGGGACAGATCGGCCGTGGAATTGATGGAGAGCATGTTGGCATTGATGGGCAGAGATGTCGAGCTGTTCCTGTTCGCCCATCTGTTCCTCAGAAACCTCCCAGCGGCAGCGAGAGCGATCCTGGCAAACTCGCCACTGCTGGTGACGAGGAACTACCGCGCAATATGGCGGGAAACAAATCGCATCATCCTGGCGACCAGAACCTTCGCCATGAACGCAGCGGCACCGGAGCCCAGAGGGACTGTCAGCGAGACCGAGGAGCCACTGGTGGTGGCTGGTGCAGACGCCAGGGGAAACAGGAAGGACACGATCTACCACTATCATTGCCATTTCGGAGCGGACACACGCCGATGCATGCCACCGTGCCAATTCAAGAGGTCGGGAAACACCAAGGTTGGCAGTCAGTAGCAGCTGCGACCGCTGGCGACAGAGACAAGCTGCTGTACATCACAGACACACGTTCGGGGAGACAGTTCCTAGTGGACTCCGGCTCCCAGAAGAGCCACATCCTGCCGTTCAACTCAGACAGGGTGGCAGGAAGTAGCGGTCCCGAGCTGGTGGCCGCCAACAGATTGGACATAAAGACATTCGGTGAGCAGACACTGACTATATGTTTGCATGGGTGCAACTTCCAGTGGACTTTCATTATAGCTGCATGTGCCTCCCCCATTTTGGGTGCAGACTTCCTATGTGTGCATGGTTTATTAGTTGATGTTGCTAATAGACGGCTGGTGGATGCTGTTTCTTTTGATTCTCTGCCCTGTACAGCTCAGGGAGCCAGGTTGACAACACTAACCAACGTTACAGCTCCAGAGGCTAAGTTTCAACAGTTACTCACCCAGTTCCCAGCACTCACGGTTCCGACGTTTTCAACGGCCGTAACCAAACACGGGGTCGAGCAGTTTATCACTACCAAAGGACCGCCCGTATTCACACAACCTCGGGGCCTGGACGCAGCTAAACTGGTCAGCACGCGCGAGGAGTTCGCCAACTTGGAGAGATTGGGCATCATCACGAGCTCAAACAGCCCATGGGCATCCCCGCTTCACATGGTGCCCAAGGCCGACGGGTCATGGTGACCATGCAGCGATTTCCGGTGACTGAACAACGCTACAGCACACGATCACTACCCTATCCCCCATATCCAGGAATTTTCCGTGCACCTGGCTGGGGCACGCATTTTTTCCAAAGTGGATCTGGTCCGCGGTTACCACCAGGTAGAAGACATACCGAAAATGGCGGTAATAACTCCATTCGGCCTTTTCAGATTTTTGTGCATGCCGTTTGGATTAAAAGGTGCGGTGCAGACCTTCCAAAGGATGATGGATGCAGTGCTGCGTGATCTGCCCTTTGTTTTTGTCTACCTGGATGACATCCTGGTAGGCAGTGCGTCCGAGGATGAGCACATCGCCCACTTCAGGATGGTTTTCCAGAGATTGAAAGTGCACGGTTTAATAATCAACCCGGCAAAGTGCCAGTTCGGTGCGGCAGTGATTGATTTTTTGGGCCAACGCATTTCGCCAGAGGGCACGATCCCGTTACCGGACAAGGTGCGTGCGGTGTCAGACTTTCCGTGTCCCCAGACGGTGAGGGCGCTGCAGGAGTTTTTGGGGATGGTTAATTTTTACAACCGTTTCCTCCCCTGCGCAGCCCAGCTGATGCAGCTGATGCAGCCGTTGTATGCCACGCTAAAAAAAAGAAATCTGTGGACAGCATCGACTGGACTCCTGAGTGGGGTCAAGCTTTTTTGAATGCCAAAACAGCGCTGGCAAAGGCAGCGTTACTAGCGCACCCAGATCCGTCGGCACAGATAGCGCTCACTACGGATGCGTCTGATGCTGCCATAGGGGCAGTAGTGGAGCAGTGCATCACAGGTTCGTGGCAGCTGCTCACATTTTTCAGCAGAACTTTGCACGACAACGAGCGCAAATACAGCACATTCGACAGGGAGTTGCTGGCTGTCCACCTGGCGATATGCCATTTCCAGTTCTGGCTGGAGGGGCGTGACTTCATCGCGTTTGTGGACCACAAGCCGCTAACGTACGCCATGGCCAAAGTCTCAGAACTGTGGTCAGCCCGGCAGCAATGGCAGCTGGCCGCAATCTCAGAGTTTACAACCGACATTTGGCACGTGGCCAGTAAACTCAACGTGGTGGCAGACTGCCTCTCATGTGCATTGGTTGCCCCGGTCTATGTGGGAATAGATTACCCCGCCATGGCTGCAGAGCAAGCCAGGGATGCGTACATTTGTGCGCTCCAGTGTGGAACAACAGGGTTAAAGCTGGAGAGCAGGGTACTGCAAGAAGTGTGCTCTCCCCTACTCTGTGATGTCTCCACAGGCCACCCGCGCCCGGTGGTCCTGTGCTCTTGGCACTGTCGGGTTTTCGAGTCGGACCACTCCCTTGAGCACCCGGGAGCGCGCTCTTCAGTGAAAGTAGTGGGGGCGAAATTCGTCTGGCCGCGTGTGCGTAAAGAGGTGAAAGAGTGGGTGGTAGCTTGCGTTGCATGCCAGCGTGCCAAGATGCATATGCACACCAGGGCTCTCCTCGAGCCATTCAACATCCCGGCTAAGAGGTTTGACCACGTCCACGTGGTGGGGCCCCTTCCGCCGTCGCAGGGGTTTACGCATCTTTTGACGATCATGGACCACACCACGTGCTGGCCTGAAGCAGTATTTTCATGTCTGACAGAGTCCCACAGTTTGTTTCGGAACTCTGGTCCGCGATGGCTCAGAGCATAGGGGTCAACATTCACTGCACAACCGCGTACAACCCCCAGGCCAATGGGTTATGAGAGCATTTCCACAGGTCACTTAAAGCAGCACTCAGGGCTTCGCTCACGGTGGAAAATTGGGTAGATCGCCTGCCTTGGGTTCTTCTAGGGTTGCATTCCGCACCGAAGGAGGATTTGGCAGCCTCCCCGGCAGAACTCATTTTTTCCCAACCGCTGCGGATCCCCGGGGAATTTTTACCGGACAACCCCGCGCCCAAGGCCGAGCCACCCACGCATTCTCTACGTAACGCAGAGGTAGGGAGTGTACCGGGCCCGGCCTACCACTGTTTTCCCCGTGCATTCGTCCCAAAAAGCTTGCTGAATGCATCTTTTGTTTTCGTCAGACACGATGCTCACAGGACCCCGCTGCGCCCACTGTATGACGGGCCGTTCAGAGTGTTGGAACCTGGGGCGAAACATTTCGTGTTAGACTTGGGGAGACGTAGAGAGACCGTCTGCATTGACTGCATTGGCTTTAGCCCGCTTTTGTGTTGGCAGACGAGCAGGTGGTGTTGGCCCGGGCTCCCCGGCGCAGACGTCCCCTGCTGGGGGCTCCGCAGGTCAGTGACTCCTCAGCAGGGATAGGCACTCATAAAGAGGATGTGTTTTCTCCCCCTCCCCTTTTCCCCCCACAGACTGACGTGCCCCCCCGGGGTGCCCCACCATCAGAGCAGTGCGACAGAACTGGCGACCCTCCGTTACAGCCGTTATGGACGTCAGCTGAAGCCCGAAGGATGGGGGGGTTAAGGCCCATTCTGGGTGTTCGGGGGCGGGGGGGGGGGGGGCTAGGTGTTAGACTTCTCCACCCAGAGAGCTATGGTCCATGGGTCCAGCTATGGACCCTGGACAGATCGCCAGTCCATCACAGGGCCAACACAGAGAGACAGACAACCATTCACTCTCACAGTCATACCTAAGGACAATTTAGAATCCCCAGTTTGATGTCAAATAACCCAACTTGCATGTTTTTGGCATGTGGGAAGAAACTGGGGAAATCCCGGAGTAAACCCACTGTTTTCCAAAAACGGGTTAGTGAAATATTTTAGCGTTACTACAACAAAAAAAAAGTTGTGTGGAAAAAGAATAAACTAAATCAAAAGTCATCGAGTAAGATTCTGGGGTACTTATGCTTTTTCACATTACACATTACACGTTAATCAGGTTGAAGTAACTTTATTTAACATAGTTTCATTTGATTCAGGTTAATCTTCATGTAGCATTTAAAAAAATAGAGTTTTTGTCAACAGAAAAGCAAAAAAAATGTGTATGGCACAACATGGGTGGCATTATGCTAAATTCATCAAAGAATGCAAATATACCAGAGGGTTTTTAGTTTGTACAAAAACACCTTTAAAAAACTGCAGCCACAATAAAAACAGGGTGATGTCGACCCTTTACAAACTTGTATCAGGTGTTTAATTAACAAATGTTTAGTACAAGCGGTATAAGTTGTTACAGAAAAAATAAGGAAGTTAAAAATTCTTTCTTCACACATGTAAATGTACTTCACACATGTACTTGTGTGATTTAAAAAAGAGGTCTCTAAAATGGTGTTTTGCAGAGAAACAAGTATACAACTGATGGAGTTACTACTGCCTTTCAATGATAAATGTTTAACCCCTTGCACTCCGGTCAATTTCCCTAAAAACGCCAAAAAATAATGTGCCCAAATTAAATCCAAAGCTGTTCTTCAACCCTTTGCAGCATCTTAAGGGGTTGGTCTCATTTAAAAGAAAACACTTTGAATTTTTTGGCAAAACAGTCATAATCTCTCTAAGTGCTCCGGCCACTGAGTTATAGTCATCTAAACATAGTGAACTTGAAGAAAATAAATTTGGCCTGGGTGTTTTTTTGGATACAAATGCTTGCAAATAACACACAGCTTCAGATCCGGGCTGGAAAATGCAACAGAAATGTAGAACCAAGTGTTATCCAGCTGAGGTCCAAATTTTGTAACAATACCACAAAAAATGAATATATTACACAGCTTTTTCCTCAGGCTGTTCCCAGGCGTTTTGGAACTGTGTCAAATTGTGCCAAATGGCACAGTTTGGAAAAACGTCTGTAACTTTTGAATGCTTCAATGTAGAAGCTTCATTTTGGGCTCTAATGAAAGGTCACACTCAGGGCTGTGTCTGTGTGTGTGTGGGGGGGGGTTGCCCCCCCTCGCTACAGAGGATGGACATCGGCCATCGCTACATGACGGATTAGCCTCATGTGGGATGTGGGACAGCAGCTCAGTCACCGCGGCCCCCCCCCCCCCGCTACAGAAGAATAGCGGGGGGGGGGGGCGGCGTTCACGGTCTGGACACGACAAACAAACCGTGTACCGCGGCGCACGAACTTCAGACTTCGTGCGCCTCACAGTTGTAATTTACCGATCGGTCAAAAGTCATTTTGGATTACAATTTTCAGGAATAAAGAATAATTTAGCTTATAACACCTTACCTCTTCACAGCAGTGTCCTGGCGAACTTCTCTTCCCCATTGTCAGATGAACGCGACGCTGGTCCGCTCGTGGTTCTGGTCTCGCGACCCGATCAAAACATAATTCCATTATTGCAGTTTTGTGCTTCTGTGGTATACTGTATATCACTCATATATTCCATACCTACATTTGTTAGAGCATGTGGAAATGTTTGGGACAACATATACAAAGGAACTTCACACCTCTGAAAGAACAAAGGAATCTTGCCGCCGTGTGAAGACCCATGACGTCACAGGACGCCATGGCAACAGACTCGACACCTTCACCCCTGAGGGAGGAGAGGTTTTCCCATCACCTCCCAAGGCGAAGGGAGGAGTTAACAGGACTAATAGGGGATTTAGATAACGGGGGATTTCAGCTTGTGTTGTGTTTTGCATGTCTTTGATGTGTGCCTGTATTTAACCAGCGAGCTGGGCAGAATTCTTTCTTTTTGCCTTCTGCCAAGCTCTGCACCAGATGAGACAAGATAGAAGAGTTATTCATTAAAGACTCTGCTTTTATGATACAAAACCGCCTCATTATTTCCAGCTCTTCTACACTGGTGACCTTGACGCGAGTATGGACATGAGGCGTTCTTCAAGCGACTCATCTGTGGCGAATCTGACTTACGCCAGCGATAACGCAGACAAGGGAACAAGCAGACAGCTGTTCCCCCCGGCAGAGGGTACCGAGAGAGCTCAACCGAGCTCCAGCACCGCCGTGAGAGCCGAGGCAAGGCACTCTCACCCGGCGGGCACAACAGTGATGGTGTGCACGAACGCCATCGCTGTCCAGCTGCCAGACTTCTGGCGAGAAGACCCCGCCTCTTGGTTTCTACAGGCTGAAGCCCAGTTCATACTGGCGGGCATCACAGCAGACTATACAAAATTCTACCATATCGTCTCCAAGCTCGACTCCGCCACTTCGAGGTGTGTGCGGAGCTTGATCCGGCGACCACCGGCCTGGGACAAGTATGAGACGCTCAAGGCGACCATCGTGGCGAACTATGTCCCACCAGCGGAGGAAAGAGCCGAGAGGATCCTGGCGATCTACGGCCACAAAGGGGGCAATCCGAAGGCCCTCATGGAGGATTTGCTGCAGCTTAAGGAGGAGGACAACAACAATTTCCTTTTCCAGTTTATTTTCCTCAGCACGCTTCCGCCACACATGAGAGGGACACTCACCAATATGAAGTGCGACACCCACCAAGACTTCCGCACACTGGCCAGTGAGGCTTATCGGCTCGTCAACGCCTGCAAGGAGCGGACACCTACAGCGGCATCCGCAGACCTTAAAACTGACGCCCCGAGCCATGGAGAGCCACAACCCACGGTGACAGCGGCGCGGCACAAGCGTAACAAACAGATCGACGTCTGTTATTATCACCAACACTTCGCCGAGAAAGCCCACAAATGCGTTCCCCCCTGCAAGTTCACGATGTCGGGAAAACGCCCAAGCCGAGGGCCGTTAACGGCAGCGGTTCTCGGCGAGAAAAACAAGCTGTTATACGTGACGGATGGACACACAGGCAAGCAGTTCCTCATCGACACGGGAGCTCAGCTGAGTTTCATCATGCCCTCCCACGCAGATCGAGCCATGGGCACCCGGGGCAATGGAGCAGTGGCAGCCAACGGTTCTGACATCGACACGTTCGGTGAAAAGAGCCTGCACCTCCTCATTCACGGCCGCAGCTACAGATGGACATTTGTTGTAGCGGCGGTGAGTTTTAACTTGTTAGGCGCTGATTTTCTATGTGCACATGGGTTATTAGTTGATCTAGCAAATAGGCGCCTGGTTAATGCACTATCTTTTGCTTCTATTCCATGCTCAGCTCGAGTCTGTCCACCACCTGTGCAGGCCAACGTCACCACGGCAGGAGGTAAGTTTGAGCAACTCCTCACCCAATTTCCAGCACTCACAACCCCCAAATTTTCAGCCACTGTAGCCAAACACGGGGTTAAACACTTCATTCCAACAACGGGACCTCCCATTTTTGCCAAAGCTCGGCGCTTAGACGCGGCCAAGCTCAACATAGCAAGGGACGAATTTGCAGCTCTTGAAAAATTAGGCATTTGCCGACGTTCAAAGAGCCCTTGGGCTTCACCACTTCACATGGTTCCGAAATCCGACGGTTCTTGGAGACCGTGCGGAGATTACCGCAGATTAAACAACGCCACAGCGCATGACCGCTACCCCATCCCTCATATACAGGATTTTTCACTGCATTTAGCGGGCGCGCGCATTTTTTCAAAGATAGACTTAGTCCGCGGTTATCACCAAGTTCCAGTCCGAGCTGAAGACATTCCTAAAACAGCGGTTATAACCCCTTTCGGCCTTTTTGAATTCCTGCGAATGCCTTTCGGCCTCAAAGGTGCTGCTCAGACTTTTCAACATATGATGGACGCAGTCTTACGCGACCTCCCCTTTGTTTTCGTCTACCTTGACGACATGCTGGTAGCCAGCTCATCGGAGGAAGAGCACGAGCAGCATCTCACTACCGTTTTTCAGAGGCTAGAAGAGCACGGATTAATAATTAATCCAGCCAAATGCAAATTCGGCGTATTGCAAATTGATTTTTTGGGATACAGAGTCTCCCCGAAAGGGGCAGCTCCGCTTCCAGACAAAATTCATGCGATAGAAAGTTTTCCACGGCCCCAAACGATCAAATCGCTACAGGAATTTTTGGGGATGGTTAATTTTTACAACCGTTTCCTCCCTCATGCAGCTCAGCTCATGCAGCCCCTGTATGACGCGCTTAAAAAAAGAAAGCTTCCAACGCGGTCAAATGGACCCCGGAACGCGAACACGCTTTTGCGGAAGCTAAAAACGCCCTAGCTAACGCCACAATGTTAGTCCATCCAGATCCCTCGGCCCGCATTGCTCTAACCACAGATGCTTCAGACTTGGCCATAGGGGCAGTTGTAGAACAACTTGTCAAGGGGGTCTGGCAACCTTTAGCATTTTTTAGCAAATCACTAAACCCGACGGAACGCAAATACAGCACTTTTGACAGGGAGCTGCTGGCGCTCCATTTATCCATCCGCCACTTCCAGTTTTGGTTAGAAGGGCGGAGTTTCACGGCTTTTGTGGACCATAAACCGCTCACTTTTGCTATGGCTAAAATTTCAGAACCTTGGTCGGGCAGACAACAAAGACAGCTAGCTGCGATTTCAGAGTTCACCACAGACATTCGACATGTAGCGGGCAAACTTAACGTAGTAGCGGACTGTCTCTCTCGCGCTGTGGCACCGCCAGAGCATGAGGAGACAGATTACACTGCTTCAGCAGCTGAGCTTTTCTCTAATGCAAACACATATGCAGCACCTATCCATGAAGGGATAGATTATGCAGCCATGGCGGAAGAGCAAGGTAGTGATGCGGACGTGCGCGTGCTCCTGTCTGGACCAACAGGGTTAAGGCTGGAGGAAAAAGGGTTGCGCGACGGCGTGCCCCCCCTAATATGCAATGTTTCAACCGGCCGACCTCAGCCGTTAGTACCAGCTGCTTGGCGCCGCCGCATTTTCGACGCAATTCACTCCCTCGCGCACCCAGGTGTGCGCACCTCGGTCAAAATGGTTGCCGAAAAGTTTGTGTGGCCAGGCCTACGCAAAAACGTAAAAGAATGGGCAAAAACTTGCATTCCTTGTCAGCGCGCCAAAGTACACAAACACACAAAAGCCCCTCTGGAGCCTTTTCCAATCCCTGCTAGAAGGTTCGACCACATTCATGTCGACCTCGTGGGGCCGCTGCCTTCCTCCCAGGGTTTCACACACCTGCTAACAATGATAGACCGCACCACGCGCTGGCCAGAGGCAGTCCCTCTAGCGGCAACTACAGCGGAGGAAGTCGCTCGCGTTTTTCTAACAAATTGGGTGGCACGTTTCGGCGTCCCATCAGACATCACGTCAGATAGGGGGCCTCAATTTGTCTCAGAGCTCTGGTCAGCCATGTCCAACAGTTTAGGGGCAACAATTCACCGTACCACCGCTTATCACCCTCAGGCTAATGGGTTATGCGAGCGTTTTCACAGGTCCTTAAAGGCCGCCCTCAGGGCCTCATTAATGGACACAAATTGGGTAAATAAACTTCCCTGGGTTTTATTGGGGTTGCGTGCGGCACCTAAAGAGGATTTAGACGCTTCCCCTGCAGAATTAGTCTTTGCTCAGCCTATCAGACTACCAGGTGAATTTTTACCAGAAAATCCGGAACCAGGGCATCTCCCAGTCCCAAGGTTTTTAGGCAGTAACAGTCCGGACTTTCTCCACGGTCCAGCTCATCACTCCTTTCCACGAGTTTTTGTTCCTCAAACTTTAAAAAACGCTGAGTTTGTTTTTGTTAAGCATGAAGCTCTAAAACCAACGTTACGCCCAGTATACGATGGCCCGTATAGAGTGCTGGAAAATGGTGACAAACACTTTGTGCTTGATTATGGGGATAGAAATGAAACGGTCAGCATTGACAGACTCAAACCTGCCTTCTTGTTGAGAGACGAACCTGCACAGCTGGCTCGAGCACCTCGGCGAGGTAGACCCCCCAAGGAAAAAGTCTCAGCCCCCAGGCAGGGAACAGATAATCTCTCTCCTTCCCACACTGCAGATTCCTCACAACAAGGTCCCAGCAGGACGCCTAAGCCAACCTACAGCAGCTTTGGGAGAAGATTGAAACCCAGACTACACAGGGACTGATTACACCACTATGCAAATTTTCGCTAATTGTGCCGCAACAGTTTAGGACTGATTTATGATTATACTATGCTGTTATGTTTTCACTGAACTCTCTTAGGAGCATGGCTGCTTGAAAGTTTCTTCTGTGGCAACAGCTGTAACACGTAGTATGTCTTAGTAATTACCCTAGACTGTGAATCTTTCTGTGTTCTTTCATAGTTGTTTGGGGGGCCTGTGGTATATATCACTCATATATTCCATACCTACATTTGTTAGAGCATGTGGAAATGTTTGGGACAACATATACAAAGGAACTTCACACCTCTGAAAGAACAAAGGAATCTCGCCGCCGTGTGAAGACCCATGACGTCACAGAACGCCATGGCAACAGACTCGACACCTTCACCCCTGAGGGAGGAGAGGTTTTCCCATCACCTCCCAAGGAGAAGGGAGGAGTTAACAGGACTAATAGGGGATTTAGATAACGGGGGATTTCAGCTTGTGTTTTGCATGTCTTTGATGTGTGCCTGTATTTAACCAGCGAGCTGGGCAGAATTCTTTCTTTTTGCCTTCTGCCAAGCTCTGCACCAGATGAGACAAGATAGAAGAGTTATTCATTAAAGACTCTGCTTTTATGATACAAAACCGCCTCGTTATTTCCAGCTCTTCTACACTTCCATGATTGCGGTTTTTGGCGAACGATTTTTCAAAACAAATAACAGTAGTAATTAAAAAAAGACTGGCGAAGGTGTGTGTGTCACTCAGCCTTCGTCGTCAGCCTCCGTCGGTCTATGACCATGGAAGAAATCATAACGTCTACTCTGCTGGAACAAAAACAAAATAAGCACCGCCTGTGGCCGAACATGCCGATGCGCAAATGGCACTCCCTGTCACACAGGTTGCATTTGTGGATGGTCTCCGTGCTGCTGGGTCTGTGGGGTTCTTCCTGCGGGTCCTTTTTTGATCCGCTGCAGCAGTCAGTCTTCACCCAGCCTTAAAAAAAACAGCTCGCGAACTTCTCTGCTTCAATTGGCTCACTGCATTCACAGCGTTGGTAGGCGGGTCCTTCTTGCTAGGTTTTCAGTCATTGGTTCTTCAAGGTTTCAGAAACCCAATTCAAGGCTCTTATTAGTCGAATGAGAGGTCAATCAGATGAACTAATCTGTTCGCGGCTGTGTCTGCAGCTTTTATTTTCAGTGCGTGCTTGGACGCCATCACCACCTACATCACCATCTCCATCATGCGTCCTAGAGCGCACGAGGGCGCACGAGCGCGCCCTCGTGCGCTCTAGGACGCAGAGACTTGCCCGTCCACAGTACAACGGAGTGCAAGAGGTTAAGGGTAGTTAATGCAAATTAGTTTATCCTTAAATGCTTCTGTACAACTAAATATAATGTTTTTTGTAATTGGTGCGAAGTGTTTAACGCCTTCAAGAACCAGACAAAGACCCGAATCTTAGGTGTAATGACACAGATGTCTCTGTGTGCTGAATCTGGTAGACAAAGCCTGCTAAACTTTTCTCCCAAAAAGCAGGGAGGAATAAACACTGATTGGCAGAGTGATCGAGTTAAAATGATAGATGTGATTTCAGAAGATGTATTTTAGAAAACCAAATGCATGCTCCGATGTGTGGTGGGCAGTGTCAGCCAGAGGAATGTTAAATTTGCTACCGCAAAATAAACCACACTTTTAAATGATAAAGTTTTGAAAAGAGAGTAAATCTTTGATTGTTAGTGCTGTTAAAAGTATTCGGGAGAAACGTTACATCCTGCCATAGAGGTTTTAGGGGGTGATATCAAACACACATAAACACATGCTGATTGTTTCAGATATTGGTGTTTAACTAAAGTCATCACGCAGCCAATCCTTAGAAGGCTGTTGTATGGTCATTTAAATTGTAGAAATGGCATAATTTAAATAGTGAGTTGTATTGGCTTTTCTGCCAGATGCATCATTTCGTGTTAAGATCAAATAGGCCTGTTTGCTCAGGTCAGTGTTTGTTTGTTTGTGTGTGTGCGTGTGTGTGTGTGGGGGGGGGGGTCATCCAACCGATACAGGGCAGAAGCTTATGTTACACAAGAGCAGACTCTATTAAAAAAGCTTTGGAGTGTGGTCTCCTTATTGACAACTGCATTTGCTACAGATACACAAATAAAAAGCACATGAAAAAACAAGTAGCCGATTGAAGCTGAGAACACACAGACTGTAAAGTCTAAAGACTGATTTAATATTGTAACGTCGGGGCCATTTTAAGGGAGTCAGGGATTTCCCAGCATGCTTTGCCAGTTTGAAACGTTACTGTGTGAGTTAAATGTGTTATTTCTGAGTTATACTGCTGTGTCATTATAACTGCATTATAATGACCCAGCAGTGTTTAGCAGGATTAGGGCAAGATGTATCATGTGTGTGTAACCATGATTGAAACGGAGGTCTGGGAGAATGACCTCCCCTCCTGTCTGCTCAGAAGCAGGTTGGGGGTCGGGGTGTGAAAAATAAATCAGGTTGATCACAACCATCTGCTCCATTGTCTTTGTGTGAACCCTTGCAAACGTCACACTGGTGTCAGGAGTGGGATATGGAGCAAGATGAGGATCCAAGCGGAGGTACAGTGGCCGGAGCGATTCATCGCTCAGCCGGGAACGGAGTGTAGAGCTGAGACGCCGGCCCCTAGAGAGCTTCGCTGCGATGGACGGAGCAGAGCAAACCAGCCCTGTTTCCCGCCCTTTTCAGGGCGGGACGGGCTGGCGATTCCAGAGCGATTAGGAGCGGCAATCGACCGGGAGATGACAGCCTCATCCATCCAGCAGCGGGCCAAGATTCCCCGCTACAACGGCGAGAACCTGTTGGATGACCGCCTGGCCCAGGTCGAGTTGGCTGCCGCGCTGATCATCGGAGGAAACCACCGTGCTGAGAGCGAGTGGAGGAGGAGCTACGGCAGATCACAGCAGCGCGTGCATGAAGGAGACAGCCGTGGCGACGCCAGGAAGGATGGCTTCCGCTGCACAGAGCCAGGGTACATGGCATGGTACTGCCCCGCACACAGCGCACGACAAACTGGCCCCTCGCCGACGTTAAATTAGAGCGAGGTGGCATGGATGGGGGAAAAGCCGCCTCCTGCAGATGCTTCCCCCGGCAGGTGGCGTCACAGAGGCCTTTGGAGCGCAGCAGCAGTGGAGCGAGCAGGACAGATCCGGTCTTTTCTCGGGATCGGCAGGGGCTGGACGCCTGGACGCGGGCCAGCGGCCGACTGGGAGGTCCTGGCAGCGGTGGGAGTCATGGGACTCCCGCTGCCAGAGGAGGAACTGTGCGTGTCCTACCGCCACCCGATGCTTTTCCTTTCGGTGACGTCACGGAGGCCCTCGGCGCAGGAGCGACGCAGCGGAGCGAGCAGGACGAAGATGCGGCCATTTTCCAGGCGCAGCAAGGGCTGGACGCATGGACGCGGGCCAGCGGCCGCCTGGGAGACCTGGCAGCGGTGGGAGTCGGCCGGAGCGGGCCTGGGACTCCCACTGCCAGGGAAGGGACTGTGCGTGGTCCTACAGAGGCTGTCAGATGTGTCCATCCGCCCGCTGATGGCCAAACCGGAACCCTACCCCAACCAGATACTCTGACCGAGACTCAGATGGCCCGTGCATGCCGCCCTGGCACCGGGCTGACTCGCGTTGGATTTCTGAAAGTGGACTTTGAATTTTCTGGGGACAGAAACCAGTCCGGGGGGGGCAGTGTAACGTCGGGGCCATTTTAAGGGAGTCAGGGATTTCCCAGCATGCTTTGCCAGTTTGAAACGTTACTGTGTGTGTTAAATGTGTTATTTCTGAGTTATACTGCTGTGTCATTATAACTGCATTATAATGACCCAGCAGTGTTTAGCAGGATTAGGGCAAGATGTATCATGTGTGTGTAACCATGATTGAAACGGAGGTCTGGGAGAATGACCTCCCCTCCAGTCTGCTCAGAAGCAGGTTGGGGGTCGGGGTGTGAAAAATAAATCAGGTTGATCACAACCATCTGCTCCATTGTCTTTGTGTGAACCCTTGCAAACGTCACAATATTCTCTGGAAAAATAAAGTATAACTATTTTAATGCAGCCGTTAAGTATAAAGTCTTTAAAAGCAAATCTCATGGCATTTGAGTTGCTGGTGTAACAGGTTAAATGGGTCAGACATAATTAACCCAATAGCTTCATTCTCCTTTAATACACTGACTATACTGACTATAGTTTTATGCGTTTGATAGAAATGGTTTCATATTGTTTTTTTATGTGTTTCGGAATTTGTAATTAAGGCTCTTGTATAAGTTTTGATACACAAGGAAGGGCATAAGTTAACTGTTGATTGCTCTGTGATCTGTTAGTCATGCCTCTTTTGCTCCGTGATCTGTTATTTATGCCTTAGGGATGCAGTAGAGGGAGTTTACGCTCTGCACCTCACTTAATACAGACAAGTGAAGGCAACAGACACATGTGTGATCATTCTTCTTCTCTCACAACTTTCCTTCCCTATTTAAGGGTACAACATTTGGAGACACCGCTGGGATGGTTTGGCTGGAGGAGTGTCCCTAAACAATAGTGGAACCCTCTCGTCAATCATCCCTCAAATTTCCCAGGCATCAGAGGAGTTCAGTCCAGCAGTTAAAGAGGTCTCCAGACAAGCTTGCACACTGCATCCTGAAGTGAGCAAAAGTGACCACTAGGGAGCGGCAAGAAACCAGTAAGATCTACTAAAGCCTCATTTTGCTGCTAAAGCTAACTTCTCAGATAAAATGGAGTCAGAATGTGAAAAGTTGCAGCTGGAAATTAAAGGAACACTGTATAAACTGACTGTTGAACAACTGATAAAGGTATGCAATGCATTACAGATTTCAGGGCAAGCCAAGGAACATGTAACAGGCAAAACTCACAGTAAAGTGGTCACACACATAATAAGGCACCTGGAACAGGAAGAGTTGTCTGAGTTAGAGGACGAAGGCATGTCAGTCCTTCTTAACATTCAGGATATAACTGACAAAATCCAAAGGACTAACTACTAACTAACTGTGATATCCTACCGTGTAGCAATGATCACACTTGAGTTATTTCTTTGGCTAACTCTGCCATTTATTCTGCAACACACATATAAGACTGAACATGGATTCTGCGCGGGGTTTTTACACTCTTGTTCTAATGTGTCCCCTTAATAGTAGTGCTGAACAATACAGGTAGTTCCCCCTAGAGGCATGTGCCAGTAATGTTTTAAATTAGACTTGCAGTCTACCACATCCCTCCCCTCTAGATTAAACTACTTTTAATTACACTAGCCAATTATGCTAGACATCCTGGAACTCCCATTTAACCCTAAACAATCACAGTTACTTTTAACTTCTTAAACACATGTGCCATACACATAATTTTCTTCTCTTTTTTTTTTTTTTTTTTTTTTTACATGTATAACACACATAACAGTCTAACTGGGGATTTGGTTTGACTACCGCATCCCAGTGAGGTTCCAGGACGCATTCTTGTCCTGTGGCTGGGGAACTCACTACTGACTAAGTATAGTCCTTCAAGTAGTCTGGAGCTTTCCTAGCTCGCTGAGATCTTCTCACGGCGGGTGAGCCAACTGCAGGTGAAGACTCAGACTGCTCCACTGTTTCGGCTGCTGCAGTGCTGCCCGTAGAATCTGCAGAGACGGTTACCTCAGGTTTCACCTGAAGTGGTGGTTCGTTGATGCTCTCCTCAGGATGGGTGTCAGACAACACCTCTGGTGCCATCGGCAGGGGAATGGAGCTCCTACCACGAACTTGGTCGATGTGTCGCCTCACCACTTGTCCATGACCTAATGTCACCTTGAATGACACAGGGCCTGTCTTTTCTGTTATTTCTCCTGGTACCCAGGCTGGTCCTGAGCCAAAGTTGCGGGTGTAGACCACGTCTCCTTCTCTCAGTATTCTCTCTCTAGCATGCATGTCATGATAACCTTTTTGTTTCTCTTGTTTATCATGCACTTTGTTTCTGAAGTCTGGATGTATTAAGTCAAATGTTGACCTCAACTTCCTTCCACACAACAGCTCAGCTGGTGACTTGCCAGTTGTAGATTGGGGTGTTATTCGATAGCTGAACAGAGCTCTCGACATTCGGGTTTCAATAGAGTCTCCTGTCATCTTTTTCATGAGTGACTTGAATGTCTGCACGGCCCTCTCGGCTAAGCCGTTAGAAGAAGGATGGTATGGCGCAGTCGTGATGTGACGTATGCCATTCTTTTCAGAAAACTCTTGGAACTGTTCACTCGTAAAACATGTACCGTTATCTGATACTATGATTTCAGGTAGCCCATGTTGGCTGAAACTCTTTCTACGACATTCAATGGTAACAGTAGAAGTAGAGCTACTCACAGAATATGCATCGATCCACTTTGAGTATGCGTCAACTATGATCAGGAACATTCTTCCCATCCATGGACCTGCGTAGTCAATGTGAATTCTTCTCCATGGTTTATCTGGAACTTCCCAGGGATGTAGTGGGGCTGCTGGAGGACTGTTCCTGTTCTCCTGGCATGCCGCACATGACTTCACAAGCGCCTCCACCTCTGCATCCATGTTGGGCCACCACATGTAACTCCTCGCCAACGCTTTCATGCGAGTGATGCCAGGGTGTGCTTGGTGTAGTTGTTGCAGTAAGGCATTCCGACCAGGTGGTGGAACAACCACGCGTCCTCCCCACAGGATACAACCTTCCTGGGTGCTGAGCTCATCCTGTCGTCGGGCATAGGGAATGAACTCAGGACTGTTCATCTTCGGCCATCCTCGCAAGATGTATTCTCGCACTCTTGCTAGAACAGGGTCTTTGTCTGTCCACTTCTTTATTTGTTGTGCGTTCACCAGGGGCACGCCGATATCTTCAAACAATAGCACTCTCTCCTCCTCCTCAGGCGTGCTGTCTCTTCCTCCATCCAAGGGTAGCCTACTCATCGCGTCAGCATTCGTATGGTCCCGTCCGGCTTTGTAAACGATGGTGTACTCATACGCTGCTAATGTAACGGCCCATCTCTGAATTCTCTGAGATGTCATCTGGGGTATGGCTCTCATTTCACTGAACAGTGAAATTAGTGGCTTGTGGTCAGTCACTATAGCGAACTGTCTCCTGTACAGGTATTTGTGGAATTTTTTTACACCAAATACTACTGCAAGGCCCTCCTTGTCTAGCTGGGAGTAGTTTTTCTCAGCTGCACTAAGAGTTCTTGAGACGAACCCTATGGGTCTCTCTGAGCCATCCTCCATACGATGAGAGAGTACAGCACCCACACCGTAGGGTGATGCGTCACACGCCAGGATGAGTGGTTTGTTTGAATCATAGTGCACTAACACACTACAGGACTGAAGTAGCGCTTTGGACTCTTCAAACGCCTTCTGCTGCTTGACCCCCCATGACCATTTTTCTTCCTTCTTAAGTAAGGTATGTAGTGGTGCCAGCAGCGTGGAGAGCTTTGGGAGGAACCTATGGTAATAGTTCAACAAGCCCAGGTAGGCTTTTAACTCAGTAACATTTTGTGGCTCCGGCGCCTCCGCAATGGCTTCCACTTTGTCTGTTAGAGGGTGTAGACCACTGGCGTTGATCTTGTGGCCTAGGAACACCACCTCTTTTCCCATGAACTCACACTTGCTTCTTTTCAACCTCAGACCGCTTTTCTCCAACCGTTGAAGCACTTCCTCCAGCGTTTTCAGATGTTCTTGTTCATTTGGTCCTGTACAAAGGATGTCATCCAAATAAATGGCAACATTCGGAATTCCACCTAGGATGCCCTCCATAGTTCTCTGGAATATAGCAGGACTGGAAGCTACTCCAAATGGTAAGCGTGTGTAGGTATATAAGCCTTTGTGTGTATTGATGGTTACATACTTTCTTGATTCTTCTTCCAGGACTACTTGTTGGTAGGCGTGACTCATGTCTAATTTCGTGAAGTGTCGGCCGCCGTTCAGCTGTGCGAAGAGGTCCTCCACTTTAGGAATTGGATACTGATCCACCCGTGATGCTCGATTGACAGTGAGTTTGTAATCTCCACATATTCTAATGGAGCCATCCGGCTTTCTCACTGGGACTATGGGCGCCGCCCATTCTGCAACCTGCACTGGCTCAATGATCTTGTCATCCAGCAGCCTCTGTAGCTCGCTTTCGACCAGTGGCTTGACTGCATAGGGTACCGGTCGGGGTTTGCAGAATCGTGGTTGGGCCTCCTTGTCCACATTAATCTTTGCAGTGACACCTTTTAGCTGTCCTAAGCTTTCTTTGAACACCTCAGCGTGTCTTTCGAGGATCTCCTCCAGCTGCAATTTGGGCTGAGATTCCACTTTATTCACCAACTGATCAATCATGGCCAGTTCTTGTAGCCAACTTCGCCCTAGTAGATTTGGTCCTTCGCTCCCAACTACTACTACAGGTAAGTCCTTTTCTTTGTTTTCGTGCTGCACCTTCACTTGTGCCATGCCTAGCACGTCTAGCTTCTCTCCTGTGTATGTTTTTAATTTTAATGAACAGGGATTTAATTCTGCTGTGTCTGTTTTCTTCCACAGTTGTGTATATTGCTGTTTACTTAATATGGTTACTCCACAGCCTGTATCAACTTCAAATGTTACTTTCATTCCATTAACATTCATGGTACGCGTGATGGGCGCTACCTTGGTCAGCTCCTCTGACGTGTTGTAAATTGTGTGAAAACCCATGTCTTCTGTATCACTTTCTCCCTCCCCTCTCAGTTGATTCGCTCGCTGTTCCTTTCCTGGGCCCTTGTTTTCATACTTTTGCCCATTAACTGTCGCTTTCAGCACCTGTGCGCTGTCCACCTTTATTCTACATGCTTTCTTAATGTGCCCTCGCTTGCCACAATTATGACACAGCTCAGTGGCAAATTTGCACTCGGCGGCATTGTGCTGGCCTTTGCAGCGATAACAACTGGGGAATTTGTGCTGAGTTTTGTCAGTCGACACTTTGTGGACACCTACTTGGGTCTTAGGCACACGAACATGCGTTGCTGTGTCCTCTGTTAGCTTCCCTTGCATCTCTCTCACATCTTTAGCTGCTGTTTCCATCGCTTGGCATAATTCCAAAGCCTTCACAAAAGTGAGTTTTGTTTCAGATAAAAGTCGCCGTTGCATTCGGTCATCATTCACTCCACACACAAGTCTGTCTCTTAACATTTCTTCCAATGAGTCTTTGTAATCACAGTGCAGTGTTAATTTCTTCAATTCTGCCACATACTCTGCTATGGACTCAGTGTTCCTCCTTATGCGTGAATTAAATTTGAATCGTTGCACGATTTCACTCGGTTTGGGGCTGAAGTGCTTCTGAAGCTCAGCAGTAAGCTGGTCGTACGTTTTATCTTTCGGTAATGCAGGGCTTATTAAATTTCTCAACAAGCTGTAAGTAGTTGCACCAACTCCACTCAACAGTACAGCCTTCCTTTTGTCTGGCTCCTCAATGTCATTAGCTTGGAAGAAAAAGTCCAACATTTCACTATATTCTTCCCATGACTGAGTCGAGTTATCAAAAGGGGTTACCGTTCCGATTACAGCCGCCATTGCTCGTCGTGGTGGGGAAACCTCGTTTTTCCTCCTCTGAACTTGCACTCGAACTACTGGAGTCACTTGAGTTCGCCACACTTGCAATGTTCTCTGTTTCTCGCCGCTGATTTTTTTCTTTTAATCCTCGTCGCCAATTGTGTGATATCCTACCGTGTAGCAATGATCACACTTGAGTTATTTCTTTGGCTAACTCTGCCATTTATTCTGCAACACACATATAAGACTGAACATGGATTCTGCGCGGGGTTTTTACACTCTTGTTCTAATGTGTCCCCTTAATAGTAGTGCTGAACAATACAGGTAGTTCCCCCTAGAGGCATGTGCCAGTAATGTTTTAAATTAGACTTGCAGTCTACCACACTAACTAACTAACCTGCACTTATATAGCGCTTTTCTAGTCACAAAGACCACTCAAAGCGCTTTCATTAATACTAACCCTCTATTCTAAGGGCCTATAGGAAACAAATATCTAGGGACAATTTAGAACAGCCAATTAACCTAACATGTATGTTTTTGGCATGTGGGAGGAAACCGGAGAAATCCCGGAGTAAACCCACGCAACACGGGGAGAACATGCAAACTCCACACAGATCACTGTTGGTCGGGGGCTGGGATCGAACCCACGATCCCACGATCCCCACAATCCCCCGGCCAAGGGTAAACTGTGCTGCCGCAGTGCTAACCACTGCGCCACCGTGCACCGTGCAGGACATCAGTAAATGAGCAGGAAGATGGACGTGGAGAAGAGACACGGGACACGAGCATGATCCTCCCTGAAAAAGCAAGCACACCACTTTGGAACATGCCCACAGCACCCTCTAGCAGAAACATGTGGCAAAAAGATTTTTAAGATAGCAGGCCAGATTGGCGAGCTAGGGCAGAAAGATCGGTTAACTTTCTCGAGCCTTGCCAGACAGATTGAAAGTGGGCTTAGTAAAGGCTACCCAGAACTAGAGATCACTGATGCTGTTATTCGTGCCATCACACCAGGCCAGCAGTGAAGAAGTTATCTAGAAGGAAAAGACAAACTGACGCTCCCTGTCCTTCGACATATTCTTAGATGCCATTATCAGGAGAAAGGGGCTACGGAGTTATATAGACAACTAACCTCGGAAGCTCAGGGCAGTAAAGAAACCCCTCAAAACTTCCTTATAAGGACAATGGACCTGAGGCAGAAGATCTTGTTTGCTTCTCAGGAGACGGAAAGTAGTTTAAAGTATGATCCAGCACTAGTCCAGAGTCTTTTTATGCACACTGTCTTAACAGGCCTGCAAAACGACAATGTTAGACGTGACCTACAGCCCTACCTCCTACAGATAAACACAACAGATGAACTGTTAATGGAAACTGAACATTGCTTGCAACAACAAAAAGGAAAGACAGGACAAAAGGAAACATGTTGCTCCATCTAAAGTAATGAATGTGAACACTGCAGTCAAGTGAAGCCCAGGTTGAAAAGAAAAATACAAACCAACAGCACACAGTGACTTTGTCCCCTGATCTGCTATCTGAAATTAAATAAATGCACTCTGATATAGTGTTGTTAAAAGACTTGAAATCTGAGGTCTGCCAAATTTGAGAAACCATGCAAAAGTCAACCCCTGCCCCACCACAACCTTTATCACAAAGCAAAGAACCCGCACATGTGTCTGCCACTTACCCAGTGTTTTCTTCCCCTCAGTCATCATCCTATAAGCCTGAGTCAAATGCTATGCCCCTCTATTACCAGCAGCCACCAGTCCCACAGCACAATTACCAGCAGACTTACAGCCAGGGGCAGCTGCAGGGAACAGCCTAGTTCCAGCAAAGGTTCGCACCTCAGTGGTATTACCCAGCACCACAGCCCCCACCAAGGTGTTTCTCCTGTACTCAGACTGGTGAAGACTACTGTCGACATTGCTTCAGGTGTGGAAGTCATGAGCATTTCACAGCAGGTTGTAAAGTGCAGAGACCATCAGAAACCATATGAAAGGGCTCTTTAAAATTAAACAGGGTTGCTCCCACAGGGCACGGGGCAGCCAGCAAAACAAGTAAGTCCCAATTTTGTGCAAACTGTGAAAGAGAAGAAAACAGAGTAAAATTTAAATGTTCCTCGGTGTGTAAAACAACACAATACTGTTCAAAAGAATGTCAAAAGACTAATTGGCCAGTACATAAAGAACAACGTAAACCATATGTGTGCTTAGCTGTGAAGAAGGTAACTCAGCCATGTGAGAAAGTTAAGTGTCAGGAAAACACTGTACCAAAGAAAATACCGACTGTCAGAGAGCTGGTAGGCAAAAAGTGTCTCATAAGTTGTTTCGTAAACAGACAGAATGTCCAAGCACTTTGGGATACAGGCTCATAGGTCTGTGCCATAGATGAGGTTTGGAAAGAAAATTTCTTACCTGATGTATCATTAAGAGATGTCACAGAGCTTATTGATTCATGTGATCCTCTGCACCTTGAAGCTGCTTACGGTACAGACATGCCCTATATTGGTTGGCTTGAAGTACCCTTTAAGCTCACAGCTAATGATAATGAGTTAGTGATACCCATATTGGTGCTTAAGGGTGAACAACAACAGTGTCCTATCATAGGCTTCAATGTTATTGAACAATTAGTGTTGGATAGTGTGCAGGGCAAGAAGAAGCCAGGTGGCAAAAAAACTGATAAAGGCAGTTAGAACAGCTTTTCCTTACCTCAGGAAAAACAAAGCAGGGATCTTTATCAATGCAGTGAGTATTGGGCAGACAGATGAACATAATGTGAGGACAACAAACGAGAGGGTAAGTGTACCTAAAAACAGCTCATTACAGATTGAGTGTAGAGTATAAGCCCCACCTTTTAGAGAGAACAAAAACCTGATTTTTGAGCCTAATGAGAACCGCTGCTGGCCTGAAGGATTAGAGTTTTGTGACACCCCGGTTTCAGTAAAGGCAGGTAGAGCCCAAAAAAATCTTTGTTAGTGTGCAAAATCCCGCAAGTCATGACATTACACTGCCTGGAAGGACTGTTATTGGAACTGTGCAGCCGGTAAGATCAGCCTACCCTATCAATCTGTTCAATACTGAAGAGTCACCACCTGTATCTGTCCACCATGTCCAAGCTCAGACATCCTCTAAAAGCACACCTGCCCATGAGCAATGGGACCCTCCTGTTGACTTGACCCACCTTGATGAAAAACAGAGACAAGTAGTCAGCCAGATGTTAAGAGAGGAGTCAGGCTCATTCTCCCGTACTGATGATGACATAGGCTGTATCAGCAATTTGCAAATGAAGATTTCAATAAAGGACACTAAGCCAGTATCAAAAACTTATCTCTCAGTCCCAAAACCGTTATTCAAAGAAATGAAAGACTACTTACAGGATTTGATAGCACGAGGATGGGTTGAAAAGTCCACATCATCCTATTCTTCCCCTGTCATCTGTGTAAGAAAGAAGGATGGTACCTTGCACTTATGTATAGACTACAAAGAGCTCAACAGAAAAACTCACCCACACCGCCACCCAATACCGAGAGTGCAGGACATTATGGACAATCTGGGAGGAAACACACTCTTTTCACTGCTTGATCAGGGAAAGGCATGTCACCAGGGGTTTGTTGCCAAAGACAGTAGACACTTTGGGGATTATATGAATGGATCAGGATTCCATATGGACTCATGTCAGCACCCGCCATATTTCAGCGTTGCATGGAAGAGTGCTTGGATGGGTTAAGGGATGAAATATGTGTGCCTTATGTTGACGATATCCTTGTTTTTAGCAGGACATTTGCAAACCATGTCAATGATGTCGGGAAAGTTCTGCAATGTTTGAGAAAGCATGGAATAAAACTGAAACCCAGAAAATGTGAACTGTTTAAAACTAAAGTGCGATACCTTGGGAGGATTGTGTCTGCTGAGGGGAATCAGATGGACCCAGCTGACACTGCTGCTGTAATGTCCCTGAAAGACAAACCACCAGGTACTGTAGGTGAGCTGCGAGCCATTTTAGGACTGTTAAGTTATTATCGGCAGTACATCCAAGACTTTTCACGTATTGCTAGCCCCTTGTATGACCTCCTTAAAGCCCCTGTACAGGCTGAAACCATGCAAAATAGAAACAAAAACGGAAAGTGGCACACAAAACAGAACAACAGAGGAACCCCATCTAATACTCCAATCGAATGGAAGGATGTGCATCAGTCATCATTGGAGCAGTTGATAGACTGCCATCTAAAGCCCCCTGTCCTTGGTTTTCCAGAGTTTTCAAAGCCTTTTATCCTTCACACTGATGTATCCAACCAGGGACTGGGTGCTGTATTGTATCAGAGACAGAGCGGGAAGCTTTCAGGTTCAGGTTCAGGTTCAGGTTACTTTATTTGTACCCGTAGGTAGATTTGTTTTGCAGTCTGGTGATATCCATATTTACAAGCCACAAATTACATTCAACATAGACACAAACACAGGCACACATGAAATTGACTATGAACATGATAAAAATACTCAAGGCTCCATCAATCAGGGTATAAAAAGACAAAGAGATGAGAGAAAAACCAGAGGTAAGAGAGAAGAGTCATATTAAAAGTTAAAAACTGGGACTTCCGGTCTGGACGCCATGGCGACTGCAGCTTAACACTGAAGCTCTCAGACTCAATCCAGGATAACACCTTGAAAATCAAACTTAACGGATTTTTGGAGGAGTGAAAATCAAAAGACAAAATCATCATGTCTAAAGGAAAACAGAAGAAACTGAAATTCTCCAGGCTAGGACACGTATCGGCCGGAGAATCTGAACTGGAAGATCCCCGTTCAGAAGACGAGGAGCTGGTGATAGCTAACAAAAGGGTTAGCCTGAAATCACTATTTGAGGAACTACGACGATTTCGCCGAGATGTTACGGCCGAATTTCGGGAATTCAGAGAAGAATTGAAAAGGACAAACAGCAGAGTGGACCAGGCCGAGAACCGAATCTTGGAAACAGAGGATCGAATAAAAGTGCTCGAAGATTCTGTGCTGGACCTACGCAAAAGACAAGCAGCTATAGAGGCTAAGCTAACCGACCAAGAAGGAAAACAAAGAAGAGACAACATAAGAATTCATGGTCTGATAGAAGGAACCGAAAATGGTTTTAACTCAATGGCAGAATGCGTGGAATCCTTACTAAGAGAGAAATTGGATATTCCACAAACCACCGACTTGAAGATAGAAAAGGCACATCGTTCATTAGCCGCTAGGCCGGCGGCGGAAGCGCCCCCACGTTCGGTGTTGGTAAGATTTTCCAATTTCAAAATAAAACAAGAGGTTGTAAGACTGGCCTGGCAGAAAAAAGGATTTATGCACCAGGAGAGAAAAGTCTACGTGGAACACGATTACGCCCCGGAGGTCCTTAAAAAGCGCAGGGAATACAATGACGCGAAAAAGGTGTTAAGAGAGAAGAAATTGCGCTTTCAGACACCATTTCCTGCGAAGTTAAGGGTCTTCTACGGCGATGAAACGTGTCTCTATAATTCGGCGGAAGAAGCAACAGCTGACATGGCGAGAAGAGGCCTCCCGGTAACGGTGTTTAAACCCGCAGCAGACCCGAGTGAGAAGATCAAAGCGCAAACATGGACAACACAAAGACCCTCAAAATCCACGGACCAGCAGCGGGAAACCCAGCACCAGAGCGTCGCGGATAAACTATCCGTTTTCAGGTTGGAATAGCGACCTTTTTTTTTTTTTTTTTTTTTTTTTTTTCCCTTTCTCTTGAATCAATCCGCACATCCAACCCCCCTCATACAAGGTAACAAACATTAAAGGAGATGCATATTCAGCATGTGGTAAAACATTTCATGGAACAATCATATTATTTGAAACAAATAAGTCTTTGTAATAAAAAAAAAAAAACTTGTTAAAATAGAAATGTGACAATAATCCACATGTTCTGCTCATACTAACAAATACTGTTTTTGCGTGAATGTTTGATGTGATGGGGGTGGGAGGGTGCACACAATTTCACAGGGTTTAGGCATAAAAGGGAAAAAAAAAAAAAATCATTACAAGTTTGGATTGGGTTCTGAAACTCACGTTAAAAGCATGGGACTACTTTCAGTGGTACGAGAGGGCCCTCAACACGTAACAGAGTTTGAGGAATTTCCCTCAGAGCCTTCACTCCATCAAGGCTCTTACAGGGTCTTTAAAAAGACCTCAGCTCAGGAAGTTCTTTTGACAGTTTTTTGTTTTAAAGTTTTTTACACTATGTTCTTAATGTTTTTCTTGTTTTTAATGTTCTTTCAGTTTCTGAGTAGCACAAAAGAGGGCCACCACACAGTTATACTAAACAAAACAACACAATGGAGAAACAGGGTGTAACCAAAATAATTTCATATAATGTAAAAGGGATCCTGAATCCAGTTAAAAGATCCAAGATTCTAGGCAAAATGAAAAAAGACAAAGCAGGAATAATACTTTTACAAGAAACCCACCTAACAGACGTGGAACACAATAAACTCAGTAGACAAGGGTTTAAAATGATCTCTTCATCTTCATATAAATCAGGGAGGAGGAGGGGAGTAGCGACATTGATATCAACCAAAATTACATTTGAAAAAAAATCAGAACACAAAGATAAAGAAGGGAGATACAGTTTGGTAACTGGGCGGCTAGAGGGAGAAGATATCACCCTGCTGAATGTGTATGCTCCCCCAGGGGCTAACTGGAAATTTTATAAAAATGTATTCGACCTAATGATAACTAAAGCTCAAGGTTTAGTGATATGTGGTGGGGACTTCAATCTTAGACTGAATCCATACTGGGATGCTTCTGGTAATTCCCCACATCAAAATAACACCCAAAACAGGAAGACTCGGATGCTACTAAAAGAAATGGGAATCTGTGATGTGTGGAGGGAACTCAACCCCAGTGTAAAAGACTATACATTTTACTCAACTCCACATTCATCTTACTCAAGGATTGACTATTTTTTTATGTTTAATAGAGACATTGGTAGAGTAAAAACATGTAAAATAGGACTGATGGATCTCTCCGACCACAGTCCGATCTACATGGACTTAAATATCCAAAAATACACAAATAATACATTTTCTTGGAGGTTAAATTCAAATGTCCTGAAAGGACCATTGAAAGATGAATTGGAGTCAGATATTCTCAGATATTTGGAAGATAACGATAATGGAGAAGTATCCCCTTTAATACTGTGGGATGCATGTAAAGCTGTAATAAGAGGAAAGATTATTGCAAAACTGGCAACCCAAAAGAAACTAAGACAAGAAAAACTATCCACATTAGAGTCAGAACTTAGGAACCTAGAAAAAGAACACAAAGGCAACACTCATTCTACTGACTCGCTCAAGATTAAGGAAATTAAAAACCAAATAAATGAGATCTACACAATAGAAATCCAGAAGAAACTTACATTTCTGAAACAAAAATACTATGAAGCAGGCAGTAAATCGGCAAAATTGCTAGCCTATAAATTGAGGAAACATCAAACAGAAAGAGCAATCTACAAAATCAGAGACCCAGTATCAAAGGAAATAAAATTCAGAATTCAGGATATTCTTAAAAACTTCGAGAATTACTATAAGAACTTATACTCCCACAAAAAACATAAAAACGCATCCGAGGCATTCCTAAACACATTAAACCTTCCCCAACTTACGGAGTCACAAAATAAAACACTACTGTCAGAAATACATCCTAAAGAATTGGAAAAAGCAATTATGAAACTTAAAGCTAACAAATCCCCAGGAGCTGATGGCTATACAGCAGAGTGGTACAAAACCTTTAAACAGCAACTATCTCCTCTCCTCCTGAAAACATTTAATTATGTCCTCCACACAGGGGAAATCCCCCCCTCCTGGAGAGAAGGGGTCATTGCAGTTATACCTAAACCTGAAAAGGATAAACTAGAGTGCTCCAACTACAGACCAATCAGTGTACTAAATCAGGACTATAAGCTTTTTACCATTATCCTTGCCAAAAGGTTAGAGAATATACTGACAGACCTAATTCATTTAGACCAAACAGGTTTTATAAGACAAAGACAGACACAAGACAACATTCGACGCACTTTACACATAATTCATCATATAAAAAAATATAACTTAAATGCAGTCATATTAGGATTAGATGCTGAAAAAGCATTCGATTCGGTTGACTGGTCTTTTCTATACAGAATCTTATCCAGTTTCAATTTTCATAACAACTTCATTAGAACTATACAGGCATTATATAAAAAACCAACAGCTAAAATAAGGATTAACGGTAATTTATCATCATCTTTTGAACTGGAAAGAGGATGTCGTCAGGGCTGCCCCCTGTCTCCACTGCTCTTTGCAATCTTCATAGAACCTCTGAGCCAATGGATAAGACAAAACCAAAAAATTCAAGGTATTACACTTGGTCAGAAGGAACATAAAATAGCACTCTTTGCTGATGACATTTTAATATACCTAGGGCAGCCGGACACTTCTTTACCAGAACTAACCTCAGTTTTTTCAGAGTATGGAGATTTATCGGGGTACAAATTAAATATGCATAAAACCCAAGTTTTAACATTCAACTATGACCCAAATCATTATTCACTAAGCAAACTCAAAACTAACTGGGAGTCGGAATCTATGAAATATCTGGGGGTCAATATCCCGAAACAACTCAACAAAATTATATCACTAAACTATGATCCACTGGTGACAAAAATAAAATCTGACCTAGCAAGATGGAATATGATACCATTCTTGGGTATTGCACAAAGAATTGAAGCAGTCAAAATGAATATACTTCCACGTCTTCTATACCTTTTCCAAACAATACCGGTAGAACCTCCCAAAAAAACATGGCAGGAGCTGGACAGAAGGATCTCAAGATTCATATGGCAGGGCAAGAGACCTAGAATCAGATATAGAACCCTACAGCTAAACAAAGACAAAGGTGGGCTCGCGCTGCCAAATATCAGGGACTACTTTAAAGCCGCACAAATTAAAACTTTAGTAGAGATATGTAACCCAGTCTACTCTGCACAATGGAAGGAGATCGAATGCCAAATAACAAGTGACATCCCCCTACAGGCGATAATAGGGAACAATGTCTTACCTAAGCTTTTGAATAACACTAACCCGTGGATAGAGACCCCGCTAAAAATTTGGTTTAAGATAGTCAGAGAGAATCAAACTAAAGAGCCCTATCGACTTCTGCAATGGATCGCCTATGATCAGGACTTTACTCCTAATAAAACAGACACCAGATTTAAAAAGTGGAAGGAGAAGGGGCTGATAAAATATTACGATTTTTTTAAAGGGCAAATCTTAAGAAGTTTTGAAGATTTGAAAAAACAAGGCCTAATAAATCAAGACCTTTACAGGTTCTTCCAGCTTAGACACCACATAAACAATATACTTAAAAAGGAGGTTTTGGAAAGGGCCCAGTCAGGTGTTCTGAAGGTCTTCTTAATGGCATATAAAGGGATCCCAGGGATCAGATACATTTCTAAAATATACCAAGGTCTTCAAGACTTAAAAGGAGACAACACATCTTATATAAAAGAGAGATGGGAAAAAGAGGGGAATTTCACTTTACATCTGGAAATATGGGAAAAGCTAAATAAACAGCAATGGAAAAGTACCTCATCCCTGCAGTGGAGAGAATTTGGATGGAAAAACTTGGCAAGATTTTTCAGAACACCTGCACAAATCAAATTTACCCATAAGGGATTGAACTGTTGGCGCTTGTGTGGTGAAAAGACTGCAAATCATTTTCATGTGTTTTGGTCATGCCCAGTTATCCACCAATATTGGACCAATGTACAGACAATATTGGGGAAAATATTCAAAATTACAGTTCCCTTTTCTTTTGTAACTTTGTATTTGGGTTTACTACCGGACTCACTGGAAAGACGAGGAGAAAAATACTTATTCAATGTTTTAATATTGGCAAGCAAAAAAGCTCTAACTAAAAAATGGATGTTGAAGGACTGTCCTACACCTGAAGATTGGACTAACGTGATCCAAGACATTTACTCGATGGAAAAGTTGACATTCGCACTAAGACAGGACATGGATGGGTTCATGAACTTTTGGCAACCCTGGACCGCATATGTGTCTTCCATTAGATCTAATCTTTGACAAATACCATTTCAATAATGGTTCTGCTCTTTGTTCCAATGCTACTCAGATGCTCTTTTATCTTTATTTACTTACTTTTTCTTTTTGTTTGTTTTTTACTGGTTTGTTTGGTTTTTTTTTGTTTTTTGTTTTGTTTTTTTTTTCTCTTTAATTTCACCTTTTCTTTCACTTTAAAAAAAAAAAAAAAAAATAAGGGGTGTTGTAAGAATTAATCTTCCAATGTTGTCAGATATCAGAAAATAAGGGAACATGTGATGAAAATGTAAACACTGCATTGCTGTAACGACCTGTATACCCTTTACAAAAACTTAAAAAAAAAAAAAAAGTTAAAAACTAGTCAAAGAGGTTAAAAACTCAAAGGTCTAAAACTCAATAAAATATTTAGAACCCAAGTAACATCCTACAAAAATAAGTAAATATAAAATGGAGTTAATAAATAGGTACCTAAATTATGTTCAATATTTTGTTACAACTTGTTCAACTCTTTGACAGCAGCAGGAATAAAGCTGTTTTTGTAGCGCTGGGTTTTACTTTTTGGGACAGCAAACCTCCGTCTTGAGGGAAGAAGCTGAAAGTTGCAGTGCAAAGGGTGGGAGTCATCATTTAAAATGGAGGTAGCCATCCTCTGTACTTGTCTGGTGTACAGGGATGTCAGGCTCAGCTGTGACTCACCAAGCAAACGACTGGACCATCTAACTACCTGATCCAAGGATTTCCCCTGTTTTCCTGCTTTGTGTGATTGCTTACGGCTCCCGTACTTTAACTGCAGCAGAGAAAAATTATCACCTGCACTCAAGCAAGTTAGAGTTCTTAGCACTCAAATGGGCAATCACAGAGAAATTTCGTGACTACCTTTATTATGCACCATTCTTCACCGTGTACAGCGACAATAATCCACTGACCTATGTACTGTCTACCGCCAAACTGAATGCAACTGGGTGCCGTTGGGTGGCAGAACTTGCTGATTTCCACTTCGCAATCAAATACCGCCCTGGCAAGGAAAATATTGATGTAGACAGCTTGTCCAGGATGCCTTTGGATATTGAAACAGCTATGAAAGAGTGCACCGAGGAAATGTCATATGATGTCATCGGTGCAGCTACACAAGCGGTAGAAAACCAAGATAATTCTGGTGTGTCTTGGTCCATGGGTGTCTCAATTCAGTACGCAACAGTAGATTCAAAGACAACCTTGATCCCCCTTACAACTGAACAAATCAGACATGACCAGAAAAATGATCCGACTATTGAACCAGTGGTTCGGTACAAACTGGCAGGAGCAAATCCAACTGGACAAGAACTAAAACAACTCAGCTCACAGATCACCTGTCTCCTAAGAGAATGGGACAAACTAGAGACTAATGATAGTGGTGTGCTGTACAGAAAAACTTCAAACAGACAACAGCTGATGCTCCCCTAAAAACATAAAGGTACAGTGTTCAAGGAACTGCATAATGAGATGGGTCAAAAGGGTGTGGACAGAACAACGTCACTAATAAGGGACCACTTTTATTGGCCATATATGCAACGAGAAATAGAGGAGTATGTTACAAAGAAATGTGCGTGCCTGAAACAAAAGAAGCCAAGCCATGAATCAAGAGCACCCCTAACAAGCATTGTTACTACTCAACCATTTGAACTTGTGTCTGTTGACTTCCTGCATCTGGACCAGTGCAAAGGTGGTTATGAATATGTTGTTGTAATCATTGACCATTTCACACGCTTTGCCCAAGCGTATGCTACAACTTCAAAATCAGGGCAAGACTGCCACAGATAAGATCTTAAATGATTATGCACTCAAGTTTGGCTTCCCAACAAGAATACACCATGATCAGGGTGGTGAGATTGAAAACCATCTGTTTACTCAACTAAAGAAGTACTGTGGAGTTGCAGAGTTGAGAACCACCCCCTACAGGCCCCAAGGAAATGGCCAGGTGGAAAGATTTAACAGATCATTACTACAGATGCTAAAGACACTGACAGAAAGACAAAAGACAAACTGGAAAGAATCACAGAACAAGTTGATTTATGCATATAACTGCACTCGCAGTGAAATGACAGGCTTTTCACCCTTCTGTTTGTTATATGGACACTCCCCTCATTTGCCAGTAGACATGCTGTTCAACTTGGGTTCAGAGACCAGTGATGGAAATCATCACAACTACATGGAAAAGTGGAAACAGGGCATGGAAGAAGCTTATGAGATCACCAGACAAAATGCTCACAAAGCTGCAGTGGGAAGTAAGAGACACTTTGACAGTAAAGTGAAAACTTCAGTTCTACAACCAGGTGATCGTGTTTTAGTCAGCAACTTGACTTCACGAGGTGGTCCAGGCAAACTGAGAAATCACTGGGAGGATACTGTTCACACAGTTGTGCGCAGGATGGGTGAGGATAGTCCTGTGTATGAACTCAGACCTGAGAAAGGGAATGGGAGATTCAGGATATTACATTGTAATCATCTCCTCCCATGTGACCACCTACCTCTTGAGACTTCTGTTAAGCCACAACAAAAGAAAAAGAATGTGGTAAAAGTGCAGAAACAGGCTGAGTCAGATGAGGAGGATGACGAGGATGAGTATTGCCCAGTGCCCTTTCAGCAGCAGCAGCCAGAAACATACATATCTGAAGCTGTGAATCCTGTGCCCACTGCCACATTGCCAGAACATGAGCATATTCAGTCGGAGGAAAACATACCTCCTGAGTTAGAGGAAGCACGAGAGCCAAGGAACCGGGACAACAGTCACATGGAGGACTTACCTGTGCAGAATCCTGTTCCCTCACCAACCTCAAGTATATTCAGTCATGAGGAGTTTCAGCGACCACGGCGACAACACAGGCGACCTAAGTTTTTCACATTCAACAGGCTTGGTTCACCAGTTTGTTACCCTCTGAGAGCATGGCAACGACATACAAATGCTCAGGAACCATGGACATACATTGGGCAGCCATACCAATACCAACACTTTCGGCACTAAGCACATACACAAGAATCATTGGACCATGAGTATTTGATACTCGCATGACAGAATGTATGAAAAGAGTTCCAGTCTGTGTCACGCCGCGCCATTCATCAGCGGCGCCACCTGCTCCCGCACCTGCTCGTCATCAACGGCGAGGGATAAAAGCCGTCTCGCCCTGAGCTTCGGCCTGAAGCTGACATAACGCACGGCTCAGGAGACACGCACACACAGGCTTAGAGTAGTTCAAATAGTTTATTAACAGCAGGGGTGAATGAGTGTGTGTCTGCGGGATGCAGATGTGTTGGTGGTGGCGTCTGCTTCAGGCACAGAGGCAGATGACCGTTCGGCCGAGCAACCCTATGGAGAGAGCACAGGGAGAGGGTGACGGGCATACACCAACACAGGATGAATTATGGCAAGAGAAGATCTTACTTGAGTTGTCAGGATAGCTGGCACAGCAAGGGAAACGTAGCCCAGGAGACAGCCACCTGGAGAGCTCCGCGCAGCAGCGAAGGATGGGCGATGGAACGGAGACGTCCGCCGCCGGGGAATCCACCTGTGCAAAGGGGAGCAGACTGGAAAAGGAGGTAAGGGTTCTTACCCAGAATAGCGATGCTGAAGAAAGGAATGCTCACGGCGGTGAGGGAACGAAGTCTGACGGCTTCAGGCCGAGCCTCCGGGCGAGGCGGCTTTTATCCTTCGCCGCTGATGAGGATCAGGTGTGTGAGCAGGTGGCGCCGCTGATGAACGGCGCGGCGTGACAGTACTCCCCCCTCTAGCAGCGCCTCCTGGCGATGGCTTATCCGGGTGCGCTCGGTGGAAGTCCGCGATGAGCGATGGGTCCAACACAAACGACGGGGGCACCCATTGTCGATGCTCGGGCCCATAGCCCTCCCAGTCCACCAAGTATTGCAACCCACGACCCCGGCGCCGGGAGTCCAGGATGGAGGAGACGGACCAGGCCGGGTGGCCACCAATCATCCGGGGCGCGGGTTGCGCTGCAGGAGGAGGGCAAAGGGGGTCGGTGACTGCCAGCTTCACCTTTGATATGTGGAAGGTGGGATGGATGTGGAGGGAGGGGGGAATAGCCACGCGCACAGCCACCGGGTTGATGATCCGGGTGATGGGGAAGGGACCCATGAAGCGCTGTGCCAGCTTCCTCCTCTCGCCTTTTAGGGTGACGTCCTGGGTGGAAACGTAGACAAGTTGCCCAACTCTGTACGCCGGGGCAGGTCTTCTACGCCGGTCCGCCACGGTCTTGTTGCGCTCTGCTGTGCGTAAAAGCGCATGACGCGCGGCGGCCCAGGTGGAGCGGAACTGCCTCACGTGCGCCCTAACTGACGGAACAGTTACCTCGCTCTCCTGCGCTGGAAGCAGCGGGGGGTCGTAACCCAGGGACGCCTTGAAGGGGGACATCCCCGTTGCAGAAGAGCGGGCGGTGTTGTGGGCGTACTCCACCCAGGCGAGATGGTTGCTCCATGATGTCGGCTTGGATCTTGCAACACAGCGGAGCGCAGCCTCCAGCTCCTGATTGGTCCTCTCACACTGCCCGTTAGACTGGGGGTGATGGCCGGAGGAGAGGCTCACCTTGGCTCCGATGGCGTTGCAAAAGGATTTCCAAACCTCGGATGAAAATTGGGGGCCCCGGTCCGAGACCACGTCCACCGGGATCCCATGCAGCCTGACCACGTGTTGGACGAGGAGGCCCGCCGTCTCCAGGGCGGTAGGGAGACCTCGCAGGGGGATGAAGTGTGCCGCCTTGGAGAAACGGTCCACGACGGTCAGGATGGTGTCGAATGAGTTGGAAGCTGGGAGCCCGGTGACGAAATCCAGTGCGATGTGCGACCATGGCCTGCCAGGGACGGGCAGAGGCTGGAGCAGACCCGCTGGAGGGGCGTTTCCCGACTTGCTGGTGGCACAAATTGGACAAGCCCGGGCGTAGCGGGCTGCATCCCTCCGCAGGCCCGGCCACCAAAAGGACCGTTGGAGGAGGCTGATCATCCGAGAGGTGCCGGGATGACAGGTGAGCCGGGAGGTGTGGAGCCAGTGGATGACCTCTCCTCGGACCGCAGACGGAACGAACAGTCTTCCCTCCGGTCCGCCACCAGGATCAGGTTCCACCTCCTGTGCCTTCCGGATCTTGTCCACAATGTCCCAAGAGATAGCTCCCACGACGCACGACCTGGGCAGGATAGTGTGGGGCGTCTCCTCAGCCCCCGCGGGGGTGAACTGTCTAGAGAGGGCGTCAGGCAGGCCGTTCTTGGAGCCTGGCCTGAAGGTGATAGAGAACCGGAACCTGGCGAAGAACAGAGACCAGCGCGCCTGGCGGGCATTCAGGCGCTTGGCAGATCGTAGATACTCTAAATTCTTATGGTCCGTCAAGACCACAAACGGCAGGTCCGCCCCCTCTAACCAGTGGCGCCACTCCTGTAGGGCGAGTTTAATGGCCAGGAGCTCTCTGTCCCCCACATCATAGTTCCTCTCCGCCGGGGACAGGCGCCGGGAGAAGAAGGCGCACGGTCGCTTGGCGCCATCGTCCGGTGATCGCTGGGATAACACTGCTCCCACTCCCGTGTCCGATGCGTCCACCTCCACAATGCACTGCAGCGCGGGGTCAACCTGGCGAAGGACCCGGGGGGAGGAGAACTCCGCCTTCAGCGCCTTAAAGGCAGCATCGACCTCTTCGGTCCACCAGAACGGGACCTTCGGGGACGTGAGGCGGGTCAGTGGTCCGACGATCCAGCTGAAATTCGGGACAAAACGGCGGTAAAAATTGGCGAAGCCAACAAACTGTTGCACCTGCTTCCGAGATGTGGGAGTAGGCCACTCCACCACCGCCTTCACCTTCTCTGGGTCCGGGAGCACCTGGTCTTGGGCGATGATGAATCCCAGGAAGGATGTGGTCCTAGCGTAAAACTCGCACTTCTCAGCCTTCACGTATAAACGATTCTCCAGCAGTCTTTGAAGGACCCGCCTCACATGGATCCGGTGCTCGTCTCTGGACTGAGAGAAGATCAGAATGTCGTCCAGGTAGACGAACACGAAGAGGCCGATGAAATCCCGGAGGACGTCATTGATGAGGCGCTGAAAGACGGCAGGGGCGTTGGTCAGCCCGAACGGCATGACGAGATACTCAAAGTGGCCGTTCGGGGTACGGAAGGCTGTTTTCCATTCATCTCCCTCCCGGATCCGGACGAGGTGGTAAGCGCTGCGGAGGTCCAGCTTGGTAAACCAGGTCGCCCCCTGGAGGGAGTGGAAGGCAGTGTCCATGAGGGGCAGGGTGTAACGGTCCCTCTCAGTGATGTCATTAAGTGCTCGGTAGTCAATACAGGGACGGAGGGAACCGTCCTTCTTCCCTACAAAGAAAAACCCCGCCCCCACGGGTGATGACGATGGGTGGATAATCCCAGCGCTCAGTGATTCCTTCAGGTACGTATTCATAGTCTCCTTCTCCGGCGCCGACAGGCTGTAGAGCCGACCAGATGGCAGGGGGGCCCCCTGGCGGAGATTGATGGCACAGTCATATGGTCGATGCGGGGGAAGAGACATAGCTTTTGACTTGCTGAATACCATACCCAGGTCGTGAAAATCTGGGGGCACCAGTGACAGGTCCGGGGGTGCTGTATCCGCCACAGGAGGAGCCGCGGACGGGAAGCAGGCAGCGGACTGAAGGCAGGTGCCCATGCAGAAGGTACTCCACGCCGACACCCCAGCTGACCTCCAGTCCAGGACAGGATTGTGGAGGCGTAGCCAGGGATACCCCAGGATGACGGGCGACACAGAGTTGGGCAGGACGTAGAAAACCATTTCCTCCCGGTGGTTCCCTGAGATGATGACTGGGACAGGAATGGTTTGATGGGTAACTCTCCCAAGGGAGGCACGGGAGAGATGGACCAGGGAGATGGGGTGTTTGAGCGCCTGACAGCGGATGCCCAATCAGGTTGCCAGGCCTTGTGAAATGAAGCTGCCCTCTGCGCCCGAATCCACCAGTGCGTGGGTGAGGTGCCCAGTGGAATTGTGGCAAAAACGGATGGGCAGCTTTAATTGAGTGAGGGGACTTTGCCGATTGACGTCCGCGAGGCCCCCTACAGTGACTCGCGGACCCCACCGTTTGGCTTTTGTGGGCAAAGCTCTACCGTGTGTTGATTGTCTCCGCAATACATGCAGAGACCCAACTCACGGCGGCGCTGTCTCTCTGCCAAGGAGAGCTTTGCCCAGCCCGTCACCATCGGCTCCGACTCCTCGGGGCACGATGGTGGCGGCGTCGCCAGGGGGCGAGCTTGGGGCAGGCGTAGCAGAACTCCTCGAGGGCGAGAAGCAGACGGCTTCCGTCCTGAGGAGCGCTCGCGCAGCCTGTTGTCCAAGCTGATCGCTAATGAGGTTAGCTCCGCTAACGTTCCGGGGATATCCCGTCCAGCCAGTTCATCCCTCAGATCACTATTGAGGCTGCGGAGAAACAGGCCGCAGAGGGAGCGCTCCTCCCAGCCCAGTTCCTCCGCCGCTACCCGGTATTCGATGGAATAATCCGCGGCCGACCGGCTTCCCTGCTGGAGAGCGAGAAGCCGATCGACCTGGACCGCCTCGGAACGGGAGTGATCAAACACCTCCAGGAAGCACCTCACGAACTCGGCATAGGTGAGGGTGGCATAACTGGGTCTCGCCATAATAGCGTAGGCCCAAGTTAAAGCACGCCCCTCCAGGAGGTTCCCTATGTAGCCGATCCGGCTGTGATCTGAGGGAAAGTCTCCGGGCACACGGTCAAACACGGACTCGCACTGCATCACAAACCCCCGCGCTCCGCCGAGCTTTCCGCTAAAGCGGGCGGGGGTCGGAATTGGTGTGAGTCGGGCCGGTGCCACTGGAGCTGGCTGGACGGCCACCGGAACAGCAGGAGCTGCGCCACCCTGAGGAGCCGGGGGGAACGGCTGCTGGGGGTCCAGGCGGTCCAATCGGCCAGTGATAGTTATCAATTGATTCAGGATAACCTGCTGTTGATAAGCAATTTGATCCACTCTAGCCTCGAGAGTGGTAAGCCGGTGTGCGAGCCCGCCGTCTGCCGAGCCGCTCTGCTGAAGCCGTACTGACATAACGCACGGCTCAGGAGACACGCACACACAGGCTTAGAGTAGTTCAAATAGTTTATTAACAGCAGGGGTGAATGAGTGTGTGTCTGCGGGATGCAGATGTGTTGGTGGTGGCGTCTGCTTCAGGCACAGAGGCAGATGACCGTTCGGCCGAGCAACCCTATGGAGAGAGCACAGGGAGAGGGTGACGGGCATACACCAACACAGGATGAATTATGGCAAGAGAAGATCTTACTTGAGTTGTCAGGATAGCTGGCACAGCAAGGGAAACGTAGCCCGGGAGACAGCCACCTGGAGAGCTCCGCGCAGCAGCGAAGGATGGGCGATGGAACGGAGACGTCCGCCGCCGGGGAATCCACCTGTGCACAGGGGAGCAGACTGGAAAAGGAGGTAAGGGTTCTTACCCAGAATAGCGATGCTGAAGAAAGGAATGCTCACGGCGGTGAGGGAACGAAGTCTGACGGCTTCAGGCCGAGCCTCCGGGCGAGGCGGCTTTTATCCTTCGCCGCTGATGAGGATCAGGTGTGTGAGCAGGTGGCGCCGCTGATGAACGGCGCGGCGTGACAGAAGCCGTCAGACTTCGTCCCTCACCGTTGTGAGTCACTTCCAAAACTTCAGCGCAAAAATTTGGGTAAGAAGCCCTTACCTTCTTTTTCTCCAGTCTGCTCCCCTGTGCACAGGTGGATTTCCCGGCGGCGGACGACGTCCTTCCAATGCCCATTCCTCGCTGCTGCACCGAGCTCTCCAGGTGGCTGTCTCCCGGGTCTCGTCCCTTGCTGTGCCAGCTATCCTGTCCATCCAAGTAAGTCCTTCTCTCGCCATAATCTCCTCTGTGTTGGTGTATGCCCGTCACCCTCTCCCTGTGCTTTTTCCATAGGGTTGCCCGGCTGTACGGTCACCTGCCTCTGTGCCTGAAGCAGACGCCACCACCAACACATTGACATCTCACAGACACGCACTCATTCACGCCTGTTGTTAATAAACTATTTGAACTACTCTGAGCCTGTGTGTGCATCTCCTGAGCCGTGCGTTATGTCAGTACGGCTTCAGCAGAGCGGCTCGGCAGACGGCGGGCTCGCACACCATCTTACCACTCTCGAGGTTCGAGTGGATCAAATCGCTTATCAACAACAGGTGATCCTGAATCAATTAGTAGCAATAACAAACCGATTGGACCGCCTGGACCCCCAGCAGCCGTTCCCCCCGGCTCCTCAGGGTGGCGCAGCTCCTGCTGTTCCTGCGGCTGTTCAGCCAGCTCCGGTGGCACCGGCCCGTCTCACACCAATCCCGACCCCCGCTCGCTTTAGCGGAAAGCTCGGCGGAGCGCGGGGGTTTGTGATGCAGTGTGAGTCTGTGTTTGGCCCAGTTATGCCAGTTATGCCAGTTATGCCACCCTCACCTATGCCGAGTTCGTGAGGCGCTTCCTGGAGGTGTTCGACCATTCTCGCACCGAGACGGTCCAGGTCGATCGGCTTCTCGCTCTCCAGCAGGGAAGCCGGTCAGCCGCGGACTATGCTATCGACTACCGGGTAGCAGCGGAGGAATTGGGCTGGGACGAACGTTCCCTCTGTGGCCTGTTCCTCCGCAGCCTCAATGACGATCTGAGGGATGAACTGGCTGGACGGGATGTCCCCGGAACGCTAGCGGAGCTAACCTCACTAGCCATTAGCTTGGACAACAGGCTGCGCGAGCGCTCCTCAGGACGGAAGTCGTCTACTTCTCGCCCTCGGGGAGCCTCGCTGCGCCTGCCCCAAGCTCGCCCCCTGGCGACGCCGCCACCATCGCGCCCCGAGGAGTCGGAGCCGATGGTGACGGGCTGGACAAAGCTCTCCCCGGCAGAGAGACAACGCCGCCGTGAGTTGGGTCTCTGCATGTATTGCGGAGACAGTCAGCACACGGTGGAGCTTTGTCCACAGAAGCCAAACGGTGAGGTCCGCGAGTCACTGTAGGGGGCCTCGCGGACGTCAATCGGCAAAATCCCCTCACCCAATTGAAGCTGCCCATCCGTTTCTGCCACAACCCCACTGGGCATCTCACCCACGCACTGGTGGATTCGGGCGCAGAAGGCAGCTTCATTTCACAAAGCCTGGCAACCCGATTGGGCATCCGCTGTCAGGCACTGAGAAACCCCATCTCCCTGGTCAATCTCTCTCGTGCCTCCCTTGGGAGAGTTTCACATCAGACCGTCCCCGTCCCAGCCATCATCTCAGGGAACCACCGGGAGGAGATGGTTTTTTACGTCCTGCCCAACTCTGTGTCGCCCGTCATCCTGGGGTATCCCTGGCTACGCCTCCACAACCCTGTCCTGGACTGGAAGTCAGCTGGGGTATCGGCATGGAGCACGTTTTGTATGGGCACCTGCCTTCAGTCCGCTGCCTGCTCCCCGTCCGCTTCCTCCCCTGTGGCGGACGCAGCACCTCCGGACCTGTCTCTGGTGCCTCCGGAATTTCACGACCTGGGTATGGTGTTTAGCAAGACGAAAGCTATGTCTCTTCCCCCTCATCGGCCCTATGACTGTGTCATCAACCTCCGCCAGGGGGCCCCCTTACCTTCTGGTCGGCTCTACAGCCTGTCTGCGCCGGAGAAGGAGACAATGAACACCTACCTGAGGGAATCACTGAGCGCTGGGATAATTCGCCCATCGTCGTCACCCGTGGGGGCAGGGTTCTTCTTCGTCGGGAAAAAGGACGGGTCCCTCCGCCCCTGCATAGACTACCGTGCGCTCAACGATATCACTGAGAGGGACCGTTACACCCTGCCCCTCATGGACACTGCCTTTCACTCCCTCCAGGGGGCGACCTGGTTTACCAAGCTGGATCTACGCAGCGCTTACCACCTCGTCAGGATCCGGGAGGGAGATGAATGGAAGACAGCCTTCCGTACCCCGAACGGCCACTTTGAATACCTAGTCATGCCGTTCGGGTTGACCAACGCTCCTGCCGTCTTTCAGCGCCTCATCAACGATGTCCTCCGGGATTTCATCGGCCTCTTCGTGTTCGTCTACCTGGACGACATCCTTATCTTCTCCAGGTCCAGGGACGAGCACCAGGTCCATGTGAGGCGGGTCCTCCAAAGACTGCTGGAGAATCGGCTCTACGTGAAGGCTGAAAAGTGCGAATTCTACGCTAGGACCACATCCTTCCTGGGATTCATCATCTCTCAAGACCAGGTGCTCCCAGACCCAGAGAAGGTGAAGGCGGTGGTGGAGTGGCCTACTCCCGCATCCCGGAAGCAGGTGCAACAATTTGTTGGCTTCACCAATTTCTACCGCCGCTTTGTGCCCAACTTCAGCTCGATCGTCGGACCGCTGAACCGCCTCACGTCCCCGAAGGTCCCTTTCCAGTGGACAGAAGAGGTCGCTGCTGCCTTTAAGGCGCTGAAGGCGGAATTCTCCTCCTCCCGGGTTCTTCGCCAGGTCGACCCCGCGCTGCAGTGCATCGTGGAGGTGGATGCCTCGGACACGGGAGTGGGAGCAGTTCTATCCCAGCGGTCACCGGACGATGGTGCCAAACGACCCTGTGCCTTCTTCTCCCGGCGCTTGTCCCCGGCGGAGAGGAACTACGATGTGGGGGACAGAGAGCTCCTGGCCATCAAACTCGCCTTACAGGAGTGGCGCCACTGGCTAGAGGGGGCGGACCTGCCGTTCGTGGTCCTGACGGACCACAAGAACTTAGAATATTTACGATCTGCCAAGCGCCTGAACGCCCGCCAGGCGCGCTGGTCTTTGTTCTTCGCCAGGTTCCATTTTACCATCACCTTCAGGCCAGGCTCCAAGAACGGCCTGCCTGACGCCCTCTCTAGGCAGTTTACCCCCGTGGAGGCTGAGGAGACGCCCCACACCATCCTGCCCAGGTCGTGCGTCGTGGGTGCCATCTCTTGGGACATCAAGAGCAAGATCCGGAAGGCGCAGGAGGTGGAACCTGATCCTGGCGGCGGACCGGAGGGAAGACTGTTCGTGCCATCTGCGGTCCGAGGAGAGGTCATCCACTGGCTCCACACCTCCCGGCTCACCTGTCATTCCGGCACCTCCCGGATGATCAACCTCCTCCAACGGTCCTTTTGGTGGCCAGGCCTGCGGAGGGATGCAGCCCGCTACGCCCGGGCTTGCCCAATCTGTGCCACCTGCAAGTCGGGAAATGCCCCTCCAGCGGGTCTGCTCCAGCCCCTGCCCGTTCCTGGCAGGCCCTGGTCGCACATCGCGTTGGATTTCATCACCGGACTCCCCGTTTCCAACTCCTTTGACACCATCCTGACCATCGTGGACCGTTTCTCCAAGGCGGCGCACTTCGTCCCCCTGCGAGGTCTCCCTACTGCCCTGGAGACGGCGGATCTCCTCGTCCAACACGTGGTCAGGCTGCACGGGATTCCGGTGGATGTGGTCTCGGACCGGGGCCCCCAATTTTCATCAGAGGTTTGGAGGTCATTCTGTAACGCCATCGGAGCCAAGGTGAGCCTCTCCTCCGGCCATCACCCCCAGTCCAACGGGCAGTGTGAGCGGACCAACCAGGAGCTGGAGGCTGCGCTCCGCTGTGTGACCTCATCCAAACCAACGTCCTGGAGCAACCATCTCGCCTGGGTTGAGTATGCTCATAATACCGCTCGCTCTTCTGCTACAGGGATGTCTCCCTTCAAGGCGTCCCTGGGTTATGACCCCCCGCTGTTTCCAGAGCAGGAGAGTGAGGTAACTGTCCCCTCAGTTAAAGCACATCTCAGGCAGTTCCGCTCCATCTGGACTGCCGCACGTAATGCGCTCTTACGCACAGCGGAGCGCAACAGGACTGTGGCGGACCGGCATAGAAGACCTGCCCCGGCGTACAGAGTTGGGCAACGTGTCTACGTTTCTACCCAGGACGTCACCCTAAAAGGCGAGAGGAGAAAGCTGGCACAGCGCTTCATGGGTCCCTATCCCATCACCCGGATCATCAACCCGGTGGCTGTGCGCGTGGCTATTCCCCCCTCCCTCCGCATCCATCCCACCTTCCACGTGTCAAAGGTGAAGCTGGCAGTCACCGACCCCCTTTGACCCCCTCCTGCTGCGCAACCCGCGCCCCGGACGATTGATGGCCATCCGGCCTGGTCTGTCGCCTCCATCCTGGACTCTCGATGCCAGGGTCGTGGGTTGCAGTACTTGGTGGACTGGGAGGGCTATGGGCCCGAGCATCGACAGTGGGTACCCTCGTCGTTTGTGTTGGACCCATCGCTCATCGCAGACTTCCACCGAGCGCACCCAGATAAGCCATCGCCAGGAGGCGCTGCTAGAGGGGGGAGTACTGTCACACCGCGCCATTCATCAGCGGCGCCACCTGCTCCCGCACCTGCTCGTCATCAACGGCGAGGGATAAAAGCCGTCTCGCCCTGAGCTTCGGCCTGAAGCCATCAGACTTTGTCCCTCACCGTTGTGAGTCACTTCCAAAACTTCAGCGCAAATATTTGGGTAAGAAGCCCTTACCTTCTTTTTCTCCAGTCTGCTCCCCTGTGCACAGGTGGATTTCCCGGCAGCGGACGACGTCCTTCCAACGCCCATTCCTCGCTGCTGCACCGAGCTCTCCAGGTGGCTGTCTCCCGGGTCTCGCCCCTTGCTGTGCCAGCTATCCTGTCCATCCAAGTAAGTCCTTCTCTCGCCATAATCTCCTCTGTGTTGGTGTATGCCCGTCACCCTCTCCCTGTGCTTTTTCCATAGGGTTGCCCGGCTGTACGGTCACCTGCCTCTGTGCCTGAAGCAGACGCCACCACCAACACATTGACATCTCACAGACACGCACTCATTCACGCCTGTTGTTAATAAACTATTTGAACTACTCTGAGCCTGTGTGTGCGTCTCCTGAGCCGTGCGTTATGTCAGTCTGTCACTAAATCCATACACAAGAAACACTGGACGATGAGTATTTGATACTCACATGACAGAATGTATGAAAAGAGTTTCAGTCTGTAAATACATTCCTAAATGTTAGATGTTGCAATGGAAGCATTGAACTAATATGCGATTTGAGTATTTTGGTCGTGAAAAGTTTAAATACCTGATTTGTGCTACGGGTCGAGGGTTTTGATGTTGGGGACAACATCTGTTTTGAGGGGGAGTGTGTAACAGGTTAAATGGGTCAGACATGATTAACCCCTTGCACTCTGGTCAATTTCCCTAAAAACGCCTAAAAATAACGTACCCAAAGTAAATCAAAAGCTGTTCTTCAACCCTTTGCAGCATCTTCATGGGGTTGGTCTAATTTAAAAGAAAACACTTTGAATTTTTTGGCAAAACAGTCATAATCTCTCTAAGTGCTCCTGCCACTGAGTAACAGTTATCTAAACTTACTGAACTTGAAGAAAATAAATTTCGCCTGGGTGTTTTTTTGGATACAAATGCTTGCAAATAACACACAGCTGTCAGATCCAGGCTGGAAAATGCAACAGAAATGTAGGACCAAGTGTTATTCAGCTGAGGTCAAAATTTTGTAACAATACCACAAAAAATGAATATATTACACAGATTTTTTTCTCAGGTTGTTCCCAGGCGTTTTTGAACTGTGTCAAATTGTGCCAAATGGCACAGTTTGGAAAAACGTCTGTAACTTTTGAATGATTCAATATAGAAGCTTGATCTTGGGCTCTAATGAAAGGTGACACTCAGGGCTGGGTGTGTGTGTGTGGGGGGGTTGTTTATTCATTCATGAATGAATGAATGAACGAACAAGCCCCCACACACAAAGAAGCATGCCACGTAAAAAATGTGTGGCTTTTTTTTTACAAGAAAAAATAACCTACAGTGCACTAAAAATTATACTAAAATATCTGTAATGTAGAAGATAACAACTCCCATCCCCCCCCCTCCCGCTACAGAGGACGGACATCGCCCATCGCTACATGACAGACCACGGTGACGGTGCGCCGCGGTCTACTACGCACAGTTGTACTAAAATATCTGCAATATATCTGCAATCCGCTACAGAAGAGTAGCGGGGCGGGGGGGCGTTCACGGTCCACTATGTGGCGATGACGCACAGTTGTAATTTACTGATCGGTCAGAAGTCATTTTGATTACAGTTTTCAGGGATAAAGAATAATTTAGCTTATAACACTTACCTGTCCACAACAGCAGTGTCGCTGGCGAACTTCTCTTCCTCATTGTCAGACGAACATGACGCTGGTCCGCTTGTTACGACTCATGGTTCTGGTCACGCGACCCGGTCAAACCATGATTCCATTATTGCGCTTTTGCGCTTCCATGATTGCGGTTTTGGCAAACGATTTTTCAAAACAAATAAGAACAGTAGTAAGAAAAAAAGACTGGCGAACGCGTGTGTGTCACCCAGCGGCTTACACAAAACAGATTTTACGCACAGGACGTATGCTTTCAATTGTCAAACTTCTCTGCTTCAATTGGCTTGCTGTATTCACAGCCGTTGGTAGGCGGGTCCTTCTTGCTAGGTTTTCAGTCATTGGTTCTTCAAGGTTTCAGAAACCCAATTCAAGGCTCTTATTAGTCGAATGAGAGGTCAATCAAATCTAAACCAATCAAAGCACTCCTTTGGCTTTCTGTTTGCAGCTGTGTCTGTAGTGGAAGAACGGAAATGCAGCTTTTTTTTTTCAGTGCGCCCTAGGACGCACAGTGTTTGTCCTAGGGCGCCCTCGTGCGCCCTAGGACGCAGAGACGTGACCGCCCGCGGTATCCAGGAGTGCAAGAGGTTAACCCAATAGCTTCATTCTCCTTTAATTCACTGACTACACTGACTATAGTTTTATATGTTTGATAGAAATGGTTTCATATTAAGTTTTTTATGTGTTTTGGAATTCGTAATTAAGGCTCTTGTATAAGTTTTAATACACAAAGAAAGGCATAAGTTAATTGTTGCTCTGTGATCTGTTGGTCATGCCTCTTTTGCTCCTTGATCTGTTATTTATGCCTTAGGGATGCAGTAGAGGGAGTTTTCGTTCTGCACCTCTCTTAATGCAGACGCGTGAAAGCAACAGACGCATGTGTGATCATTCTCCTTCTCTCACTACTTTCCTTCCCTATTTAAGGGTACAACACTGGCAGAGAAAAAAGTTTGCAACTTCAGGAGCTGAAAATGCCAACTTCATGGCTGGACGTACTAGAGATACAGTCCTAAGTCAGATTTGCCTCAACAAAAGGAATGCACTATATGAATAGAATGAATGAGGTTACAGCCCGCTGAGTGAAAACAAGATGTCACTAAAAGTCAAAGTTCAATTCAATTCAACTTTATTTATATAGTGCCATTTCACAACAACAGTCATCTCAGAGTTTCCAAATCTTCCACACAGTACCTTTAGTCTTAAGCATCATTTCAAGTACACAATGATAATAGCCACAGTAGTAGCATTTGGTGAAAATTTGCGTTTATTTTCTTTTGATAGTTTTCTTTTACGTGTAACACTAATACAAACAATACTTTCCCCTGCAGGATGACAAACATTGAAACATCCGTTGTAAATGAAGTTCTGTTGTGTTCTTATCTAAAAGCAAATTTAACAAGAGGTTCCTCTTTTCAAGGCTCTGCAATGGTGGCAAAAAATGATGACATTTTTCCCCTGGCAAATTTTGATGTAAAGCAGCAGATGGTTTGACATAAGCTTTGACATAAGCTGGACAGAACACTAGGGAGGGGAGTTTGAATGCTGAAAAAACTGTAGACTGATTTAAAATGGGTTTTTTTTCTTCCAATTACCCACCCTGTACAAAAGCTCAAGTCAAATGGGATGGTAAAAAGAACACACAGATGCACAACCCACCAAAAACCCTCTCCAAATTCTGGTTTAAAGTTGTCATGAGTGGTTGAAAAAAAACCTCTGCCTTAAAGTTATAAAACTAATTTAACTGTTGGTAAATATCACGTACAAGCTGTGGGCATTTACCTGTTTGTTTGTTGTTTTATTGTAAGCCACATTTGTGGAGAATTTGTGGTATTGTCACAGTCACACAAACATCTGCCTTAAGTCCTGCAGTGTGTGTACAGTCTTTGCCCCCTGGGGTCAATGTGTGTGTGTGTGTGTGTGTGTGTGTGTGTGTTTCTTGATGTCCTTGTGTGTGTTTCTTGATGTCCTATGCTCATGCAGTACTTCATCTCATAGGTGAAGTACTGCATGAGCATAGGCTGAAACACCTCTTCTTCATCTTTCATGTGGGGCAGAAAGTCCTGTGTGAAAGCCTCTAGTCTCTCTTTCAGCTGCTGGGCATAGTTAAGCTGCTCATATTCACTCTTAATGTTGTGCAGACCCTTTTCAAACAGGGACAACATCTCTGAAAGCTTGTTGTCAGTGTGTACATTAGACACTGTGCAGCAGCGCTGTTGCAACAGTCCAATAATATATTCATTCTCTATTTGTTCATGCATCTTGTACTCTTTGTGTGTGTTTGTAGACAGAGCTCAAATGTTTGTTTTCACAGGGCCACCTGCTTAGGAAAGCTTCACACCACCTCTCTGACACTTTTTTACCTAGACAAATTTGCCCCTTTTCTCCTACTGACTCAGCAAACATCCTAGTCACTCAGAAGAGATATTCCTCTCTGTTTTGACTAAGAGAATGTTTTTTTCTTATTTAAGCATTTAGTCGATTGAAAATTTGCTCCAAAATAGTTGCTCAGGTCCCTGGGTCAATGTGTGTGCATGCTTTTGTACACAGAGCACAGATCTGTGTTTTTGCAAAATGTGGTCTCCCCATTGAACATCTGTTTTAGCCAAGAGAATGGTGGCTTGATGTCTGCCACAGGGGGCCGTGCTTTTAAAAACCTTAAGAGGTGCTCTGAAACCTTACACTGCCAAAAGCAAACGTTAAAACCAACTTGAAACTACCGTGTTCGTTTGTGTGTCTGTGTTTTTTTAAAATCCTTTTACAGACACTCTGATGTGTTTTTTGCAAATTGAAACACTACAAACATGTCACTTTTGATGAGAAGTTTCACCATCATTAACCCCATCCTAACCCTAAACCACAGTATGGACAACAGATTAAAATCACAATCTGTCAGTTTGATGAGAAGTTTCTAATCAAAGGTCATGTTTTCAAAACACTTTTGCTTGACAGCCTAATTATGTGGGGTCATGGGTCATGTTTTCAAAACACTTTTGATTGACAACTAATTATGCGGGGTCAGGGGGGGTGGGGTCAGGGTCAGGTCAGGGGGCATGGCACCTGTCAAAATGAGAAAGGGTGTGTGTACAAGTAGTACCTTTCCTCTCTTATGTATATGGTCATGTGACTGTGCACAGCTCCTTATTACCTCCGCCAGGCCGAAAGGCCAGGAGGAGGTAATGTTTTTGCCGGGGTTTGTCTGTGTGTTTGTCTGTGTGTTTGTCTGTCTGTCTGTCTGTCTGTCTGTCTGTTGGTTAGCAAGATAACTCAAAAACTTTTGGACGGATTTCAATGAAACTTTCAGGCGTTATTGGAAATGGTACAAGGAAGAACTGATTAAATTTGGGGGATGATCCGCATCACCGTCTGCATACAGGAATTTTTTAAAGCATTTTTTTCCACACTGTGACATACGGCCATTTTCAACATGTGCGCAGGCGCAATGGAGGGCGCTGGGCGTCGTGTCTGACCAACACAAACTCCGCCTTCTTCAACGTTTTAGCCACAAAAGCATGCGGAAAACACTGGTGGCCTGGGCCCGCCAGCGTGCCTGTGCCAGCCATAGGCGCTGCGCACATTGCGCTGGTCGTCGTGTCTGACCAACACAAACTCCGCGTTCTTCAACGTTTTAGGCACAAAAGCACGCGGAAAACACTGCTGGCCTGGGCCCGCCAGCGTGCCTGTTTTTGCGCCACGCTGCAAAACCTGACACGGCCACCTGTCCGCCGCCCAATTATTTGCCACAAATTCCCCGCCCAGCTATAGGCGCTGCGTAAAAACGACCTCTCTGCCGGGGAAGATTCTAAATTCTGTTTTGCCGCGGAGCGCAACCCCAATATAATATAAAATCCACGGCAACCTGTCTAACCAATCTGCATCCGTCAGTGGAGGAGATGGACACACCAACACTTCAGTTTCTTACCTCCGCCAAGGAGGCAATGCTTTTACTACCGTAAAACGGGGCTATAAGGGACGGCGGGGTAATATGGGACACTTTTCTAAATGTAATTCTGCTTTTTTAATTTTGCTTCCGCCTAGATTTGATGAAGGATTCATGGATATTTGACAATAACAACACAACTCAGCGTCCTGCTCAAAATAAAAAAAGCAGAATTACATTTAAAACATTTCCCAGAAAAGTGTCCCTTATTAACCCGCCGTCCCTTATAGCCCCGTTTTACACTACTGAACCACTAATCCTATCACTATCACATTGATTGTCATTCATTAATTGTCTGTTTATTGCACTGTCCATGTCAAATAAACAAATAATCATTGTGAATCCAATTGCTAGTCATATCTTTTCATGCTCAGGGAATCTGAAAACGTACACACAAACACTGTATGGGGGGAACTGTGCCGCTTGGCGGAAGTCTGCGCTCTCCGAGTGCTTTTCTAGTTAGGTGTTGTACCGAACAACTCCTTATACGGTCACATGAACTCATATCGGATCATAGCGTGTCTGTGTCCTCTGAACAACACCTCATAAGGTGTTAAGCAGGAACTGAACAACTCCTTATATGGTCATGTGACCAGGCACTGCACTAGTTGTTTGAATTGCATTTCTTTTTTAATTTTGTATATCCAGTGCAGTATGACTATGTTTCACAGTATATTTATGCTTGTCCCGCCTGCTTTTAAACATGTCATGGATAGGCCCCTTCTTAAAAAACCTCACCTTGACCCTTTACTCTTATCTAATTTTAGACCTGTAAGTGTTGTTATAAAATTATATATTTTCTGTACGTTACATGTTGGTTGTTGCAACTGTATATTTTGTTGAAATTTATTGTTTCCTGACCGGAGCTGATGTTTTCCGTCTGGAGTGCCACTGGGATTGTTTTTATTGTAGCACATAGCGGAAATAAGAAGAACGCTGTGCCACGTTATTCAGCTATCTGGCACTTAAGTTTGATTGAAGATTGAAGCCAAGCAGTTTGTTTTACCTTCAGAACTCTTTTCATGACAAGCGGCCAACGAGGTATTTGTTTTGTAAATTCTTTATGTAATTTCGCTCTGTACTGTATATATGGTTATGCGTTATGTTTGCCTATACAGTTCTCACGGCGTGACCATGAGGGAGGTGCATAAGTCCCAATAAACGCCCGTTTAAAGGAACCAACCTGTGTCTGTTGTCGTGAAGAGAGCTACAGTGAGAACTCGCCTGCTCAACACGGGTGACAAGGACTCCGAGATCACGGCGGGTAGCGAGGAGAGGAAGAGGAGAGGAAGATCCAGGTCGTCATAGCACTGTCGTCTGATTAGCACTGTCGTCATAGCAACCGCAAGTAACGGCCGTTAGACTGTGTTAAAGCGCAACTTTACAAGTTAAAGCCAGAAGGCGCTCCACCTGAAGTTTCAAGTTAAGGTGGTGTGAGAAGTGGTTTAACTTGGACATTGCAATAAGGACTCAGATCTATCAGCTTGTGTGCTATTTAGTTGTTGTGGTTGGAGATTATCAGATGTCCTGATTTTCACAGTTGCTTCATGTTACAAGGTTAAAGTCGATGTTAAATTTATATGTAAATTAACAATCTTTGATGAACGTTAAAAAATAAGGACATTTTAATCTGAAACTAAGATTTATGCAAGCTTTGTGTCTATAAAATTTCAACAAGCTTAAAGGGCATTTTCAGTGACGTTAAAGGGCACTTTAACCCAACTCTGTTTTCCTATCTTGTAAAATAAGCAATTTAATGCATTTCTAAACATATTATCTCAGCTGTTAAAGTTCATATTTACATATTGTGTTAAAGTAATTTCACTGTTCTTATTCTTGCTTTGAAATTGAAGTTAGCTGAAAGGTGGCTAAGTTTAAATGTTTATACAGTTATCTTAATACAGTATTGAAGTCAGTATAATTACAAACTAGTCATCATCCAGTTGTTTCACTGTTGTTCAAGTTATCTCAAAATGTCTGACACAAACACTGAGACCTGCCACAAGATGGCTGACTCATCTGCCCAACCTGAAGTTACCAAATCTGCAGAAGCAGAAGGGCTGCGAAGAGGCGAAAGAATTCGAACCCTCACAGAGAAGGGGAGAGAACTTCAAGAAGACAAGATGAAAAGTATCCAACGACGGTACAGAATCATTTATGAGAAATGAAGGTACCATGCTAGAATAGGCAAGGAAATACTGACCAATGAAGCCTCAGAGGATGAATTGAGTGAGCTGATTGAAAATATAAGCAGCACTTGCTCCGATGTAAAAGCCATATATGAAACATTACGCAAAATACAAACTCCTGAGCCAGATCTGCGACGCAGAGTAGACACCTGCGTTTCACTCTCAGAGTTAATTATTCAAAAGGCAAAAGGGCAGCTTAAGAAGCCTAAAACAGAAGAAGAGGATGAACCTTGGCCCGATGTTGGATCAGTTCTAAACTCAACTTGCTCCTTATCAAGGCCACCATCTCATCAATCAAAATGTTCTATTCGTTCTAGTACTAACTCAGCCAAAAGATGTGAGGCTGCAGCGGAGGCTGCCGCATCCCAGGAAGTCTTAGCAGTATTGGATGAACAAGAAAGAGAAGAGGCTGAACTCCAAAGGCTAGAGGCTGAAGATAAACAACGGCTTGCACAATTTGAATCTGAAACCTTTGCCAGACAACAAGAAATGCAAGACAAACGTAGAAGGCTTAAACGCTTGGAAGAAGTGAAGAAGTTAAATGCTGCAAGAGCACGAGTAATGGTCTATGATCAAGTTGAAGAAAATTTTAAAACAGCTGAATTGCTGTATGATGTTGAATTTGGAGAAACACAAGCCCTCAATGCCTCAAGTCCCTCCTTCATTCCTCAGTACCTGCCAGTCACAGCTCAAGCTCCACCCATTCCTACAGTACAGAACACCTCAGATTTGGTCTGCATGCTAACGGAAGCTATAAATGCGAATCGTCTTCCAACATCAGAGCCTGCATTATTCACTGGAGACCCCTTGAGATTCAACGACTGGCGACTCTCTTTTGAAACATTGATTGACAGGAAAAACATCCCAAAGAATGAAAAACTGTATTACCTAAGGAAGTATTTAGGTGGTGCTGCAAAAAAGGCTGTTGAAGGATTCTTCTTATTGGGCACTGAAGCTGCATATGACTCGGCCTGGCAGCTTTTGGAAAAACGTTTTGGAGACCCATTTATAATTGGGAAATCCTTCAGGGACAAACTACATGGATGGCCAAAAATAAGCACAAAAGATGGTTGTGAATTAAGGGAATTTGCAGACTTCCTTAAGAGCTGTGAGGCTGCAATGCCCCACATGAAGACATTAGAAATTCTTAATGACTGTAATTGAAAGCCAAAAAATTCTGCTGAAGTTACCAGATTGGCTGGTATCCAGATGGAACCGTAAAGTGATGGAAGTCAGAGAAGCGAACGCTGATTATCCACCATTTAAAGAGTTTGTAGACTTCCTGTCTAAGGAAGCAGACCTTGCTTGTGATCCCATATCCTCAATTCAAGCGCTCAAAAGTGTGGAAAGTGAGAAAACAAAACACACCCGAAGCCAAACTATTCAAGCAAAGACACTGGCCACAGATACAAAACAGAGCAGCATTCCATCATGTGTTTTCTGCAAAAGAGCAGGACATGACCTTGCTAAGTGCAGAAAGTTCAGTGAAAAGACAGTTCAAGATCGTGTCAAGTTTGTGCAAGCAGAGAAGCTTTGTTTTGGATGTCTGAATGTAGGACATCACTCAGAGTGTGACAACAGAAGTACATGCCAGAGGTGCCAAAGAAAACATCCGACATGTTTGCATGAGGAGAAGTTTAAAGACTGTCAAAGGCTGACTGCTCCAAAAGGAGAAGATAACTCAAAGGACAAAGCAGAGATCAAAGAAGTAGCTGCGACAGCAACTACCAACAGAGTCATACAAGAGGGCCCAAACACACAAACATCCTCAATTGTACCAGTCTGGATCTCGTCTACAAAGCACCCAGACCACGAAGTTCTTGTGTATGCACTCTTAGACACTCAAAGCGATGCAACTTTCATCCTAGACAAAATAGCCCAAGACCTCGATACAAGCAAGGAGAATGTCAGCTTGCGGCTATCCACAATGACTACAAAATCAGTAGTCATAACCTCTCAGAAACTGACAAACTTGCAAGTGAGAGGATACAACTTAGAGAGAAGAATTCCATTGCCAGCACTTTTCACACGAGAGTTCATCCCAGCAGATAGGTCACACATTCCAACCTCTGAAACAGCACTAAAGTGGCCTCATCTTGAACAACTGGCAGACAAGATTCCACCACCACTAGATTGTGAAGTAGGACTACTAATCGGCTACAACTGCCAACAAGCCCTTCTTCCAAGAGAAATTCTGTTTGGGAAAGACAATCATCCATATGCACAGCGAACTGATCTTGGCTGGAGTATTGTCGGCTGTGCAAATCCCGAAGCTAACTACAATGATGCAAAGAGATTCCACACATTCGTAGCCAACCGGATCCAATGCATAAGATCTAGCACAGATCCCGCACAATAGCGACATGTCAGCACTGAAAACAACCCAGCTGACTGCGCTTCAAGAGGACTGGGTGCAGCTCAGTTAAAAGAGTCTAATTGGCTGACAGGACCCGATTTTCTTTGGCACCAGAATCTTCCACGTGAAGAGGAAATGGTGGGAGATGTTGAAAGAACTGACCCTGAACTTCGCAAAGCCCATGTCCATACAGTCATGATGAAAAGAATAGAGTCAGTGGCGAAACGCCTCGCCAAATTCTCTGACTGGTCCAGGGCAGTTAGAGCCATTGCTAGGCTCAAGAGATTTGCCAAAGAAATCAAAGGACTTCAGCCAAGAACAAATGAAGCAACTAGTCTTGAAGAAAGAAAGGAAGCAGAAAGCTTTATCATCAGGCTAGTGCAAGAAGATGCCTTTGCTGCGGACATACAAAAAATCAAAGCTCAGAAGGGAGACACCTTGAACAAGTACAGCAAGTTATATAAGCTGAACGCCTTCTTGGACAAGAACAATGTCCTAAAGGTAGGAGGACGATTGTCCCAGTCAGCCTTGCACCATGATGTAAAACATCCGGCGATCCCTCCAAAGAAATCCCATGTTTCAACACTGCTTGTCAAGCATCATCATGAGCGTGTATACCACCAAGGAAGAGGTATAACCTAGACTGGTTTACCTTCAAAGGCCCATTCACAAGGTGGTTACCTTGCTTGAGGCAAATTAAGTAGAAATTAAACAAAAGTGGGTCACATTCTTTCAGAGTTAAAACAACCCAAGCCATTGATTCCATTTGTAATCTGTGTTTAAAAGAAATCCCGCATTTAAACCAATGAGTGATTTGGTGGGAGTGTAAGTGTTGTTATAAAATTATATATTTTCTGTACGTTGCATGTTGGTTGTTGCAACTGTATATTTTGTTGAAATTTATTGTTTCCTGACCGGAACTGATGTTTTCCGTCTGGAGTGCCACTGGGATTGTTTTTATTGTAGCACATAGCGGAAATAAGAAGAACGCTGTGCCACGTTATTCAGCTATCTGGCACTTAAGTTTGATTGAAGATTGAAGCCAAGCAGTTTGTTTTACCTTCAGAACTCTTTTCATGACAAGCGGCCAACGAGGTATTTGTTTTGTAAATTCTTTATGTAATTTCGCTCTGTACTGTATATATGGTTATGCGTTATGTTTGCCTATACAGTTCTCACGGCGTGACCATGAGGGAGGTGCATAAGTCCCAATAAACGCCCGTTTAAAGGAACCAACCTGTGTCTGTTGTCGTGAAGAGAGCTACAAGACCTGTTTCTCATTTGCCCTTTTTATCTAAAGTTTTAGAAAAAAGTTTTTATACAATTGAATGAATGAATGAATTGAATGAATGAATGAATGAATTTATTTCGGATAATACAGTACAGGTTAAAAGAAACTGTATAATATAACAACAAGGTCAAATTAGACAAAGACTCCTTCTACTAAACAATTCCACGTGAGTTATCCGAAATGGGTGATGGCTGAAGCCGCAGCTTATATTGCCCACCCATATTCCATCCAAGAATTCAAAGAAAAAAGAGTAAACAAGACAAGAGTGATTACAATTTAGAACAAAGCTAAGACAAAGTGTGACTGAGAGAAAAAAAAAGAAAAGAAAACTAAGCTAAGCTAAGTTAAGCGGTTACTATTCAAGACAAATCTAAGACAGAATGTCACAGAGAGAAAAAAAAAAAAAAAAAAAACTAAGCTACAACACAACACAGGCTGGATATGTCAATCCTTATGTGAGTTTACATGTCGTCTTGTAAATATGTTTGGAGTATTTCTTCCTTTAGTTTTTGTTTAAATTGTCCAAGCGTTGTACATGATTTTAATTCAGGTCCATTATCGTTCCATAATCTGACTCCTTGCACTGAAATACAGTGTTGCTTGGTGGTTGTTCTCACTGTAGGCTTTTGAAATATACATGTTCCTCTGAAGTGATATAATTTCTCCCTTGTTTGGAACAACTTTTGGATATTTGCGGGCAGTGATAAATTCTTCACTTTGAACATTATTATTGCGGTTTTAAAGTCAACCAGATCTTTCAACTTGAGGGTTTTTTGTTTAAGAAAAAGTGGGTTTGTTGGTTCCCTGTAAGCTGCTTTGTTTATTATTCTAATAGCTCTCTTTTGAAGCATAAAGAGTGGATATATGTTTGTTTTGTATGTATTTCCCCATACTTCATTACAATATGTCATGTATGGGAGTATTAATGAATGATACAAGGTGTATAGTGTGGGTTGATTCAGCAAATATTTCACTCTGTGTAATATTGCAATTGATTTGGAAACTTTACCTTTGATATAATTAATATGTGACTTCCAACACAGTTTGTTATCAATTATTACTCCAAGGAATTTAGTTTCAGATACCCTTTCAATCTCTACACCATTTACACTGAGTTTGGGTACTGGATTGTTGTGATGGTTGTTAAAGACTATACATTTTGTCTTACTTAAATTGAGCGTTAATTTGTTTGAATCAAACCACAGTTTAAGCTTTCCTAATTCCTTCCCGAGTGTATCCAGAAGTTGTTCCAAATTGTTTCCACTGCATAGCAGATTAGTGTCATCGGCAAACAATATTAAGTCCATTTTTTCTGAGACTTTACATATATCGTTTATATACATATTGAATAATAATGATCCCAAAACTGAACCCTGTGGGACTCCACAGGTGACCTTCAGCAACTCTGAGTTTTTGTTGCTAACACATACATACTGATATCTATTCTTTAAGTAACTACTTAACCAGGACAGTGCTACCCCTCTAATACCAGAATTTTGTAGTTTCTTTAATAATAAATTATGATCTACTGTATCAAATGCTTTTTTAAGATCTAGGAATACTCCAACTGAATACTCTTTATTTTCAATGGCTGTTGATATTTTTTCTGTAAATTCCATTAGGGCATATGCAGTTGTCCTCTTGTGTCTGAACCCATATTGCTGCTCACATAATAAATCATTCTTCAGTATGAAGTTGTCAATTCTCTCATAGAATATTTTTTCAAGTATCTTGGAAAATTGCAGTAATAGTGAAATTGGTCTATAGTTTGAGAGTTCCCCTCTGTCGCCCGTCTTGTATATCGGAATTACTTTAGCTATTTTCATTGCATTGGGAAATATACCTGATTGGAGAGACAGGTTGCAGATATACGTCAGTGGTTTTACTATGCATTCGATAACAGTTTTGACTAGTAGCATGTCGATACCATCACAGTCAGTAGATGTTTTACTTTTGAACGATTTAACAATTTCAATGACCTCTCTTTCGTCTGTGTTCTTTATGAAGATGGAGTCTTTTACAGCAGTGTTATTGCATATTGTATCACCTGTTGGCACCGTAGTGGGTATTTCTCGGGCCAGTTTAGGTCCAATGTTAACAAAAAAATTATTAAATTCATCTGCAGGTGAAGCAATATTCACACTCTGAGTCGTTTTATTATTTTTTGGAATATTAATTGGGTAGCTTGTATTTCTGCTTTTATTTCCAAGGATACTGTTGAGTATTGTCCATGTATTTTTAATATTGTCTCTGTTTTTCTCCAGTTCTTTACTGTAATAGTCTCTTTTACTACATCTTATTATATTTGTTAACTTATTTTTGTATGTTTTATACCGCTGCTCTGCTTCTTTTGTTCTTTTCTTTAGGAAAGCTTTATATAATAAATTTTTCTTTTTACACGCCTTTTGTAGTCCTTTGGTTAACCATGGCTTATTAGCAAATTTGTGTTTAAGCTTTTTTATTACTAATGGGCAGTTTTTTTCATAAAGAGTGGTTACAATGTTTATAAATGTGTCATAGGCTTCATTTACATCTGATACATAGACTTCTGTCCAGTCTTGCTTCAGCAAGTCCTCTTTAAGAGAACTGATTGCATTTGGTGATTTGTGTCTGAACGATTTTGAAGTTTTTTCTGCGTTGGGCCCCGTGTGGCCATGGATAAGTGCAAAGGTTGGCAAGTGGTCACTTATATCATTTATCAATAATCCACTTTCTATTTTCTTATCGAAAACATTGACAAACAGGTTGTCAATAAGTGTAGCAGAGTGAACTGTGATTCTACTGGGATGTGTTATTGTGGGATATAGACTCATGCTGTATATAGAGTTCATGAACTCTGTAACTACATTTTGTTGATGAGGATTCAGTAAGTCAATATTGAAATCTCCACAAATTGCTACCATTTTCTTACTAGTATTATTATTGTACAGCTCGACTAATTTATCTCTGAATGTCTCAATGCAAGTTCCCGGCGTTCTATATATGCAGCTTATGATTAGATTTTTTGTTTTGTCTAGGTCAATCTCAACAGTAACACATTCCAAAATCCCTGGTAGTGCTAAGGACATTTCATTTACAAGCTTACACCTGTACAGGTCATCAATATACAGTGCAACACCACCACCCTTTTTTTGAGTTCTGTTAATGTCAATACAATTGCAATCCTTTTTTAAAAAAAACAACTATTTTTGAGAAGTTTCAGTCTGGGTTTAGATCTCATCACAGCACTGAGTCTTCCCTGCTAAAGGTGCACAATGATATTACGATGTCTGCTGATGCCAAGTGCCCCATTGTTTTAGTGCTGGTAGATTTCACAGCAGCCTTTGACACGGTGGACCATACTGTCCTTCTGTCACGCCTGAATCACCATGCTGGCATCCATGGCACTGCACTTAAGAGGTCTGAATCCTAATTATTTAGCAAAACTTTTTCTGTAACGATTGGTGACATGTCCTCATCCAGTGCCTCGCTCTTCTGTGGGGTCCCACAGGGCTCTATCCTTGGCCCTATTCTGTTTTCATTATATATGCTGCCACACTCGGGTCAATAATAGCCATTCACAACATGTCTTTCCACTGTTATGCAGACCATTTGCAGATTTATTTACCTTTGAGCCCAGAACGAACTGACTCACAAAGTGTTCTATTGGCCTGCATTACTGACATTAAGTTGTGGTTAAGCCAAAATTTTCTCCACTTAAATAAAGAAAAAAACAGAATGTACTGTGTTTGGGGATACTGTAATGACTGTCTTTGGTACCCTGTCTTTAAGGCTCAGTTCAGCTGTCAAAAATCACCCCCAGATTTTTGACAGTCATTTAAAATTTGACAAACAGATTGACAATGTAGTCAAGATGAGTTTTTATCAGTTACTTCTGTTATGCAAAGCCAAACCTTTCCTGAGTCATCATGACCTCAAGATAGCCATCCATGCTTTAATCACTTCTAGACTTGATTACTGCAATGCACTTTATGGTGGCATCACCCAGTCCTCTCTCAGTTGCCTTCAGCTTGTGCATAACACAGCGGCCTGTCTTTTAACCAACACAACTAGACGAGAGCTCATTACACCGATTCTTTTTTCACTCCATTGGCTTCCAGTCCATTTCAGAATGAATTTTAAACTTTTACTTTGTTTTTAAAGCTCTTAATGGCCTTGCTCTGGCTTATTTATTTGAGACTTTAACTGTCCGTGACCAAGGCAGAGCTTTGAGGTCATCCAATCAGTTCTTGCTGGATGTGTCCAGATCATGATAAACCCTGGGTGACCGAGCCTTTTCTGTTGTCGCCATCAGGCTCTGGAATAATCTCCCCTCTAACTTACGTGTTATCTCTGATCTAGCCCTTTTTAAATCATAACTTAAGAAGTATTTATTCAGGATGGCTTTTAATACCCAGTATTAAAATGGTGACATTTATTCTTTTCATCTTTTTATTTTGCTTTTATTTTTAGGTATTTATGCTTATCCCTTCATGTAATCTGTTTTTATGCTGTGTGTGTTTCTAGTGCTGTTCAGTTTTTCTGTAAAACACTTCAGTCATCTACAGATTGTTTTAAAAGACTATATTAAATAAAGTACATTACATTTAATTGGACAAACACTAAATATTTGTCACGATTTCCCCATGCATTTTACACAGCACACAGAGGAAAGGAATTAAACCCACTCGCAGGAGATAGTTGTGCATTTTATTTACAGTTAGTGAATAACAGTCCAGGACAACAGATGGATGTACAGGATGAAATACAACAGTTCAATATGGCAGGTGAGTAGTGCAGGATACAAAGGATGTCCTCCAGGATGCTCTACAGGACAGGTGAGTAGACTAGGGGAAAGTATTCCATGGCAGACGGAACTGCAAAGGAGGAACAGAGAAGTGCCCGGGAAAGGAACCGCCAGGCTGAACTGGACGGCAGGGGTGGAAACAGTCAGTACTCACGTTGGCTGGAGCAGTCCAAGTTGATCCCAGTGAATATCCAGATGCACACAAACAACCAGTTACAGATAAGCACGCCACCCGAAAAGAGCAGGCAGGGCTTCTAGACATGAGCAGCGGCGAACAAACACTGTGGAATAACCACAGAGTAGGAAACACACACAATGATCCAGCAATCTCTTCCAACAGACAAAGGGCTAAAATAGTGCCAGGCCTAATGAGGAAAGAGATTGCCGGTGTGAGTAATGAGAGTGAGAGTGGAACTGAGTGGGCAGCACAAAGTGGAAACAGGTGTGTGAAGGGACGTCAGTGAGCATGTGGATGAGGATGAGTGGGTGTGTGTATGTGTGTAAGAGTGAGCATGGGAGAAAATGTATGTATGTGTGTGCATGAGCAGAGGAGTGACAGTAATAATGAGATACAGCTGATACCACTGACAGGAGGAGGAGGCGTGGCTGAGCTGTCAGGGAGCCAAGCGGACCCAAGAGGCTCCCAGAGAGTGCCTGATGGTAAATAGACAGCAATAATACACAAAGAAACAAAATAGCCACAGCGTCATAGAACTGGGTTTGAGACCATCAAACCCAAGTTCATGATAATATTATGTCAGAGGGATGTTGCATGTCCTTTCTATCTTTTCATTTCATTATTTTTAAAATGTATAATTTTATTAACATTTTCCATGATTTTTGAATTTTTCACTGTCATACAAAATAAAGATACAAGAATAAAGCTGGAAACACCAACACAGCAATGGCGGTGTGACTAAGGGCCAGAGGAATCAAAATCATCACAATGTAAACACAAAATAGCCAAGTCAGTGTTATTAGCATAATCTCTTGGACATGTATACGTATGCAGGTGCATCTCAAAAATTAGAATATCCTGAAAAGTGTCATTTATACTTTATAGCTCCAAAATGAAAAAGTTTCATATATTTCATATTCCTTACCAAAAAAGGAAATTATTTCAAACCTTTTTGTTTTAATGTGAAAAGTTAAACAGTATCAATATCACATATCTCCAGTGATTTCTGAGGAAGACTGCAGTCGACAGTCGAAACATGCAAAGGTAAAAACCTCTCCTCTTTTATCCTTGTCTGAAATAAGAAAAACGAAAAAGCTGATAATCTCTGTGACCAGTTTTGGAACGTAACGACAGTCATGGAAAAAATTACTGACTTGAAAGTTGTCCAAAAGACCGTTATTGACATACTCCACAACTGGGGTACGCCACAGAAAGTCACTGCTGAAAAGGCTGGCTGTTCACTGAGTACTGTATCAAAGTGTACTAATGAAAAGCTAACTGGAAAAAAAAAGATTGTGGTAAAAAAAAGTGCAAGAACAACAGGGATGATGTAGCCTTGAGAGGAATGTCAAGAAAAGTAAATTCTAGAACTGAGAGAGCTTCATAAGAAGTGGACTGAGTCTGGTGTCAGTCTGTCAAGAGGTTCTATGCAAAGACATCTTCAGGAAAGAGGCTACAACTGTGGCGTTTACAAGATTTAGGGAAAATCTAACCTTAATCTCAAGGTCATCCAATCAGAGTCAAATTGCAGTATGTACATCATCACTGTTATCAAACCATAGTACCAAGTTTCAAAACAGTCAGGACAAAATTGTAGGAGGAGTTGATTGTTATTGAGTGGGACAGATGGACGAATAGAGAGATGGACTGACTACCCCATAACATAATCCCCCTTCTGTCTTCACCCAAACCGGTCTTTAGTCTTCCACCCCTTTGGCTTTCAACCAGCGGGGGATAAAAAAAAAAGAATGGAAATGCTTACTTCTGCCTTTACATGTACATCTCAAAAAAATAGAATACTGTGAAAAAAACATGATTTTTCAATAATTCAATTAAAAAAGTTAAAGTTTAGTATTTTCTATATGCATTACACATTAAGTGGACCAATTCAAGCCATTTTTGAATTTAAATTTTCATGATCAAAACTTAACTCAGATTTAAATTGGTGAATCATCATATTCTAATTTTTTAGGATACATCAGTATAGTAAGTGTGTTTCACGAGTTGTAGTTATAGGAGTTCTGGATTATATAGTTTGTGGCAGAAGGAAACCAGTCTTTAGTAATAGCACCAATGTATGTGAACCAAGGGTAGTAAAGCTCTGCCTGTCTTGTTGCTCCTGTAATGATGATGTTCAACGCTGCATCTGTGGCAGGGTAGGCTGGCATGTTAGTCACTCCCCTAGAATACAAAGTGAAACAAAAATTTATATACACTTAGGTACATAACATGAATGGCACCAATACAAGGAAGATTAACGTTCTGGTTTATATGTTTGACTTACCTGATTTTCTCCATAGCAGATTCGGTGTCAATAAGCCCCAGTGTGCATATGGACAGGGATACATTGCTCTTCTTCATAGACAGCTCATGCTGAAGGGATCCGAAGAATCCATTCAATGCAAATTTTGTTGAGGAATATGGCGCCACAAAAGGGCTAGTCAATTTACCTGTGAAGAGTAAAAGAAAAAAAAAATCCATTTAGTACCTTTTTTAAGCTGCTAAATAACAGTAGTGGCTTCTTTCAGGCAGGACTGATGAAGGTCACCTGCACATATTCACAAGGATTGAAAAAACACATAGAAGAAATTACAGCATGATGAAATGGGCCAATGCAAAGGTAAATATGAGCTTCCGTCCGTGTAAAAAAAAAAAGAAAGAACTGTGACGTTTTTCACACAGCAGGAAATACTTCAATTTCACATAGAATTCACACTCAAGATCCACTGAACAATTTACTGCACTGTTCACATCACCAAGACCTGCCACCAAATGATCTTTGTACAAGAAAACGTGCTAAAGGTCAGTTTAGATAGATAGATAGATGTACTTTATTGATCCCAAACTGGGAAATTACAGTGTAACAGCAGCATGACAGTTGACAGCCAAACAACAGAAACACACACGCCAGACAAAGGGATTACCCATGGAAAGTAAAAAACTAACACGACTATAGAACCTATATACATCACAGCTTAATATATGATGACCCGTATAAACACATGAATCATCCCATTGCACAAAGAAGGACTATCAGGAGCAGAGTGAAAAGTGATGTACCAGTTAGTCTGTAAGATGCAGTGTGGCAGCATAGCTATGACCAGAATACAACGTCATAGTGAGTTATTGTACAGTGAAATTGCATATGGCAGGAAAGATTTCCTGTACCTGGCCGTTCGACAACGAAGCTGTAGTAGTCTACTGGAGAAGGTGCTTTGCTGTCTATCTAGTGTGTGGTGGAGGGGGTGATCAGGATTGTCCATGATGGATCGCAGTTTATTTAGTGTTCTCCTTTAGTTTACTGGATGTTTTATGACCGTTTTTTCACCTGCACTGCTGTCAGATATAAACGGTCAAGGCGGCAGTGCATAGTTAAAAAGATCATAGTGTGGGCACATATGTTGGTTACATATGCTCCACAAATCTATTGCTGTGTGTTTATTGTGTGCTGCACGTCTCAGGGAACAAAGGGACTGAGCCTCCGAGAGGTAACGGGAGAGTGTGAGATTTGGCCTTTGTTTCAAGGAGATGACCTGGAGAGATTTCCGGACCACCGGAGACTAAAGGATGATGGTGTGAAGATCAGAGGAGTTACATTGTGACTGGGATTAAGTACCATGTGACTGTATGTTTGATTAAACACCATGTGACTGCAGTTGTGATGTCCGGGGTATAAAAGACAGATGTGAGATGATTCATCCTCTTTTTCCTGCTTTGAAATTGTTGGAGTATGTGATTGTGAATAAAGCTGAACCTGAGGAATAAACTCAGTCTCATCCTTCCGCACATTCTCCACAGTGGTGACCTTACGACGAAGCATGAGCAGAGATAATTCTCCCGAGCGGGGCTCGGCAGAAGCCAGCCTGATGAATGCCGCCACGTTCCAGCTGCCGGACTTCTGGCAGCATAGTCCGCGCTCCTGGTTTAGTGCGGTCGAGGCGCAGTTCAACCTCCGGAGAATCTCGAGAGACGACACAAAATTCTACCATGTGGTGGCGAAGCTGGACAGCCACACAGTCCAGAGGGTGGAGAATCTGGTCAATCACCCACCGGACAGCGACAAATACAGCGCATTGAAGGCTGCGCTTATCAGCCACTTCACCCCCTCGGTGCAACAGCGAGCAGAGGGGCTCCTAGCATTGACGGAGTCTGAGAACGACAGACCCGTAGACCTGATGGTGAAAATGCTGAGGCTGAGAGACTCAGAGGATGACAACTTTATCTTCGCCCACCTTTTCCTCAGGACCCTGCCGCCAGCGGTGAGAGTGACCCTGGCAGGCTCACCTCTGTTGGCCCGGCGAGACTACCATGAGCTGAGCAAGGAGGCGCAACGACTCGTCGACACCCACAAACGGAGTGCGGTTTCGGCCGCGGCAGCAGAGCTAGGCGCAACGTCCGGAGACGGCATGGGGCCAGTGGTTGCAGCACCAGACTCACCGACGACGGCAGCAGCAAGGGCCAGGCGACACGGAGCGGACGACGTCCTTTGCTTCTACCATCGCCGCTTTGCAGAGAGGGCACACAAGTGCCTCCCACCGTGCCACTTCAAGTGCTCGGGAAACGCCAAGACCGGGGGTCGGTAGCGGCTGCGGCCCTCGGGGAGGAGAACAAGCTGCTCTACCTGACGGATGCACGCTCGGGGAGGCATTTCCTTGTGATCACAGGCTCCCAGCTGAGCTTCATCACGCCTTCCTACGCGGACCGGCTGACGCCGTCTAAGGGTCCCCGGGTGTCAGCAGCGAACGGCTCAGCGATTAAGACCTTCGGTGAGAGGACTCTGCTTCTGTCTTTGCAGGGCCGTGCATTTGAGTGGACTTTTGTTGTAGCGGCAGTCAATTTCAACATGTTCGGGGCTGATTTTTTGTGCTCACATGGTTTATTGGTTGATCTTGCTAACAGACGTCTGGTTAATGCACTCTCCTTTCACTCTATTCCCTGCACAGCTCGAGTGGCACCGCCAACTGCACAGGCCAACGTCACAGCTGCGGTTGGTAAATTCCACGCACTCCTCACTCAGTTCCCAGCACTCACAGTCCCAACATTTTCGGCGACAGTGGCTAAACATGGGGTTGAACATTATATCACTACCACCTGCCTGCCGGTTTTTGCAAAAGCTCGGCGCCTGGACTCAGCTAAACTGACCATAGCGCGCGAGGAGTTTGCCAACCTGGAAAAACTGGCCATCATCAGGCGTTCGAAAAGCCCCTGGGCTTCACCACTGCACATGGTCCCAAAGGCTGATGGCTCGTGGGGACCTTGCGGTGATTTCCGCAGGTTGAATAATGCCACAGCACACGACCGCTACCCAATTCCGCATATCCAAGATTTTTCGGTTCATTTGGCGGGGGCGTGCATTTTTTCTAAAATAGATTTAGTACGCGGTTACCATCAGGTTCCAGTGCGCGCTCAGGACATACCTAAAACAGCGGTAATAACTCCTTTCGGGCTTTTTGAGTTTTTGCGCATGCCTTTTGGACTCAAGGGAATGGCGCAGACGTTCCAACGCATGATGGACGCGGTCCTACGCGACCTCCCTTTCGTGTTCGACTATTTGGACGACATTTTGGTAGCCAGCACGTCCGAAGACGAACACGAAAGCCACCTCACAGCAGTTTTCCGGAGGTTGGCAGAGCATGGGTTAATAATTAACCCAGCAAAGTGTCAGTTTGGGGTGGTGCAGATTGATTTTTTGGGGCATCGCATTTCGCCAGAAGGAGAGGTCCCTCTGCCCGATAAAGTGCGTGCAATAACAAATTTTCCCCAACCTCAAACGGTCAAAGCGTTACAGGAGTTTTTGGGAATGGTTAATTTTTATAACCGTTTCCTCCCCAGCGCAGTGCAGCTCATGCAACCATTGTACGCTGCACTAAAAAAACAAAAACCCACGAATAAAATCGAATGGTCTCCTGAGCGGGAGCGCGCATTCTCTCAAGTCAAATCAGCCCTGGCAAATGCTGCTTTGTTGGCACACCCAGTTCCAACGGCCCGCATGGCGCTCACCACTGACGCGTCCGATGTAGCCGTAGGGGCGGTCGTTGAACAGTATGTAGCTGGGGCCTGGCAACCGCTCGCGTTTTTCAGCAAAACCTTGCGCGATAGCGAGTGAAAATACAGCGCGTTCGACAGGGAGTTGTTGGCTCTACACTTGGCCATCCGCCACTTCCAGTTCTGGCTGGAAGGGCGCCGTTTCACCGCGTTCGTGGACCACAAACCACTGACTTTCGCGATGGCCAAGATTTCGGAACCTTGGTCGGGCCGGCAGCAGAGACAGCTGGCCGCATTATCGGAGTTTACCACCGATATCCAGCATGTGGCAGGTAAATATAATGTAGTGGCAGACTGCCTCTCACGTTCTGTGGCGGCTCCAGGCCCCATGGGGGCAGACTCTGCAGCCATGGCCACGGGCCAGGGTAGCGATGTGGAAGCGCGTGCAGCCTCGGTCCGCGTAGGGTTAGATTATGCAGCCATTCGCCGCGGAGCAGGTTAGCGATGCGGACGTGCACGCGCTCCAGTCTGGACCAACAGGGTTAAGGCTGGAGGACAGGGTGCTGCAAGATGGTATGCCCCCCCTAATCTGCGATATCTCCACTGGACGGCCGCGTCCGGTGGTACCAGCTGTGTGGCGCCGCCGCGTTTTTGACTTGATCCATTCTCTGGCACACCCGGGGGTGCGCGCATTGGCCAAAATGGTAGGAGAGAAATTTGTACGGCCGTGGTTGTGCAAACAGGTCAAGGAATGGGCGACAGCCTGTGTAGCTTGTCAGCAAGCCAAAATACACAAACACACTAGAGCTCCTTTGGAGCCTTTTCACATCCCGGCTAAGCGCTTTGATCATGTGCATGTCGACCTGGTAGGCCCCCTTCCATCGTCACAGGGGTGCACACACCTTTTGACAATGGTGGACCGCACCACACGTTGGCCGGAAGTGGTCCCACTGGCATCAACCACAGCCGAGGAGGTGGCGCGCGCGTTTTTAACAGCTTGGGTAACGCGTTTTGGAGTTCTGTCGGACATAACGTCCGACAGAGGTCCTCAATTTGTGTCTGAGCTCTAGTCAGCGATGGCCCGCAGCCTGGGGGTAACGATCCACCGCACTACCGCGTACAACCCCCAGGCTAACGGTTTATGCGAACGTTTCCATAGGTCATTGAAAGCAGCCCTCAGTGCGTCGCTTACGGATACAAATTGGGTAGACAGGCTACCATGGGTTTTATTGGGGTTGCGTTCTGCACCTAAGGAGGATTTGCAAGCCTCCCCAGCTGAGTTAGTTTTTGCACAGCCTCTCCGGCTGCCCGGGGAATTTCTCCCGGATAATCCTGTGCCAAATTGCCCCCCCACTCAGCGGTTGCAGAGCGACACGGGATCAAACACGCTTCCTGGCCCGGTTCATCACAGCTTCCCACGCGTTTTTGTGCCGAAAGCTTTAAAAAATGCGGAGTTTGTTTTTGTCAGACATGATGCCCATCGCCCAAACTTGCGGTCGCCGTATGATGGACCGTTTAGGGTGCTGGAAACAGGAGAGAAGCATTTTTTGCTAGATTTGGGAGACAGAAAGGAGGTAATTGGTATAAACAGGCTCAAACACGCTTTTGTTTTGGCGGATGAAGCTGTGCAGTTGGCGAGGGCCCCCCGTCGCGGCAGACCCCCTAGAAGGCATTCTCCAGAACACCCACAGAGATTGACTAACAGTTCTAATCCACAGGCAACAGTCCTACAGCAGGAGGACACTGCAGAGGCAGTAAAGCCGGCTTACAGCAAATACGGCAGAAGACTAAGGCCTAGGCAACGGGTGGATTGATATGTAGTAATGTTATTATGTCGTGCATCTCTAGTTATGATTGTTCCATCTTAGATGTTTGGGGGGGGGTCATGTGGGCACATATGTTGGTTACATATGCTCCACAAATATATTGCTGTGTGTTTATTGTATGCTGCACGTCTCAGGGAACAAAGGGACTGAGCCTCCGAGAGGTAACGGGAGAGTGTGAGATTTGGCCTTTGTTTCAAGGAGATGACCTGGAGAGATTTCCGGACCACCGGAGACTAAAGGACGATGGTGTGAAGATCAGAGGAGTTACATTGTGACTGGGATTAAGTACCATGTGACTGTATGTTTTTTTTTTGTAACTTAAGATTTTTATTCATTTTTCATTATATATATTGCATTCAGATCACAGTCTACATTTGAAAAAAAACAAAGGGGCTAGAGTAAAAAAGAAAAAGGAAAAAAAAAAAAAAAAAAAAGGGGGGGGGGACAAATGTTGGAGCATCAAGTTTTTAGTTTCCATCTCTTAATTCTTCTGGTTTTTCCAGCGTCTTTGGTTATTCTTTCAATATCTGTCTCGTTGTTGCACTTTGTAGTGTGTCCATTTCCGCCATTTTTTTCCCCATAGTCCTTCTTGCATTCTTTGTCGATATGTTAGTTTTTCCATCATACGTATGTCCTCAATAATGTCAGTCCATTGCTCTTGGTCAGGAAGAACTTCTGATCGCCATTTTTTTGTGATTGTTTTTTTTACATGCAATCAACAAGATTTTAACTAGATATCTGTCCTCAGCCTGTATAACATTGTCTCTTTTAAGATCACATAGGTACATCAAGTTACAGTTCATTGGTATATTATATCCTAATATCCTCTGTATTGTCACATGTATAGATTTCCAGAATAATGAGATTTTGCAGCATTTCCAAAACATATGCGAGTGGTCTGCATTTTGAGCCCCACATCCCCTCCAGCATATAGATTGGGTATTTGTATACTTTCCTTGAATCTGTGGTGTAATGAAAAAGCGAATCAGGTTTTTCCATTCAAATTCCCTCCATGTTCTTGAATTTGTTGACGTGTGTTGTGTTTTCCATATTTCCTGCCAGCTTTCTTCTGTTATGTTTAAATTGAGCTCTTTCTCCCATTTCTCCTTTATATAGTTACTTGAATGATTGTTTGCCATAAGTTTCTGATATAGCTTTGAAATAATTCTTGTTTTATTTCCTGTATATGAGCTTAAAATGAATTGTATAATCTCGCTCACATCTGTTTGGAGGTTATGCCTAATCTTCTTCATATAATAGTCTCTCATCTGCAGATATCTGAAGAATTCCGATCTTTCTAGTTTAAATTTTCTCCTGATGTTTACAAAGCTCCCGAGATCTTTTTTTCCGATATTGCCCCATGCTGTGATTCCCTTGTTCACCAGATTTTTGTATCCCCTATCTTGTTTTGCCGGTTCAAACTGACTGTCAAATGCTACCCATTTCAATAGTTTTATGTCTTCCTTTATATTATACTTTTGTACTATTTTATACCACAGTTCTAAAGTAAATTTAGTGATTGGGTCTATTTGTTTGATTTGCTTATATGCATCTTTATCTCCTATTATGCTTTGTACTGGGAGTCCCTCAATTTCCTTTTCCATTTCTTTCCATTTTGCCTCATATCCCTCGTCGCACCAACATATGATATATCTTATTTGTGCTGAGTAGTAATATTCCTTTAGACTCGGTAGGCCCATGCCTCCTTTCTCTTTTGGTAACTGGAGAGTTTTATATTTCACTCTTGGTTTTTTACCTCCCCAAACAAATCTCGATATCATCCTGTCCCACTTTGAGAATTGGGCATCTGGAATCTCTGTTGGTATAGCCTGGAAGAGGTAAAGTAATCTAGGTTGTATGCTGATTTTGACTGTCTCAATTTTTGAATTCAGATCCATATTTAAGATTGACCATCTATCAATATCTTTTTTTATTTCTTGTTCCAACCTATCATAGTTTGCTTTATAGATTTTGCTTAGATCTTTAGGTATGTTCACTCCAAGGTATTTTATTTCTTTTTGTTTCCAGTTTAGTTTGATCTTATCAGTTATCTGGTTTAGAGGGTTATAGTGGAATGTCAGTATTTGTGTTTTTGTTATGTTTATCTTGTATCCTGATAATTTTCCAAAATTTTCTATCAAGTTCATCATTTCCATTATTGATTCATCTGGTTGTTCAAGGTAAACTATAATATCGTCTGCAAATAGCCCAATCTTGTGTTCCGCCCCCTTTATTGTTACACCTTTTAATTTCTTATTTTGTCGTATCACTTGAGCCAGTGGCTCTATGAACAGAGCAAACAAGGTGGGCGATAAGCAGCATCCCTGCCTAGTTGATCTTTGTATATTTACTTTGTCTGTTAAGCTACCGTTTATCTTGATTCTTGCCACAGGTTCTTGATACAGCGTCCTTATGCATTGTACTGATTTTTCGTTAAATCCAAAGCGTTCCAGCACACTATATAGGAATTTCCAGTTAACCCTGTCAAATGCTTTTTCTGCGTCTAAACTCATTATTACTGCGCTTTTCTTTTCTTTATGTATTTGATTAATTATATGTATTGTTCTCCTGATATTGTCATGTGTTTGGCGTCCCTCTATGAAACCAGTTTGATCATCTTCTATCAATTCCGTCAAGAATGTCTTTATTCGTTTACATATAATTGTTGTATATATTTTATAATCCACATTTAATAAAGAGATTGGCCTATAGTTTCCGCATTGTTCTCTATCTTTCCCTGGCTTTAAAATGACTGAAATAATGGCTTCGTTCCATGATGGAGGTATTTTGTTGTTGTTCAACATCCAATTAAATGACTTTAGAAGCTGTGGCGTGAGTTCTTCTATAAACAGTTTATAAAACTCAGATGGGTATCCATCACTACCTGGTGATTTACCGTTTTTAAGTGACTTAATCACATCTCTAATCTCTTGTGTTGTTATTTCTGCTGTTAGCTTTTCATTTTGTTGATTTCCTATTGATGGCAAGTCCAATGTGCATAGAAATTTTTTAATATCTTTAGTATTTGTTTCTTCAGGTTGCGAGTATAGTTCTTGGTAGAAATTATGGAATATTTCTTCGATGTTTTCTGGGTTAACTGTGGTTTTATTTGTGGTGGGGTCTTTAATCTTATATACATTATTCATTGATTGTTGTTTTCTTAACCGTTTTGCCAGCAGTTTTGTGGCTTTTGGTCCCGTTTCATAATATTTTTGCTTTAGATATCTATTTTTCCTTTCAATTTCATCCATTTGTGTTTCTTTTATCTTTATTTTTTCTTCTTTAATTTCTTGATATATTTTTGGGTCATTTGTGCTTTGATGTTTATGTTCTAATTCCCTCAGTCTCTCACATCTTTGTTCATATGCTTCCAGTTTAGTCTTATTTGCTTTTCCTGTTTCAACAATTAATTTACCTCTTAACACGGCTTTTAGTGCATCCCATAGTATTGTTGGGTCCACTTCTTCATTGTCATTCTCTTGGATATATTCATTTATGTTTACTTTTATTCTTTCTTTCATTTTATCATCATTTAACAGTCCTACATTAAGTTTCCATGTTGTTTGTCGTTTTCTATTGTTTAAATTTATTTCCATGTATATAGGATTATGATCTGATATTTCTGCCCCTCCAATCCAACAATTTCTCACCCTGTGTCTGTCATCTTCATTCATAAGGAAGTAATCTATTCTAGAGTGTACTTTATGGACTGCTGAATAATGTGTATAGTCTTTTTCGAGTGGGTGCAGGTCCCTCCAAATGTCTACCATACCCATTTCTGCCAGTGAGGTTCTTATGAATTTTGTTACATGTTTTTTTGTCTTCTTAACACTTGTTGTATCAATTTCATGATCCATGACAGCATTTAAGTCTCCTCCACAAATTAGGACTCCTTCACTGTGTGTTGCTATGAGATCAAACAGATGTTGAAAAAAACCCTTGTCACTTTCTGGTGGTGCATAGATGTTCACTAATGTGATCTGCATTCCATCTATGCTACCCTTTATTATTACATACCTGCCTTCTTTATCCTGGATTTCCTGTTCACATTCAAATTGTATTTTATTTGAGATTAGTATCATAACCCCCCTTTTAGTTCCTCCCTTAAATGAACTGTAGTAGGAGTTCTTATAGCCAAATCTCTTTAGTTTCACATGTTCTGTCTTGCTCAAATGTGTCTCTTGCATAAATATAATTTCGGCTTTTTCTTTCTTGAATTTTCTTATTATTCTTTCCCTTTTAACAGGTGAGTTCAGACCATTCACGTTTAGTGTTATTATCTTAAGATTTTTATCCATAATCATGTTTTTCCATTTTTTTAACTTGTGCTCCTAGCCCCTTTAACAACAAAAATAACACATATTTATATAAAAACACATTAAAAAATCTCGACCTCCGTACTTTGGGCCTTTCTTCTGCCCACTGGTCCCTGTTGGTGGGTGGAGGGATTGTCCTCACCGAGTGTAGGGCCCTCCCTAGACCTGTATTTACTTGTCTTCTTGGCCTTCATTTCTTCTGTGTCTTTCTTAATCTTTGTTATAATCTAGGCTTTCAGTTGAAAGCCTTGTAGTCTTTCCTGGGCCCGCTGCGCCACGTCTCCCCCCGTCTTTTGCCGTTCACTCGCCTCCACTCCGGCTGTCGTGATGCGTTCAGGGCCTCCGCTGCTCCTACCGTTTCCTCCGGCACGTACACCTCAAGGCCCCGCTCCATCATGTCCTGCGCTGCCTCTCTGGCTGTGTTGTAGGTTCTTACGCCGTTCTCCCAATGAATCCTCATCTTCGTTAGCGGCGTTTGGAATCTAATTTTTTTTTCTTTCAGCGTTTTTTTAATGTTGGCATATTTCTTCCGCTGCTGCACAATTTCTGCCGGGTAGTCATGATCAAAGAATATCTGCTTGTCGCCGATTCGTATCTTTTTTTTCCACGCTCGTGTCAGGATTCTTTCCTTTACATCATATTTCAGAAAGTTTACCACAACTGACCTGGGTGTAGAGCGTGGGTTCGGGTTCTGTGCCGAGGCTCTGTGCGCTCGTTGAATCTGCAGATCCGCTTCGCTGGGCAGTTCCAGCTCTTTTTTTAAGAACTGATCCATGAATTTCGTCATCGAGTTGCCTTCAATGCCCTCCGGGATCCCGAAGATGCGTATATTGCCCCGTCTGGACCTGCTCTCCAAGTCGGTTACTTTCTCCTGCATCCTCTGCATTTGTGCCGTCAGGGTCTGCAGCTGTTCGCTTGCCTCGCTATTCCAATCTTCCAGCTCTGATATTCGGGCCTGCGCTTCTGTCATACACGCCCGCTGGGAGCGCAGCTCCTCCATGTTTTCTGCTAGCTTGCGCTCCATTTCTCTTCGGAGGCCCATAATTTCTTCCTTAATCTCTTTTTTCAGCTCCTCCTTAAGAGCCGCTAAATCCTGTTGTAGCTGCCGTTTGAAGTCTCTCAACTCTTTACCCAAACTGGCGATGCCAGTGTTCATGGTATCGAGTTTTGTGTCCTCCATTTTCTCTGCTGCGGTCACCTCGTTTTTTTGGGCCCCGTGTTCAGCGGTTTCTCCTGCGTTGTTGAAGAGGAATTCTTTAATTTTACTCTGCTTTTGTCCTTGTGCCCGGCTCCTTCGTGTTTTCATCCCTTAGTTTATTGATCCGCTTATGTCGAGTTGGCCATTTACCGATGATTTTTAATCCGGCTAGGGAGAGCTCTCTGTTTAAGCGTTATGTCTCTCCGCCATCTTCCCGGAAGTCGTGACTGTATGTTTGATTAAACACCATGTGACTGCAGTTTTGATGTCTGGGGTATAAAAGACAGATGTGAGATGTTTCATCCTCTTTTTCCTGCTTTGAAATTGTTGGAGTATGTGATTGTGAATAAAGCTGAACCTGAGGAATAAACTCAGTCTCATCCTTCCGCACATTCTCCACAATAGAAAATTTCTTAAAAGCAAACATATGCAAAATGTATTCTGATCATTTTATTGTTACATTTAACATAACTCAAGCATTTAAAGGTCCAATTTTATGCCATTTTGAAGGAAATTATTTTAAGTTTTGACATATCCTCAAGAGCAAATATAGTTTAAATCCCTAAATCATCTCTGTTTTGCAGCCAACTAAAACTGGCTCCTCTGTTCTTCAGCCTCAAACACTTTATTTTCTACCAGCTCATTATTTACAAGGCCTTTATCCATTTTTTTTTCTTTCCAGGTGAAGTACAGCAAGGCTAATCTCAAGTAATGACCTACTGCTAGCATAGTGCTATCTGCTGACACTATCTGCTGAATTAATCTCCATTGGCCCGTCTCACCAGAGCTAGCATTTGCACAAAAAAAAAGCAGGACGCAAGCAATTCCAACAATTAAGAAAATACCACCATCAATGCAATCATAGAGAGCAAATCAAACACACCTTCCCTTAGTTCAACAATATAGTGGGCTAACATCATCCTGAGTAGCCACATCAACCAGCTATTAAGCCTTCCCTAAATATTTGAGTGGGTTGTGCTTCATCAATTTGTCTACGAACAGTTGCTAACCTGCTGTGTCCAGGACTACTGTGTTGTTCTCTGACAGTTAATCCCAGAATTGGACAACAAAACATTCTCTCCCCTTCAGAGTGTGTTCAAAGTTTTAAGCTGTGACGCTAACGGGCCTCAGATCAGAGAAATTCTGTGGCTGGGAGTTGGATTAATGCGAAAGCAAACAGCACTGTGATGAGGGTAAGTGAAGGTGGAGTTTTCTTTCATTTTCTCACATGCTTCACCTGAGGTTTTCTTATATTTCAGAGTGGAGAGAGGTTTTAATATTTATAGAATAATCAAGTGACCCGTGGATGTATGTGAAAGATTAAGATAAAACCATGAACACACCATTTTGTACTGAATTGTAGTGTTGACCTGTAAGTTTATTTATTCTGTAGATGGTGCATGTGCTTTTAGGTGTCAACAAAAACCTACCTAAAAGCGATGAAACAGCCACAAGTGACCCTTTGCTCTGTTCAAGGGAGGCCAGTGCTCTCCAAGCCATCTGAACATAGCTGAAGAAATTGACCTTTGGAAAACACATACAGAAATCACAGCATTCCCTTTATTTTATTTATTTCAATTTTTGAATCCTTTATTAGTCCCACAATGGGGAAATTACAGGGCATCCGCATGAGTGGATGAGGCAGCCACTGGTGCAGCGCCCAGCCCTTTCACCATTCACACACACATTCACACCTGGGGCCGCTTTATATCACGGACAAACGGGCCATCAGAACACTCGTTACCTTCATCAGCCATCTGGTGTGCTCCACATCTCCATCCCACATGCTGAATGGGGTCGGGCCAATATGGTTGAGAACCAGGTAATCCAAGCCCCCCAGCTTCTCCAGGGCAAAATCCACCACCCTGTCAGGGTCAGACTCACTGGCCATGTCTGCTGCTACGTAAAGAGCTTTCTGGGCTCCCAGACTCAGGCACTTCTCAGCCACCTGTAACCAAGATGAGTGTTTTAACCCATTATTGTTTTCTGTCCCTATTGTGGATTTGACAGCTATAGTGGTCACTAATAAGGTAATCAAGCAACTAAATGGGGAAAAAAAACCGAGTTTAGACAGAGCGTTTTTGGTGGCGTAGTGTGGAGCCAATCAGGACTCTCTGGCATAACTGAAGTTAGCCTCCAGGCCAGTTAGCATTTTTGGACAGCTGCTTTGAAAACAACACAAATTAAGATGGGTTTTATTATTAAACTGCTTCTAAAGACCACTACAGTTTCAGTCATTATGCTAGACCACCATGCATTTAACTGGGCATGTCCTTCAACTGGTAAGTCATTTTATCACAGGATTTACGCTGTTTAATGTAGTGCTAGCCATTAGTAGTCTTGTGGGACGTGGGTGGGAGCGTTCACAGATTGTGGTGTTTGAAGGAGGAGGAAAGGTGAAAAGATGTTCACATGAAATTGAATCGGTGAATTCAAAAAGGGCCCAAGTCCCCATTGAAAAAGTGTGGACTTGGGCCCTTTTTGAATTCACCGATTCAACTGTAAGACAATGAAAGGTTGTGTTTGTAGAAAAAAGGGATTAAGCTACCATTTTACACAATGTAGATTTGTTTTTATAGGGGATTTATATCCTGCGATGGACTGGCGATCTGTCCAGGGTGTACCCTGCCTCTCGCCCAAAGACGCTGGGATAGGCTCCAGACCCCCCGCGACCCGAAAAGGATTAAGCGGTAGAAGATGGATGGATGGATGGATGGGGATTTATATCCACTGGTGTATTTAAATGTAAAATAGCTGTCCTGTCATGAATTCCTCCCAAGGCGGAAAAAGGCACCAAACGCAGGCTGTGAGTTAGCAGATTTTTTAACAGAAAAGAACTGATAAACAAAAACTTATGACAGAAAGAAACACAGGTTAGCAAAATAACCATGGCTAAGGCGAGAGAAATGCCGGCTAAACTTGGAGACAATCTCACAAACAGGTATGCACAGATAGCTCAGTTAAGGCGAGGGCATTGCCAACTAACCTGGGGAATCAATGGTTCACGAAGCGCAAAAGACAAATGACTTATGTGAAAAAGCGGGGAGGAAGCAGTAACTGAAAGTAGGGTGCTGCGCTGAACAAAAATGTGCAGCCCCTTAAATAGTAAACTAAACCATCACACAATAGACAACAGGTGTGAACACCTGAACGGGTAGGAGAGAGCGAGGATAACTGATTGGGATCAGCTGAGGCCATGAGAGAGAGACAAACTACACTAACACCTGACAGGGCATGCCTATGCAAAGCTTTACACCCCTGACAGCTGTCAACAGTAAAAAAGACTAAACTGAGATATAAGGAATAAAAATAACAAGCCAAGGTGTGATTATAAATCAGTACAGAAGAATAAAATTATAACATAGACACAAATAGAAAAATGGCAATTGGAATGATACAAAAAGGACATAAGTGCAATGTATAAATGAACAGGCAGAAAATGCCATGAGGCCGAGTCTGGGAATCTCCAGCCCTCGGATCATGACATGACCACTTTGAGCTTTGGTGTACATGTTGCTGTGTTACTGACCTGCTGTAAGACCTTCTCCCGCCTTGCTGTAATAACAATCTGGGCCCCAAAGCGAGCATAATGGTATGCCATTTGTTCACCAATACCTGTACTGGCCCCAGTCACCAGTACTCTGGCACCTCTGAGAGATTCTGAAACAAATTTTAAATTGTTATTGTGTTGGTATATGGATCACAAAAAATGGTATTGTGTACACTCAGAAATTATGATTCTTTTTTAAATCTTTCATATCATTCAAAATAATGAATTTCACAAATAGTTTTCTGATTGGTTTCTGAGTTCAGAGTCAGATATTTATTATATTAGGGTATCCACTCTGAGTGGATATGAGATCTGGCTCAAATGGGTTACACCATTATTTGAAACTTTGGCCTTTTATCATATGAACATCAACCTCTATAACTACATACCTAAGACAAAAAATGAATCACTCAACAAATGAATATAAAGCTTGACCTTTACAACACTGAAGCAGTTAGCTAACTAAGTTTATCTGGAAATATCTGGAACAAAGATTTGAATCACAAAAAGATAAGCCTATCAAAGTCCTTTCTGTGCTGTTTCAGGACAAAGGACCTTTAGATCCAGTGATCTGTCAAACTCAAGGTTTGCAAACGCTGTGGACATGAAGTAGCCACAAGTGTCTATCCCATCTGTGTGGAAAACAATAAAAAACATATTACATTTCTTTTTAAAATTTGAGTCTTCCCATATGGTTGCTTAACCTTTGATACATTTAGACTTTAGTAACAAATATACAAAAACAGTGTTCTATTCATGCATTTTGTTAATAAACCACTCACAAGAATACAAAAAAAGCAGGGTAGTGCATATTGATTTTTGAAGGAAGAACGCCTCTAGAGCATCTAAAACAAAACGAGTTTTGTTTTTCTTTTCCATGCTTAAAATTTGACCATTGAACAGTAGTTAAAATATCACACACTTCATTTGCAAATTAGTGGTGGCTCATCAGTTGACTTAGTGTTTTAATTGTTAAGATCATGAAGTGGGATCTCCAACATGACCCCAAGTACAGTGTTACCTCAACGCTCTTTCTCTGGTTGGATCTTGGTCACACACGGAAAGCAGATTATCACAAATTATTCGCTTGGTTTTTGCCTCCTCTCCTATCTCCTGAAGAGAGCTATTTTTTTTAATTATTTATTTTTTCAAATATTACAGTGTTTGGTTCAGCGCAAGGCAGCAAGCCTGCAGGACGTGATTATAAAACCAGTAACATTAGTAAAGTTTGTAGAAGATGCCTTACAAACGAGACTGAGTGTATTATCTCAGGAAAGCTTTATTGGAAGTCACATCTTCTATCATCAAAGTTCTCAGCAGAAAAAGAGACAGACCCAACTTTCCCCACAGCTTTTATAACCCAGAGATACAAAACCCCCACATCAAGTATCTCACACCTTCACCCCACAGAAGTTTGGTAAACACATGAACCCACAGTCCCCGAGACTTGCTGGCGCTTCTGTTCTCTTCTCCACCTCGGGGCTCTTGCTAGGACATTGTCTCTGACCTCCGTCTTCCTCCAGCACCCACCTCCTAGCCGAGGTCCCTGCTGGGGCATTGTTCTTATGGACGTTTGATCTGTAGGGTCTGCACCGTCATGCCTACTGGAAGCATGTGGGGGGAGAAAGCGTACCATACAAGCATGCCATATATGTGCCTTAAATATGCACCATATAACCCCCCCCCAAACGTTCAAATAAGGACAAGTTACATTTCAAATGCATAGAATCATGACACCCCACACAGAACAAGAGAGAAAAAAAACTTGGCACAACAGATCACATATCCCACTGCTTGGGCTTCAGCTCTCTGCCATATCTGCTGTGAGCAGGTCTCGCTCTGCCTGTGGCTGTCTGCTGCATCTGTGAAGTAGAATCATTAACACATCGTCGTGAAAGCTTAGCAGAGCACCTCCCGGGTGGCCTGCCGCGGCGGGGGGCTCTGGCCAACTGGACTGGGTCGTCAGCTAACACAAAAGCGGGTTTGAGTCTGTTAATGCAGACTAAGTCCCTCCTGTCTCCCAAATCGAGCAAAAAATGCTTTTCCCCGGTTTCTAACACTCTGAACGGTCCATCGTAAGGTGGCCTTAAACCTAACCTCTGTGCGTCGTGTCTAACGAAGACAAATTCTGCATTCTTTAAGGCTTTGGGCACAAAAACACGTGGAAAACTGTGATGAACGGGACCGGGGAGGGTGTGTGACCCCGCTTCGCTCTGCAGCAGCCGAGCGGGGAAGTGCTCCGGAGCAGGGTTCTCAGGGAGGAAATCTCCCGGTAACCGGAGGGGTTGGGCGAAGACGAGTTCTGCCGGAGAGACTTGCAAATCCTCTTTAGGTGCTGAACGCAACCCTAATAAAACCCATGGGAGTTTATCAACCCAATTTGTGTCCGTGAGAGCCGCTCTGAGGGCTGCTTTCAATGACCGATGGAAGCGCTCGCACAAACCGTTGGCCTGGGGGTTATACGCGGTCGTGCGATGAATTTTCACCCCCAGGCTGAGTGCCATGGACGACCAGAGCTCGGAAACAAACTGGGGTCCTCTGTCAGACGTTATGTCTGACAGGATACCAAAACGTGCGACCCAAGCTGTTAAAAAGGCACGAGCGACGTCTGCCGCTGTGGTTGCCGCCAAAGGAACCGCCTCTGGCCAGCGCGTGGTGCGGTCTACCATGGTTAAAAGGTGTGTGAAACCCTGGGACAGCGGAAGAGGTCCTACTAAGTTGATATGCACATGATCAAAGCGTTTGGCTGGGATGTGAAAAGGTTCCAGAGGGGCTCGTGTGTGTCTGTGCACCTTTGCTTTTTGACATGCAGCACAGGCTGCAGCCCACTCTTTGACTTGTTTACGCAGCCCCGGCCAAACAAACTTCTCTCCTACCATTTTGATAGACGCGCGGACGCCCGGGTGTGCCAGTGAATGTATTAAGTCAAAAACACGGCGACGCCAAGCAGCCGGGACTACGGGACGGGGACGCCCCGTGGAGGTATCGCAGATTAGGGGGGGGGGGTGCCTCTGTGAAGCACCCTGTGCTCCAGCCTTAGCCCTGTTGGACCAGACTGGAGCGCGCGCACGTCCGCGTCGCCAACCTGTTCAGCGGCCATGGCTGCATAATCTAACCCGACGCAGAACGGAGCTGTGAGCGCTTCCGCGCCGCAAGCCTGGCCTAGGTCTGCCGCCGCCGAATCTGCCCCCTGGGGGCCTGTCGCTGCAACTGCATGCGAGAGACAATCTGCCACTACATTGTGTTTACCCGCCACGTGTTGAATGTCAGTGGTAAACTCCGAAATTGCAGCCAGCTGCCTCTGTTGTCGGCCCGACCAAGGCTCTGAAACCTTAGCCATTGCAAAAGTTAAGGGTTTATGGTCCACGAACGCGGTAAAACGGCGCCCTTCCAACCAGAACTGGAAGTGGCGGATGGCCAAATGTAGGGCCAAAAGCTCCCTGTCAAACGCGCTGTATTTACGCTCGCTATCGAGCAATGTTTTGCTGAAAAACGCAAGTGGTTGCCAGCATCCTGCCACCAGTTGCTCGACAACCGCTCCCACTGCCACGTCGGAGGCGTCTGTGGTTAGCGCCATGCGAGCTGCTGGCACCGGGTGTGCCAATAACGCAGCGTTCGTGAGGGCTGATTTGACCTGTGAAAAAGCGCGCTCCCGATCCGGGGACCACTCGACCTTAGATGCAGGTTTTTGCTTCTTTAATGCCGCGTACAATGGGTGCATGAGCTGTGCCGCGTTTGGAAGGAAACGGTTGTAAAAATTGACCATCCCCAAAAATTCTTGCAGCGCCTTAACCGTCTGCGGTTGGGGGAAATCCGTTATCGCGCGCACTTTATCCGGCAGTGGGACCGCGCCTTCTGGCGACATGCGGTGTCCCAAAAAATCAATTTTCGCTACCCCGAATTGGCACTTCGCTGGGTTAATGATTAGCCCATGGTCTGTGAGCCTCTGAAAAACGGCTGTGAGGTGGCGTTCGTGCTCGGCTTCGGACGCGCTGGCTACCAAAATATCATCCAAATAAGCGAACACGAAAGGGAGGTCGCGCAGCACTGCATCCATCATGCGTTGGAACGTCTGCGCGGCGCCCTTGAGGCCGAAAGGCATGCGCAAAAACTCGAAAAGCCCAAAAGGGGTTATAACTGCCGTTTTGGGTATGTCCTGCGCACGGACTGGAACTTGGTGATAACCACGCACCAAATCTATTTTGGAAAAGATGCGCGCCCCCGCTAAATGCGCCGAAAAATCCTGAATGTGCGGAATCGGATAGCGGTCGTGGGCTGAAGCATTATTTAATCTGCGGAAATCGCCGCAAGGGCGCCACGAGCCGTCAGCTTTGGGTACCATGTGCAGGGGTGACGACCAGGCGCTGTTCGAACGCCGGGCTATGCCCAGCTTTTCCAAGTTGGCAAATTCCTCGCGCGCGATGGCCAGTTTAGCTGGGTCCAACCGCCGAGCTTTTGCAAAAACAGGGGGGCCCGAAGTACTTATGAAATGTTCGACCCCGTGTTTGGCAACTGATGCTGAAAATGTAGGGACCGTGAGTGCTGGAAACTGGTTGAGTAATGCATGAAACTTACCACCCGCAGCTGTGACATTGGAATGTGCAGAAGGCAGGGCCACCCGAGCTGTGCAGGAGATAGAGTAGAAAGACAGTACATTTACAATACGTCTATTAGCAAGATCAACTAACAAACTGTTTGAGCACAAAAAGTCAGCACCTAGCATGTTGTTGTTAACTACAGCGACAACGAATGTCCACTCGAAGTTGCGCCCGTGAAGGGACAGGCGGAGTGTCTTCTCCCCATAGGTTTTGATCGTGGAGCCGTTCGCCGCTAACACCAGGGGGCCGCTGGCCGGCGCCAGTGTGTCCGCGTAGGTAGGCTTGACAAAACTCAGCTGGGAGCCCGTGTCCACCAGGAATTCTTTCCCAGAATTCGCGTCCGTCACGAAAAGCAGCCTATTCTTCGTGCCGAGAGTCGCGGCTGCTACCGGCTCCCGGTCTTGGCGTTTCCCTGGCGCTGGTACCGGCATGGTGGGACGCATCTGTGGGCTTTCTCGGCGAAACATCGATGGTAGAAGCAGAGGGCGTTGTCAGCTCTGCTTCTCCTGGTCTCCGCCGCTGCTGCCGTCAGTGGATCCGGTGCCGCAGCCTCTGGTCTCCCTCCTTCTTGCGAAGGGGCGGTCATCTCTGCTGCTGCCGTCGTGGCTGCGCGCCGCCTATGGGAGTCGACGAGCCGTTGCGCCACCTGTCCCAGCTCGTGGTAGTTACGGTTGACGAGCGGCTGCGAGCTGGTCAGGGTGACTCTCACTGCTGGCGGGAGCGTTCTGAGGAAGAGGTGAGCGAAGATAAAACTGTCGTCGTCCTCACCTCTCAGGCTCATCATCTTCGCCATCAGATCCGCTGGCCTGTCTGCTTCTCCCTCTGTCAGCGCCAGGAGCTTCTCTGCCCGCTCTTCCAGCGAGGGAGTGAAGGCTCGGATGAGGGCATCTTTCAATGCGCTATACTTGTCGTCTTGGGGCGGGTGGTTGGTCAGGTTCTCCACCCGTTGCACTGTGAGGCTGTCCAGCTTCGCGACGACATGGTAGAACCTCGTTGCATCCGCTGAGATTCCCCGAAGGTGGAATTGCGCCTCCACAGTGGTAAACCAGGAGCGCGGGTTATGTTGCCAGAAGTCAGGCAGCTGTAGCGCGGTAGCCGCATTAACCCGGTTGGCTCCTGAAGGGTCCGGTGCGGAAATCACGCCGTCACCGGCCATAAGTAGTCGTAGGTCACCAGTGTAGAAGATGCCTTACAAACGAGACTGAGTGTATTATCTCAGGAAAGCTTTATTGGAAGTCACATCTTCTATCAACAAAGTTCTTGTCACGCCGCGCCATTCATCAGCGGCGCCACCTGCTCACGCACCTGACAATCATCAGCGGCGAGGGATAAAGGCCGTCTCGCCCGGAGGCTCGGCCTGAAGCCGTCAGACTTCGTCCCTCACCGTTGTGAGCATACTTCCCTTCAGCGTCACCATTTTGGTAAGAAGATCGCTTACCTCTTTTCTTCAGTCTTCTCCCCTGTGCACAGGTGGATTCCCCAGCGGCGGACATCTCCACTCCATCGCCCAATCCTCGCTGCTGTACAGAGCTCTCCAGGTGGCTGTCTTCCGGGCTTCGCCCCCTTGTTGTGCCAGCTGTCCTGACCCACCAAGTAAGTCCTTCTCTCGCCATAAATCCCTCCTGTGTTGGTGTATGCCCGTCACCCTCTCCCTGTGCTCTCTCCATAGGGTTGCTCGGCTGTACGGTCACCTGCCTCTGTGCCTGGAGCAGACACCATCACCAACACATTTACATCCCGCTGACACGCACTCATTCACTCCTGCTGTTAATAAACTCTTTGAACTACTCTAAGCCTGTGTGTGTGCGTCTCCTGAGCCGTGCGTTATGTCAGTTCTCAGCAGAAAAAGAGACAGACCCAACTTTCCCCACAGCTTTTATAACCCAGAGATACAAAACCCCCACATCAAGTATCTCACACCTTCACCCCACAGAAGTTTGGTAAACACATGAACCCACAGTCCCCGAGACTTGCTGGCGCTTCTGTTCTCTTCTCCACCTCGGGGCTCTTGCTGGGACATTGTCTCTGACCTCCGTCTTCCTCCAGCACCCACCTCCTAGCCGAGGTCCCTGCTGGGGCATTGTTCTTATGGACGTTTGATCTGTAGGGTCTGCACCGTCATGCCTACTGGAAGCATGTGGGGGGAGAAAGCGTACCATACAAGCATGCCATATATGTGCCTTAAATATGCACCATAAGTTGCATATTAATCAGCCTGTTCAGCCACGACTTTTTTTTTTTTTTTTTTTTTTTTTAGCTGCTGTTGCAAAAAGGCAGCCGACTTGTGTGGCGCCAGATTTTTTTTTTTTTTTTTATTTAAGTTTTTGTAAAGGGTATACAGGTCGTTACAGCAATGCAGTGTTTACATTTTCATCACATGTTCCCTTATTTTCTGATATCTGACAACATTGGAAGATTAATTCTTACAACACCCCTTATTTTTTTTTTTTTAAAGTGAAAGAAAAAGTGAAATTAAAGAGAAAAACAAAAACAAAAAACAAATAAAAAAAACAAACAAACCAGTAAAAAACAAACAAAAAGAAAAAGTAAGTAAATAAAGATAAAAGAGCATCTGAGTAGTGTTGGAACAAAGAGCGGAACCATTATTGAAATGGTATTTGTCAAAGATTAGATCTAATGGAAGACACATATGCGGTCCAGGGTTGCCAAAAGTTCATGAACCCATCCATGTCCTGTCTCAGTGCGAATGTCAACTTTTCCATCGAGTAAATGTCTTGGATCACGTTAGTCCAATCTTCAGGTGTAGGACAGTCCTTCAACATCCATTTTTTAGTTAGAGCTTTTTTGCTTGCCAATATTAAAACATTGAATAAGTATTTTTCTCCTCGTCTTTCCAGTGAGTCCGGTAGTAAACCCAAATACAAAGTTACAAAAGAAAAGGGAACTGTAATTTTGAATATTTTCCCCAATATTGTCTGTACATTGGTCCAATATTGGTGGATAACTGGGCATGACCAAAACACATGAAAATGATTTGCAGTCTTTTCACCACACAAGCGCCAACAGTTCAATCCCTTATGGGTAAATTTGTTTTGTGCAGGTGTTCTGAAAAATCTTGCCAAGTTTTTCCATCCAAATTCTCTCCACTGCAGGGATGAGGTACTTTTCCATTGCTGTTTATTTAGCTTTTCCCATATTTCCAGATGTAAAGTGAAATTCCCCTCTTTTTCCCATCTCTCTTTTATATAAGATGTGTTGTCTCCTTTTAAGTCTTGAAGACCTTGGTATATTTTAGAAATGTATCTGATCCCTGGGATCCCTTTATATGCCATTAAGAAGACCTTCAGAACACCTGACTGGGCCCTTTCCAAAACCTCCTTTTTAAGTATATTGTTTATGTGGTGTCTAAGCTGGAAGAACCTGTAAAGGTCTTGATTTATTAGGCCTTGTTTTTTCAAATCTTCAAAACTTCTTAAGATTTGCCCTTTAAAAAAATCGTAATATTTTATCAGCCCCTTCTCCTTCCACTTTTTAAATCTGGTGTCTGTTTTATTAGGAGTAAAGTCCTGATCATAGGCGATCCATTGCAGAAGTCGATAGGGCTCTTTAGTTTGATTCTCTCTGACTATCTTAAACCAAATTTTTAGCGGGGTCTCTATCCACGGGTTAGTGTTATTCAAAAGCTTAGGTAAGACATTGTTCCCTATTATCGCCTGTAGGGGGATGTCACTTGTTATTTGGCATTCGATCTCCTTCCATTGTGCAGAGTAGACTGGGTTACATATCTCTACTAAAGTTTTAATTTGTGCGGCTTTAAAGTAGTCCCTGATATTTGGCAGCGCGAGCCCACCTTTGTCTTTGTTTAGCTGTAGGGTTCTATATCTGATTCTAGGTCTCTTGCCCTGCCATATGAATCTTGAGATCCTTCTGTCCAGCTCCTGCCATGTTTTTTTGGGAGGTTCTACCGGTATTGTTTGGAAAAGGTATAGAAGACGTGGAAGTATATTCATTTTGACTGCTTCAATTCTTTGTGCAATACCCAAGAATGGTATCATATTCCATCTTGCTAGGTCAGATTTTATTTTTGTCACCAGTGGATCATAGTTTAGTGATATAATTTTGTTGAGTTGTTTCGGGATATTGACCCCCAGATATTTCATAGATTCCGACTCCCAGTTAGTTTTGAGTTTGCTTAGTGAATAATGATTTGGGTCATAGTTGAATGTTAAAACTTGGGTTTTATGCATATTTAATTTGTACCCCGATAAATCTCCATACTCTGAAAAAACTGAGGTTAGTTCTGGTAAAGAAGTGTCCGGCTGCCCTAGGTATATTAAAATGTCATCAGCAAAGAGTGCTATTTTATGTTCCTTCTGACCAAGTGTAATACCTTGAATTTTTTGGTTTTGTCTTATCCATTGGCTCAGAGGTTCTATGAAGATTGCAAAGAGCAGTGGAGACAGGGGGCAGCCCTGACGACATCCTCTTTCCAGTTCAAAAGATGATGATAAATTACCGTTAATCCTTATTTTAGCTGTTGGTTTTTTATATAATGCCTGTATAGTTCTAATGAAGTTGTTATGAAAATTGAAACTGGATAAGATTCTGTATAGAAAAGACCAGTCAACCGAATCGAATGCTTTTTCAGCATCTAATCCTAATATGACTGCATTTAAGTTATATTTTTTTATATGATGAATTATGTGTAAAGTGCGTCGAATGTTGTCTTGTGTCTGTCTTTGTCTTATAAAACCTGTTTGGTCTAAATGAATTAGGTCTGTCAGTATATTCTCTAACCTTTTGGCAAGGATAATGGTAAAAAGCTTATAGTCCTGATTTAGTACACTGATTGGTCTGTAGTTGGAGCACTCTAGTTTATCCTTTTCAGGTTTAGGTATAACTGCAATGACCCCTTCTCTCCAGGAGGGGGGGATTTCCCCTGTGTGGAGGACATAATTAAATGTTTTCAGGAGGAGAGGAGATAGTTGCTGTTTAAAGGTTTTGTACCACTCTGCTGTATAGCCATCAGCTCCTGGGGATTTGTTAGCTTTAAGTTTCATAATTGCTTTTTCCAATTCTTTAGGATGTATTTCTGACAGTAGTGTTTTATTTTGTGACTCCGTAAGTTGGGGAAGGTTTAATGTGTTTAGGAATGCCTCGGATGCGTTTTTATGTTTTTTGTGGGAGTATAAGTTCTTATAGTAATTCTCGAAGTTTTTAAGAATATCCTGAATTCTGAATTTTATTTCCTTTGATACTGGGTCTCTGATTTTGTAGATTGCTCTTTCTGTTTGATGTTTCCTCAATTTATAGGCTAGCAATTTTGCCGATTTACTGCCTGCTTCATAGTATTTTTGTTTCAGAAATATAAGTTTCTTCTGGATTTCTATTGTGTAGATCTCATTTATTTGGTTTTTAATTTCCTTAATCTTGAGCGAGTCAGTAGAATGAGTGTTGCCTTTGTGTTCTTTTTCTAGGTTCCTAAGTTCTGACTCTAATGTGGATAGTTTTTCTTGTCTTAGTTTCTTTTGGGTTGCCAGTTTTGCAATAATCTTTCCTCTTATTACAGCTTTACATGCATCCCACAGTATTAAAGGGGATACTTCTCCATTATCGTTATCTTCCAAATATCTGAGAATATCTGACTCCAATTCATCTTTCAATGGTCCTTTCAGGACATTTGAATTTAACCTCCAAGAAAATGTATTATTTGTGTATTTTTGGATATTTAAGTCCATGTAGATCGGACTGTGGTCGGAGAGATCCATCAGTCCTATTTTACATGTTTTTACTCTACCAATGTCTCTATTAAACATAAAAAAATAGTCAATCCTTGAGTAAGATGAATGTGGAGTTGAGTAAAATGTATAGTCTTTTACACTGGGGTTGAGTTCCCTCCACACGTCACAGACTCCCAATTCTTTTAGTAGCATCCGAGTCTTCCTGTTTTGGGTGTTATTTTGATGTGGGGAATTACCAGAAGCATCCCAGTATGGATTCAGTCTAAGATTGAAGTCCCCACCACATATCACTAAACCTTGAGCTTTAGTTATCATTAGGTCGAATACATTTTTATAAAATTTCCAGTTAGCCCCTGGGGGAGCATACACATTCAGCAGGGTGATATCTTCTCCCTCTAGCCGCCCAGTTACCAAACTGTATCTCCCTTCTTTATCTTTGTGTTCTGATTTTTTTTCAAATGTAATTTTGGTTGATATCAATGTTGCTACTCCCCTCCTCCTCCCTGATTTATATGAAGATGAAGAGATCATTTTAAACCCTTGTCTACTGAGTTTATTGTGTTCCACGTCTGTTAGGTGGGTTTCTTGTAAAAGTATTATTCCTGCTTTGTCTTTTTTCATTTTGCCTAGAATCTTGGATCTTTTAACTGGATTCAGGATTCCTTTTACATTATATGAAATTATTTTGGTTACACCCTGTTTCTCCATTGTGTTGTTTTGTTTAGTATAACTGTGTGGTGGCCCTCTTTTGTGCTACTCAGAAACTGAAAGAACATTAAAAACAAGAAAAACATTAAGAACATAGTGTAAAAAACTTTAAAACAAAAAGCTGTCAAAAGAACTTCCTGAGCTGAGGTCTTTTTAAAGACCCTGTAAGAGCCTTGATGGAGTGAAGGCTCTGAGGGAAATTCCTCAAACTCTGTTACGTGTTGAGGGCCCTCTCTTACCACTGAAAGTAGTCCCATGCTTTTAACGTGAGTTTCAGAACCCAATCCAAACTTGTAATGATTTTTTTTTTTTTCCTTTTATGCCTAAACCCTGTGAAATTGTGTGCACCCTCCCACCCCCATCACATCAAACATTCACGCAAAAACAGTATTTGTTAGTATGAGGAGAACATGTGGATTATTGTCACATTTCTATTTTAACAAGTTTTTTTTTTTTTTTTTTTTTTTTATTACAAAGACTTATTTGTTTCAAATAATATAATTGTTCCATGAAATGTTTTACCACATGCTGAATATGCATCTCCTTTAATGTTTGTTACCTTGTATGAGGGGCGTTGGATGTGCGGATTGATTCAAGAGGAAAAAAAAAAAAAAAAAAAAAGGTCGCTATTCCAACCTGAAAACGGATAGTTTATCCGCGACGCTCTGGTGCTGGGTTTCCCGCTGCTGGTCCGTGGATTTTGAGGGTCTTTGTGTTGTCCATGTTTGCGCTTTGATCTTCACACTCGGGTCTGCCGCGGGTTTAAATACCGTTACCGGGAGCCCTCTTTTCGCCATGTCAGCTGTTGCTTCTTCCGCCGAATTATAGAGACACGTTTCATCGCCGTAGAAGACCCTTAACTTCGCAGGAAATGGTGTCTGAAAGCGCAATTTCTTCTCTCTTAACACCTTTTTCGCGTCATTGTATTCCCTGCGCTTTTTAAGGACCTCCGGGGCGTAATCGTGTTCCACGTAGACTTTTCTCTCCTGGTGCATAAATCCTTTTTTCTGCCAGGCCAGTCTTACAACCTCTTGTTTTATTTTGAAATTGGAAAATCTTACCAACACCGAACGTGGGGGCGCTTCCGCCGCCGGCCTAGCGGCTAATGAACGATGTGCCTTTTCTATCTTCAAGTCGGTGGTTTGTGGAATATCCAATTTCTCTCTTAGTAAGGATTCCACGCATTCTGCCATTGAGTTAAAACCATTTTCGGTTCCTTCTATCAGACCATGAATTCTTATGTTGTCTCTTCTTTGTTTTCCTTCTTGGTCGGTTAGCTTAGCCTCTATAGCTGCTTGTCTTTTGCGTAGGTCCAGCACAGAATCTTCGAGCACTTTTATTCGATCCTCTGTTTCCAAGATTCGGTTCTCGGCCTGGTCCACTCTGCTGTTTGTCCTTTTCAATTCTTCTCTGAATTCCCGAAATTCGGCCGTAACATCTCGGCGAAATCGTCGTAGTTCCTCAAATAGTGATTTCAGGCTAACCCTTTTGTTAGCTATCACCAGCTCCTCGTCTTCTGAACGGGGATCTTCCAGTTCAGATTCTCCGGCTGATACGTGTCCTGGCCTGGAGAATTTCAGTTTCTTCTGTTTTCCTTTAGACATGATGATTTTGTCTTTTGATTTTCACTCCTCCAAAAATCCGTTAAGTTTGATTTTCAAGGTGTTATCCTGGATTGAGTCTGAGAGCTTCAGTGTTAAGCTGCAGTCGCCATGGCGTCCAGACCGGAAGTCAGCCACGACTTTTAAAATCAAAAACTGTTCTAACATTTATCAATAGCAACAAATTTAAAGCAACATAAATAAAGCTCAACTACACTGGATGCAGTTTTTTATGACCTGTCCTCAGTGAATATGGCTTCCTGGTCAACCTTTGAAAAATGGTACTAGCTGCACTGGCCCAATCCCAGCACTCTGCAAGCTATTTAAAATATTTAAAAAAAAAATACAGTAACAAAAGTACTAAATAAACAGGTTATTTAGTATATATCACTCATGATAAAGCCTTCTCAATTATGACTTTGTATCTCGGTTTATTTACAGTAGATAAAACCTCATTATGCAATACAACTCCTAAACTGATAAAACAGTCATTGTTATTCAACAAGAATGCATTGTAATATGAAAGGTCATAATTATAATGATTTTATTTTTGTGAACTTAAATTATTTAGTGTTTTTTTTAATGAAAACTATCATCATATGCCATTTCACTAGGCTACATTACATATAATATTACAGCCTAAAACACGAGTAATCTATTTTTATTATTATTATTATTATTATTTTGTATTAGTCCATTCGACTTGGTCAGACATCTAGTAATTTCCGGAGACTGGTTTTCTTTACCAATTCAGCAAATCTTTAATAGTTGTAATGAGTTTCACACATACTCAATTAAGATTAGCTTGATATAAAGAGGCATACATACTGGTGTGAATGTAAACAATTCTTCTCAGGAATTAGCCTGTGTCACAACAACCATCTGCAGTTTTAAAACGTGGTTAATGTGCCAGTGGATCCAGTGCACAGAGCTTTGCTGCAGCTAATAAGCACAAAATCCCCCCCCCCCCCTTTGTAATACAACTACATCAGAAAAGAAACATCTTAAGTCTGAACTTTATAGTAACAACAGTCTTCTTACATTACCTGGATCAAATGAGGGTGCACTCCATTTGGAAGCTAGAAAAGCAATACATATACTTGCAAAAAGAATTTTTGTGAAAGTTCCCATGTTGCGCCACTCCTTGCCAGGTGGTTCACAAATCCACTTTGAAAGAAACAAAGTGCCTTTAAGTGCCTTTAGCCAATCCTCTCCCATTGTAGCAGAGTGGGTTGGTTCAGCTCATGGCTGCGTGCATTTACAACTGCCCAGCTTAGACACGGTTGTGTTATACTTAATATTGTTTATTACCTCCGCCAGGCCGAAAGGCCAGGAGGAGGTAATGTTTTTGCCGGGGTTTGTCTGTGTGTTTGTGTGTTTGTCTGTTTGTCTGTCTGTCTGTCTGTTTGTCTGTTGGTTAGCAAGATAACTCAAAAACGTTTGGACGGATTTCAATGAAACTTTCAGGCGTTGTTGGAAATGGTACAAGGAAGAACTGATTAAATTTTGGGGATGATCCGCATCACCGTCTGCATACAGGAATTTTTTAAAGCATTTTTCCACACTGTGACATACGGCCATTTTCAACATGTGCGCAGGCGCAATGGAGGGCGCTGGGCGTCGTGTCTGACCAACACAAACTCCGCCTTCTTCAACGTTTTAGCCACAAAAGCATGCGGAAAACATTGGTGGCCTGGGCCCGCCAGCGTGCCTGTGCCAGCCATAGGCGCTGCGCACATTGCGCTGGTCGTCGTGTATGACCAACACAAACTCCGCGTTCTTCAACGTTTTAGGCACAAAAGCACGCGGAAAACACTGCTGGCCTGGGCCCGCCAGCGTGCCTGTTTTTGCGCCACGCTGCAAAACCTGACACGGCCACCTGTCCGCCGCCCGATTATTTGCCACAAATTCCCCGCCCAGCTATAGGCGCTGCGTAAAAACGACCTCTCTGCCGGGGAAGATTCTAAATTCTGTTTTGCCGCGGAGCGCAACCCCAATATAATATAAAACCCACGGCAACCTGTCTAACCAATCTGCATCCGTCAGTGGAGGAGATGGACACACCAACACTTCAGTTTATTACCTCCGCCAAGGAGGCAATGCTTTTACAACCGTAAAACGGGGCTATAAGGGACGGCGGGGTAATATGGGACACTTTTCTAAATGTAATTCTGCTTTTTTAATTTTGCTTCCGCCTAGATTTGATGAAGGATTCATGGATATTTGACAATAACAACACAACTCAGCGTCCTGCTCAAAATTAAAAAAAAGCAGAATTACATTTAAAACATTTCCCAGAAAAGTGTCCCTTATTAACCCGCCGTCCCTTATAGCCCTGTTTTACACTACTGAACCACTAATCCTATCACTATCTCATTGATTGTCATTCATTAATTGTCTGTTTATTGCACTGTCCATGTCAAATAAACAAATAATCATTGTGAATCCAATTGCTAGTCATATCTTTTCATGCTCAGGGAATCTGAAAACGTACACACAAACACTGTATGGGGGGAACTGTGCCGCTTGGCGGAGGTCTGCGCTCTCCGAGTGCTTTTCTAGTTACTATCTGCTGTCTTTTTATGGGGACAAGTGGCTAAATGTATTTAAGGACATTAAACAGAGCTTACACCCAGGAATCTGACTGGAAGAATTCACAATAAATGAGTAAATAACTAAGTAAAACTCTAAGTAAAACTCTCCACTGTGGTTTTATTTTGTTAAAAATGCTTTGGGCCTGAAGAGCCTAATATTTTCCCACAGTTAGATGGCTCTCATTGGGTTTGAAAATTAAATGAATAAATAAATGAATGAATAAATAAATAAAAAGCCAGTTGTCAACACTAAATTTACAAATTTGGCCAGAGTGAAAAAATAGGCAATTTTTTTGAGAAAAAGTACACAGATTTAGTTTAAAATGCTCACCTTTAGAAGAACTGTTCGTCAAATTTAAGAGAACTACAATGGTGTGAAAAAGTGTTTGCCCCCTTCCTGTTTTCTCATTTTTTTTTTGTATGTTTGTCACACTTAAATGTTTCAAATCATCAAACAAATTTAAATATTGGACAAAGATAACACAAACACAAAATGCAATTTTTAAATGAAGGTATTTATTATGAAGGGTTAAAAAAAAATCCAAACCTACATGGCCCTGTGTGAAAAAGTGATTGCCCCCCTGTTAAAATATTAACTGTGGTTTATCACATCTTTGGAAAGCTGAGTTCAGTTTCTCTAGCCACACCAATGCCTGATTACTGCCACACCTATTCTCAATCAAGAAGTCACTTAAATAGGACCTGCCTGACAAAGTTAAATAGGCCAAAGGATTCTCAAACGCTAGACATCATGCTGCAATCCAAAGAAATTCAGGAACAAATGAGAAACAAAGTAATTGAGATCTATCAGTCTGGAAAAGGTTATAAAGCCATTTCTAAAGCTTTGGGACTTAAAGGACATAGTGAAAGATTTTTCTTTAAAGAAGGTCAGAAGAAAACACTACTAAAAAGGTAAGATATGCTATTTGCAGTATTTCCAGCCACCTGTGCAGGTCTTCCTTTGCTGCTGTTGTGCATTTTGAATCAGGAGTACTTCACTGATGTAATTTTATGCTGAAGTAGTATCTGTCACACTGTAAAAAGGGAAATCTCAGTAAGATAAAATATCCTAAATCAAGGTTTTATGCTTGTTTTCTCTCACAAGATAATTTTGACAAGACAAGAATTTCTTTTTGTTGTGCAGTTTTCTGTAAGATTTTACTTGCTTTATGAAAGTTTTTGCTTGTTTTAAACAATTTAATCTTACTTTGTTGGCAGATATTTTTTTTCTAGTCTTAGCTAGAATTATCTATTGCCAGAATTTTTTTGTTTACTTTAAGTAAAATTATCTGCCAACAAAGCAAGAAAATTTGGCTTGTTAAAATGCGTAAAGCAAGTTAAAACTATTGGAAAGTATTTAAAAAATTTTTACACATATACTGCACAGCAAAAATAAATATCTCGTCAGACTTATAGACAAGCATAAAGAGCCTTAATTTATTTCCTTTTACTTATATTTGACTTTTTGCAGTGTAGTTGCGTTTTCTAGCTCAAAGTTGCATTATTTCTCCAAGAGTAACAAAAATGAGGCTGTAGTGGCTCAGGAGGTAGAGCAGGTCACTCAATAACTGGAGGATTGGCGGTTCGAATCCCACTCCCCCCACCTTGCTGTTGTGTCCATGGGCAAGACACTTTACCCACCTTTCCTCCAGTTTGTTCATGGTTCAGAATCAGAATCAGAATCAGAATCAGGTTTATTGCCATTGTTCATGTAGTACACAAACTAGGAATTTGTCTCGGTGCAATGCTGCAACATTAAACATGATAAGATAAAAGAAATAAACTATACATGCAATAAAGTGTAGAATAAGAGTAAGTGATACTGGTCAGCAGTTAAAATATATTAGCGAGCAGCAGATACTGTGGAGAACTATATAGTGCAGTCGGTAATGCAGGAAGAAAACAGTGATGATTGACATGAGTCTGGTTAAGCTGCTGTACATAGTGCACGAGAGTCAATAAGTCACTTAGTGTTCAGCAGTCTGATGGCAGAGGGGAAGAAGCTGTTCATGTGACGGGAGGTTTTAGTCTGGATGGACCGAAGTCTTCTACCAGAGGGGAGGGGGGCAAACAGTACGTGACCAGGGTGTGAGGGATCGGCTATGATCCGGCCAGCACGCCTCCGGGTCCTGGAGATGTACAGATCCTGGAGAGATGGGAGCTTGCAGCCGATCACCTTCTCAGCAGTGCGCACGACGCGCTGCAGCCTTAGTCTGTCCCTGGCAGTGGCTCCTGCGTACCACACGGTTATGGAGGTGGTGAGGATGGACTCGATGATGGCTGTGTAGAACTGCACTAACATCTTGGTGGGTAGCTTGAGCTTCCTCAGCTGCCGCAGGAAGAACATCCTCTGCTGGGCTTTTTTGATGAGTGAGCTGATGGTCGGCTCCCATTTGAAGTCCCTGGTGATGGTAGTGCCTAGGAAGAGGAAGGAATCAGCAGTGGTGATGGGAGAGCCTGAGAGGGTGAGGGGGGGGCAGAGGGGTAGTGACTTTCCTGAAGTCTACAATCATCTCCACTGTCTTCAGAGCGTTCAGCTGCAGGTTGTTATTGTTGCACCAGGACGCCAGCTGGGCCACCTCTCTCCTGTAGGTGGACTCGTCGCCGTTGGAGATGAGCCCGATGAGGGTGGTGTCGTCCGCAAACTTGATCAACTTGACAGACTGGTGGCTGGAGGTGCAGGAGTTGGTGTAAAGGGAGAAGAGTAGGGGGGAAAGTACACAGCCCTGGGGTGATCCGGTGCTGATGCTAGTAGAGTCTGAGACAGTCTTTCCCAGCCGCACATGCTGCCTCCGGTCCGTCAGGAAGTCGGTGATCCACCTGCAGAGGGAGTCAGGCACGTTGAGCAGGGACAGCTTGTCCCGGAGCAGAGCGGGGCGGATGGTGTTGAATGCGGAGCTGAAGTCCACAAACAGGATCCTGGCGTAGGTTCCCGGGGAGTCCAGGTGCTGCAGGATGGAGTGGAGGGCCAGGTTGACTGCGTCGTCTACAGACCTGTTGGCTCGGTAGGCAAACTGCAGCGGGTCCAGGAGAGGGGTGGTGATGGACTTGAGGTGGGGCAGGACCAGGCGCTCAAAGGACTTCATGACTACAGAGGTGAGCGCTACAGGTCTGTAGTCATTAAGTCCAGTGATCCGTGGCTTCTTGGGGACAGGGATGATGGTGGAGGATTTGAGGCAGGACGGCACGTGGCATAACTTAAGGGAGGTGTTAAAAATGTCTGTGAAGACAGGAGCCAGCTGTTTCGCACAGTGTCTCAGGGTGGAGGGAGACACGCCGTCCGGGCCGGGGGCCTTGCGTGGGTTCAGTCTGGAGAACTGTTTGAGCACATCCTGCTCACTGATGATAAGGGCAGGGGGGGAGGAGGGGGGGATGCCTTTAATGAAGTAGGGATTGTGGAGGCTGTGGAGCTGGAGGGAGGGGTGGAGTTGGACACAGATGAAGAGGTGTCATCTGGTTCATGACATGGATGTGAATAAATGTTTGGTGGTGGTTGGACAGGCTGTTGGCATGGATTAGCAGCCATGTTTCCATCAGTCTGCCCCAGGGCAACTGTGGCTACAGAGGTAGCTTACCACTATCATTGTCTATGGAGTGAATGAATAATGGACTCACTGTTAAATGTCTTTGGGTGTCATGAAAAGTGGTATATAAATGCAATCCATTATTAAAAACATTGCTATTACACATTTTTAAACTGAGATTCTGTATTCTGTAAACTCTGAAATTTCTAGGTATACGGTGTGGGTTTTTTCCTGGTAGTATTCAAAGATTCAAAGATTTTTATTCGTCAATACTTCTATGCATACAGGACATACAGCAGAATTGAAATACTGTTTCTCTCTCTTAGTGGTAATCATATTAAATATGTTTAATCATATTATACATGACATTGAATATCAGTTTCTTTTAAGGTATTATCAAGGAATCCCAGTGTTATGACATGTCATGAACTGGGGTGGTTTCCAGCCCAGTTCTATGGCATGGTGGCTGTCTAGTCTCCTGTTTATTTTGGGCTCTTCATTTGCTGTCTGACAGCCGACAGCCACACCCCCTCCTGCCAGCTCCTACCAGCTGACTGTCATTACCTGCTGCTCTCCTCTCCTCTCCTCTCCACACATGCACACACACACACACACACACACACACACACACACACACACACACACATACACACACATGCAATTGTCCACACCTGCATTCACTCAGCACGTTTGCACTCACCCCCCCCCCCACACACACACACATACACAGCTATTCCTAAGCTCTTACACACTCTCTCCCGCTCTCTCTTTCTCCACACCAGCATGCACTCAGCTGATTAGTTTTGTAGCTCTTAAGATCTGGGTTCGCTGTTGTGCATTGTTGGGTGATTGTTGTTTGAATCGTGTGTTTAAACCAACTGTCAGTTTTTCCTGCACCGTGATCGCTCTTGGACTGTCTCGGATTGTTCCAGTGCTGTGAGTACAATTTGCTTCTCCCCTACCATCCAGCCTGTCTGGAGGTTCCTTTCCTGGGCTCTCTTGTCAATTCCCCACCGCAGTTCCGTCTGCCTGCATGTTGGAACATTCTCCCTTTGTGTACTTACTTGTGTGCTGGTGAGCGTCCTGGAGATTCTTCCAATTCATCCTGTGCTACCTGTTTATGATTTGACTGGACTGTTATATCATTTGCACAATAAAATACACACAACGATCTCCTGCAAGTGGGTTTGTCATTTCTGCCTTAAAACAACAGAGAATTCATGACATGACAACACTAATGTCCACAACATTGTGGCACCAAGCAATAGTTAAAACCCTCTGTCCCTTATTTGGCTGTGAGAAAGTTGGCAACCCTAATGAGTAGGCTATGTGATGACATCATATTCTGACACTGTTACCATGACAACAGTAACACAGTGAGTAAGGATCCAAAATAAACAACTCTCAACACTCCAAAATTCAGAAAACATTTTAAATTATTAAAAGTAGTGCATTTATTAGAAAAAGTTCATGACTGCATTTATTCCACATTTTAACAGCTCACATGTCTTAATGAAATGTTTGACATATTTTGTTCACATTTTCTTTATTTTTTTAATTATTGAAGCAAATTTGTTTTGTATTTTTTCTGGCTTTCTTGAAACACTCTGATTTAAAGCCTGTCACTTTAAGAAACATCCTTCACCTATTCAACTCCGCCCTCCCTCTTACATCAGTTAGCCATTAGCTGAGTAGCTTCTAGCTTTCAGCTTTTAGCATCCTTCTAGTTCGGATGAGTGGTGCTGGTTCACTGATCTACAGTCAATGGCGAAGCACGTGCTACCTCAGCACACACCCCAACAACCTCGCTGTGACTCCACAGCAAATCACCAGCACCGCACACCGCACAGCCCTTCAGTCGCCACAACTGACCTGGCCTGGGAGCCAAAGAATCTCAAAGGTCAGTGTCCCGCTTTGCGGGACTCCACTCCCACAGCCAGCTGGGGGTTGTCCCGCCCGCGAGAGCAGAGTCGCGTGGAGACCCGGAGGACAGTGGGGCAGCTGGCCGTGAGAGTCAGCAGCCTCCAGCCAGCAGTCTCTGGTCCCAGGCCAGGTTGGTTGCAGCGACCGGTGCTGGAAAATCCACCACAGAATCACGACGAAACCACTGGGAGATGGGCCAGAGTGACGCGAGGCACACCACTGAATCAGGTGGTAACAGGGATGGCTATTAGGGTGACTAAGATCTGAAGAAAATAACAATATAAGCTGCACTTAGAGTGAGCCTTCAGGTACCAGTGTTAGCTCAGGAGCTAATGCTAACTTTAGCCCCCCCTCCATCTACCTGATGGACAGCTATTCGGGCCAATAATAGAACAGTGGGTGGATCTTTAGAACGGCAGTGGGTTGGCTTTTTCTAATCATTATGTATACGATTTACTCAGAAGAGTCAAACATGTTTCTGGCATTTCTTGGAGAGAAAAACGAGATAAAGGTTGTGTGTGTGTGGTTTTTTTTTTTTTAAGAAAATTGACTGTTTTTGATTTTTTTTTTTATAATTACGTGACCAGTAGACTCATTTCAGATCATTAAAATCTACAAACACACCATTTTTCAGTCAATGACCCCTTGAAAGATGTAACAAATTTGTGAGGAAAAAATTTTGAAAAAACTGTTGCAGATATACTGTAACAGGATGAGACAAATACGAAGGAGTATTAAGGCCACATTAAAAATAAAATAAAAAAAAGTTTTGCATTTTGAGAAAAAAAGGCAAAATTTCAAGAAAAGTTGAGTATTTTCATAAAAAAAAAAATCAAAATTCATTCATTCATTCATTCATTTTCAACGGCTTAATCTTCTTTGGGTCGCGGGGCGCTGGAGCCTATCCCAGCATCTTTGGGCAAGAGGCAGGGCACCCTGGAGAGATCACCAGTCCATCGCAGGGCCAACACTGAGAGACAGACAACCATTTACTCTCACATTCATACCTAACGACAATTTAGAATGCCCAGTTGATGCCAGTTAACCTAACGTATGTCTTTGACTTGTGGGAGGAAACCGGAGTACCCAAAGAAAACCCACGCAGACAGGGGGAGAACATGCAAACTCCACACGGAAGGGTCACCGATGGTCAAGGGGTGGGATCAACAGTGTAAATTCTGAGAAAAAAGTCAAAAGAGTATTTTAAGGGAAAAAAAAGATCATGTATGCTTGTTGTGTGCAGAGTGTGCGCATATGGTGATCATTGGAGGTGCATCCAGATGCCTCTCCATCCTTTATGAAGTGATCAAACTGAAGTGATGACTACACTGAGTAGAGTAAGATAGAAGCACTCTGCTTGTCGTCATATTAAAGATGTCATTGACTGAAAAATGGTGTGTTTGTAGGTTTGAACTGTCTGAAATGAGTCTACTGGTCACCTCATTATAAAAAAAAAAAAAATTCAAAATAGTAAGTTCTCTTAAAAAAAACACACAGCCTTTATCTTGTTTTTCTTTCAGAAAAACGCCAGAAACATTTTTGACTCTTCTGTCTAAATCGTTAATATCACAATTAGAAAAAGCCAACCCACCGCCGTCCTTGAGACCGGCTTGCTGCTCTATTATTGGCCCACCTAATTGTCTGTCATGTAGATGAAAGGAGTGCTAAAGGTAGCCTATTAGCCCCTGAGCTATTAGTCCCCAAGCTAACACTGGTACCAGAAAGTGTGAACCAAGCACAGCTTATATTGTTATTTTCTTCAGATCTTAGTCACCCTAATAACATCCCTGTTACCACCTGGTTCACCAGTCCACAGTACACAATATACCCCACGTCGCTCCGACCCATCTCCTTGTGGTTTTGCTGTGATTCCGCAGCCGGCGCCAGTGTACCGGTCACGGCAACCGCCTACGTTGCAACCCAAGGCTGCTCCCCTGAGCTCAGCGCTCTACTCTCGCAGGCAATGTAGGGGAGCCGCTTTGTGACGGCGCATCCCCCAGCTAGCCGTGGGAGAGGAGCGGAGTCCTGCCGAGTGAGACACTGCACTTTAAGATCCCATGGCTCAGCAGCTCGGCTCGGCCAGCAGCCTTGGGTTGCAGCGATCGGTAGGTCACCCAACATGCTGCTGGTGATTTGTTGTGGCATCCTGGCGAGGTTGTTGGGAGATGGGCCAGAATGACGCGAGATACACAGTCGACTGTGGATCAGTGAACCAGTGCTACTCATCCAAGCTAGAAGGAGGCTAGAAGCTAGTCAGCTAAGGACTAACTGATGTAAGAGGGAGGGCGGAGTTGAACAAGTGAAGGATGTTTCTTAAAGTGACAGGCTTTAAATCAGAGCGTTTCAAGAAAGCCAGGAAAAATAAAAAAAACAAATTTGCTTCTGTAAAAATTTCAAGAAAATGTGAACAAAATATGTCACAAACACTTCATTAAGACATGTGTGAGTGTCACAAACCCCTGTGCGCCGTGTTATGGTGCACGAGGGAGAGAATGAAAAACCCAATTGCAGGAGTAGAGTGCCATTGTAGAAGCATGCTCAAATAATGAGGCTGAGTTTCAGTCATAAAACCAGCTTTATTTGACAGAACGCAGCTTCTAGCATTCTCAAAGCAGGAAAGAGAAAGAATCATACTTCAACCCCCTTTTATACATTTCCAGCATCAGAATTCAAGCCACATGGTGTCTTCAGTCAACATACAGTTACAAAGCATCCCTTTGAAGCTTCACCATTGTCTCTCATTTCTTGATGAACCGGAATACCCTCCGGGGCGTCTTCTGTGGGACAAAGAGACAAATCTCACACTTCCTTGTTACCTCCTGTAGATTCGAGTCCTTAGTCCTTGCAGACGTGACACCCCGCAATACACATTCAGTCCTGTCTCTGTGGCAGCGTGAGCCCACAATGTGTGTCGGCCACACTACCCCCCCCACACGTCTAGTAAGGCAAAATCTGCATGGCATAACAAAAAGAAAAACACAAAGCACTCCATACATCGCTAATCAATCCACCAACTGCCTAGGTTTTAATCTTCTGCCGAATCTGCTGCAACCTGGCTTGGCTGCACCTGCAACATCTCTCTGCACCTGTGGATTAAAGCTGTTAGCACCTCTCTGTGAAGACTTTGGAGAATGTCCCCTCGGTGGCCTGCCCCGGCGGGGGGGCCTCGCGAGCTGCACCTCCTCGTCAGCCAGAACAAAAGCGGGTTTGAGTCTGTTAATGCAAATCAGCTCCCGTCTGCCCCCTAAATCTAGCAGAAAATGCTTCTGCCCGGTCTCCAGCACTCGAAACGGTCCGTCGTAAAACGGCCGCAAACTTGGACGCTGGGCGTCATGTTTAACAAAAACAAACTCTGCATTTTTTAAAGCTTTGGGCACAAAAACGTGTGGGAAACTGTGATGGACCGGGCCAGGAAGTGTGTTTGCTCCTGAGCCGCTCTGCCACGGCTGAGCGGGGGGGCCATTAGGTGCGGGATTATCAGGAAGAAATTCCCCGGGCAAACGGAGCGGCTGAGCGAAAACTAATTCAGCCGGGGAAGCGTGCAAATCTTCCTTAGGTGCAGAACGCAACCCTAATAACACCCATGGAAGTTTGTCTACCCAATTTGTATCCGTTAGCGACGCTCTGAGGGCTGCTTTCAATGACCTGTGAAAGCGTTCGCATAAACCATTAGCCTGGGGGTTATACGCGGTGGTGCGATGAATCTTCACCCCCAAGCTGCGGGCCGTCGATGACCACAGCTCGGAAATAAATTGGGGACCTCTGTCGGACATTATGTCCGACGGTACACCAAAACGCGCAACCCATGCTGCTAAAAATGCTCGCGCAACTTCTTCCGCTGTGGTTGATGCCAGAGGAACCGCCTCTGGCCAGCGCGTGGTGCGGTCTACCATCGTCAAAAGGTGTGTGTGCCCGTGTGATAACGGAAGCGGCCCGACCAGGTCAATATGCACATGATCAAAACGCTTAGCGGGGATGTGGAAAGGTTCTAACGGGGCCTTAGTGTGTCTGTGTATTTTAGCTCGCTGACACGCTACGCAGGCTGCTGCCCATTCCTTGACCTGTTTGCGCAACCCGGGCCAAACAAATTTCTCCCCCACCAACTTAATCGATGCGCGCACCCCCGGGTGCGCGAGAGAATGGACCAAGTCAAAAACACGGCGACGCCACGCGGTTGGCACCACAGGGCGGGGCCGTCCCGTGGAGACATCGCAGATTAGCGGGGGCATACCGTTTTGTTGCACCCTGTGCTCCAGCCTTAACCCTGTTGGTCCAGACTGGAGCGCGCGCACGTCCGCGTCGTTAACCTGCTCCGCAGCCATGGCTGCATAATCTAACCCAACACAGACTGGGGCTGCACGCGCTCCCGCGTCGCTGCCCGGGCCCGCGGCCATGGCTACAGAGTCTGCCCCTATGGGGCTTGGCGGTGCTACTGCACGCGAGAGGCAGTCTGCCACAACATTGTGTTTACCCGCGACATGCTGAATATCAGTAGTAAACTCCGATATTGCGGCTAGTTGCCTTTGTTGCCGGCCTGACCAGGGTTCTGAAATTTTGGCCATCGCAAACGTTAGCAGTTTATGATCCACAAAAGCGGTGAAACGTCGCCCCTCTAACCAGAACTGAAAATGACGGATGGCCAAGTGTAGGGCCAAAAGCTCCCTGTCAAACGCGCTGTATTTCCGTTCACTATCGCGCAAGGTCCTGCTGAAAAACGCGAGGGGTTGCCAGGTACCTGCCACAAACTGTTCAACTACCGCCCCCACCGCTACATCGGAAGCGTCAGTGGTGAGCGCCATGCGGGCCGTTGGAACTGGGTGCGCTAACAAAACTGCGTTTGCCAGGGCTGATTTAACCTGGGCAAAAGCGCGCTCCCGCTCCGGAGACCATTCAACTTTATTTGCGGGCTTTTGTTTTTTTAACGCGGTGTACAATGGCTGCATGAGTCGTGCTGCGCTTGGGAGGAAACGGTTGTAAAAATTAACCATCCCTAGAAACTCCTGAAGCGCCTTGACCGTTTGAGGGTGCGGAAAATCCGTTATGGCACGCACTTTATTTGGAAGGGGAACTGCTCCCTCTGCCGAAACGCGATGTCCCAAAAAATCAATCTGCGCCACCCCAAACTGACACTTCGCTGGGTTAACTATTAACCCGTGCTCTGCCAACCTCTGGAAAACTGCTGTGAGGTGTTTTTCATGTTCACCTTCGGACGCGCTGGCTACCAAAATATCGTCCAAATAAACGAACACGAAAGGCAGGTCGCGTAAAACTGCATCCATCATGCGTTGGAAAGTCTGCGCGGCCCCCTTGAGGCCAAAAGGCATGCGCAAGAACTCAAAAAGGCCGAAAGGCGTTATGACCGCTGTTTTGGGTACATCCTGCGCGCGCACTGGCACCTGGTGATAGCCGCGCACCAAGTCTATTTTAGAAAAAATGCGCGCCCCCGCCAAATGGACAGAAAAATCCTGAATGTGCGGAATCGGGTAGCGGTCATGAGCTGAAACGTTGTTCAACCTGCGGAAATCACCGCAAGGTCGCCACGAGCCGTCAGCTTTTGGGACCATGTGTAACGGCGAAGCCCAAGAGCTCTTGGAACGTCTAACAATGCCCAGTTTTTCCAGATTAGTGAACTCCTCGCGCGTGATGGCCAGTTTAGCTGGGTCCAAGCGCCGAGCCTTTGCAAACACGGGAGGGCCTGTGGTTGTTATGAAATGTTCTACCCCATGTTTGGCCACTGTTGCTGAAAACGTGGGGACTGTGAGTGCTGGAAACTGAGCAAGCAGAGTGTGAAACTTACCACCCGCAGCTGAGACGCTGGCATGTGCAGTTGGCGGGGCCACCCGAGCTGTGCAGGGAATAGAATGAAAGGACAGTGCATTAATCAGACGTCTATTAGCAAGGTCAACCAATAAACCATGTGAGCACAAAAAATCAGCCCCTAACATGTTGAAACTGACTGCTGCTACAATAAATGTCCACACAAATGAACGGCCCTGTAAGGACAGAAGCATGGTCCTCTCACCAAACGTTTTAATCGTGGAGCCGTTCGCTGCTGACACTGACACCCAGGGGGCTTTAGAAGGCGACAGCCGTTCCGCGTAGGTGGGTGTGACGAAACTCAGCTGAGAGCCCGTGTCCACGAGGAACTGTTTCCCCGAGCGTGCATCCGTCAGGTAAAGCAGCCTGTTCTCGTTGCCGAGGGTCGCAGCTGCTACCGGCCCTCGGTCTTGGCGTTTCCCTGGCGCTTAAAATTGCACGGTGGGACGCACCTGTGCGCTCTCTCTGCAAAACGGCGGTGGTAGAAGCACGAGCCGTTCTCCGCTCCGCGTCGTCTGGCTCCTGTCGCCGCCGTCGTTGGTGCGTCTGGCGCCGCGGCCGCTGTACCCGCACTGTGTCCGGACGCCGTTCCTGGACTGGCCGCCGCGGCCGAGACCGCGTTCCGCTTGTGGGCGTCGACCAACCTCTGCGCCTCCTTGCTCAACCCATGGTAGTCTCGCTTGGCCAATCGGGGTGACTCTGCCAGGGCCACTCTCACTGCTGGTGGTAGGGTTCGAAGGAAAAGGTGGGCGAAAATGAATTCGCCATCCTCAGAGGCTTTGAGCTGCAGCATCTTCACCATCAGGTCCGCAGGTCTATCGTTTTCGGCCTCCGTCAGCGCCAGGAGCCCCTCTGCTCGTTGTTGGACTGAGGGGGTGAAATGGCTGATCAGCGCGTCCTTCAATGCGCTGTACTTGTCGCTGTCTGGTGGATGATTAACCAGATCTTCCACTCTCTGGACCGTGTTGCTGTCCAGCTTCGCTACCACGTGGTAGAATCTTGTGTCATCGTTGGAGATTCTCCGGAGGTTGAACTGCGCCTCGATTGCACTAAACCATGAGCGCGGGCTGTGCTGCCAGAAATCGGGCAGCCGGATCGTGGAGGCGGCCATCAGGCTGGCTTCCACAGAGCCCCGCTCGGGAGAATTCTGTCTGCTCATTCTCCGTCGTAGGTCACCAGTGTAGAAGCATGTTCAAATAATGAGGCTGAGTTTCAGTCATAAAACCAGCTTTATTTGACAGAACGCAGCTTCTAGCATTCTCAAAGCAGGAAAGAGAAAGAATCATACTTCAACCCCCTTTTATACATTTCCAGCATCAGAATTCAAGCCACATGGTGTCTTCAGTCAACATACAGTTACAAAGCATCCCTTTGAAGCTTCACCATTGTCTCTCATTTCTTGATGAACCGGAATACCCTCCGGGGCGTCTTCTGTGGGACAAAGAGACAAATCTCACACTTCCTTGTTACCTCCTGTAGATTCGAGTCCTTAGTCCTTGCAGACGTGACACCCCGCAATACACATTCAGTCCTGTCTCTGTGGCAGCGTGAGCCCACAATGTGTGTCGGCCACACCATGTTTATTTAAGTTCACCGCAAAAAACATGGTTCAGTAATCACCAAGTTTCAGTTCAGCTTAAGTACACAAAAATACAGAGAGGTGTAATGGCAGGATGAGGCCACCAAACATGCAGGGTGCCTACTGGATGCTCTACAGCCTGGTCAACGGAGCCTAGTGCTGCGGGACCATATAGCACAAAAAGGAAAGGCAATAAGCCTAACATTGCAGGGCTGCAAACAGCACGGAAAAGAAAGGCAAAGCAAACTGACACTTACTGGGCTGGAGCGATCTGAGGCGAACCGAGCAGTCTGGAGGAGGAGGAAGGGAAACAGGGCCAGCTGAAACACCAAGGGAAATAATCCAACAGAAGTGACGGGCTGGAGAACAACGAAGGGAGTGGACAGTATACGGGGAGAACTCGCTGCCGCGTATAGAGGCAAATGCCCCGACAATCTCCCTCCTCAGAAGTGGTAAACATATACTTCTGAAGCTAACAAGGAAAGAGATTGCCGGTGCGAGAATGCGTGGGCAGAACTGATTGACACCTGGTGTGTGAGAGCATGTGAATGAGAGTGAATGGAGCGAGTGCATGTGTGTGCAGTGCATGCGTGTGGGTGGGTGTGTATGTGTGTGAGCACCGGTGAGAGTGCAGCTGACAGTGCTTGACAAGAGGAGGGGGCGTGCAAGAGCTGTCAGGAGGAAACTAACTAACTAACTAACTAACTAACCTGCACTTATATAGCGCTTTTCTAGTCACAAAGACCACTCAAAGCGCTTTCATTAATACTAACCCTCTATTCTAAGGGCCTATAGGAAACAGATATCTAGGGACAATTTAGAACAGCCAATTAACCTAACATGCATGTTTTTGGCATGTGGGAGGAAACCGGAGAAATCCCGGAGTAAACCCACGCAACACGGGGAGAACATGCAAACTCCACACAGATCACTGTTGGTCGGGGGCTGGGATCGAACCCACGATCCCACGATCCCCACAATCCCCCGGCCAAGGGTAAACTGTGCTGCCGCAGTGCTAACCACTGCGCCACCGTGCAGCCCAACTAGGACAAATCATAACAATAAGTCAGAACCGGGTTTGGCCTCCAAACCCAGATTCATGACAGTGAGCTGTTAAAATGTAGAACAAGTGCAGTCAATGATCCCTATAAACTTAATGGCACATGTAAACATCTGATTATTTTAGTTCTGAAAGGACAGTTTCCCCACATTTTGACTTTTTTTCCTCAAAATACACTTTTGACTTTTTTCAAAACTTCAAATTTTTTTTCCTTATAATGCTATTTCAACTTTCTCAAAATGTTGACTTTTTTCTCAAAATTGTGACTTTTATCTCAAAATGCTAAACTTTTAAAAAAATATATATTTTTTTTACTTTCCATGGGTAATCCCTTTGTCTGCCATGCGTGTGTTTCTGTCGTTTGGTCATCTACTGTCATGCTGCTGTTACACTGTAATTTCCCAGTGTTCAGGTTCAGGTTCAGGTTACTTTATTTGTACCTGTAGGTAGATTTGTTTTGCAGTCTGGTGACATCCATATTTACAAGCCACAAATTACATTCAACATAGACACAAACACAGGCACACATGAAGCTGACTATAAACATGATAAAAATACTCAAGGCTCCATCAATCAGGGTATAAAGACAAAGAGATGGGAGAAAAACCCAGGTAAGAGAGAAGGGTCATATTAAAAAGCTAAAAACTAGTCAAAGAGGTTAAAAACTCAAAGGTCTAAAACCCAATAAAATATTTAGAACCCAAATAACATCCTACAAAAATAAGTATATATAAAATGGAGTTAATAAATAGGTACCTAAATTATGTGCAATATATTATTACAACTTGTTCAACTTTTTGACAGCAGCAGGAACAAAGCTGTTTTTGTAGCGCTGGGTTTTACTTTTTGGGACAGCAAACCTCCGTCTTGAAGGAAGAAGCTGAAAGTTGCAGTGCAAAGGGTGGGAGTCATCATTTAACCTCTTGCACTCCGGGATACCGCAGGCGGTCACGTCTCTGCGTCCTAGCGCGCCCTCGTGCGCACTAGGACACACACTGTGCGTCTCAGAGCGCACTGAAAAAAAAAAAGCTGCATTTCCGTTCTTCCACTACAGACACAGCCGCAAACAGAAAGCCAAAGGAGTGCTTTGATTGGTTTAGATTTGATTGACCTCTCATTCGACTAATAAGAGCCTTGAATTGGGTTTCTGAAACCTTGAAGAACCAATGACTGAAAACCTAGCAAGAAGGACCTGCCTACCAACAGCTGCGAATACAGCAAGCCAGTTGAAGCAGAGAAGTTCGACGATTGAAAGCGTGCCCCCCGTGCGAAAAATCTGTTTTGTGTAAGCCGCTGGGTGACACACACGCGTTCGCCAGTCTTTTTTTCTTACTACTGTTCTTATTTGTTTTGAAAAATCGTTCGCCAAAACCGCAATCATGGAAGCGCAAAACCGCAATAATGGAATCATGGTTTGACTGGGTCGCGTGACCAGAACCACGAGTCGTAACAAGCGGACCAGCGTCATGTTCGTCTGACAATGATGAAGAGATGTTCGCCAGCGACACTGCTGTTGTGGACAGGTAAGTGTTATAAGCTAAATTATTCTTTATCCCTGAAAATTGTAATCAAAATGACTTTTGACCGATTGGTAAATTACAACTGTGCGTCATCGCCAGATGACGGACCGGTCCGTGTGCCGCGTCCGGACCGTGAACGCCCCCCCCCCCCCGCTACTCTTCTGTAGCGGATTGCAGATATATTGCAGATATTTTAGTACAACTGTGCGTAGTAGACCGCGGGGACTGTGCGCTGCGTTCGCCACATCGCCACATGACGGACCGGTCCGTGTGCCGCGTCCGGACCGTGAACGTCCCCCCCCCCACTACTCTTCTGTAGCGGATTGCAGATATATTGCAGATATTTTAGTACAACTGTGCGTAGTAGACCGCGGGGACTGTGCGCCGGGGTCGCCACATCGCCACATGACTGTTCCATCATGTGGCGATGGACGATGTCCGTCCTCTGTAGCGGGGGGGGGGGAGTTGTTATCCTCTACATTACAGATATTTTAGTATAATTTTTAGTGCACTGTAGGTTATTTTTTCTTGTAAAAAAAAAAAGCCACACATTTTTTACGTGGCATGCTTCTTTGTGTGTGGGGGCTTGTTTGTTCATTCATTCATTCATGAATGAATAAACAACCCCCCCACACACACACACAGCCCTGAGTGTCACCTTTCATTAGAGCCCAAGGTCAAGCTTCTATATTGAATCATTCAAAAGTTACAGACGTTTTTCCAAACTGTGCCATTTGGCACAATTTGGCACAGTTCAAAAACACCTGGGAACAACCTGACAAAAAAGCTGTGTAATATATTCATTTTTTGTGGTATTGTTACAAAATTTTGACCTCAGCTGGATAACACTTGGTTCTACATTTCTGTTGCATTTTCCAGCCAGTATCTGAAGCTGTGTGTTACTTGCAAGCATTTGTATCCAAAAAAACACCCAGGCGAAATTTATTTTCTTCAAGTTCAGTATGTTTAGATGACTGTTACTCAGTGGCAGGAGCACTTAGAGAGATTATGACTGTTTTGCCAAAAAATTCAAAGTGTTTTCTTTTAAATGAGACCAACCCCATGAAGATGCTGCAAAGGGTTGAAGAACAGCTTTTGATTTACTTTGGGTACGTTATTTTTAGGCATTTTTAGGGAAATTGACCAGAGTGCAAGGGGTTAAAATGGAGATAGCCATCCTCTGTACTTGTCTGGTGTACAGGGATGTCAGGCTCAGCTGTGACTCACCAAGCAAACGACTGGACCATCTAACGACCTGATCCAAGGATTTCCTCTGTTTCAGTTTTATCTGACCAAACCATGACACTAAAGAAAAGGATAAAACAGATTCAATAAAAGCCTGATAAAACATTGTCATTATGGTTCGGTCAATTTGGAAGCATGCAAGTTTTCTCAAGCAATGCAAATGTTGCTGACCCTTTTTGCACACCCTTTCACAGTTCTCTTCAAAGTTTAAATTACTATCAATAATCGTCCCAAGATATTTGTAGGATTGTACACATTTGGTGGTCTGGCCTTTTAGTACGGTGACTTTGTGCCTGGGAGTTTTCCTCCTAAAGTCAATAATCATGTCTTTAGTTTTTGTCGTATTCAGCTGCAGGTAGGAATCCTCACACCAGTGAACAAAATCATCAACTACTGGGCCGTGGCCACTCTCACCATCCTGGAGGAGACTGACAATAACTGAGTCATCAGCATACTTTATAATGTGTCTGTTGTCATGTCTGCTCCGACACATGTTTGTGTACAGGATGAAGGGTAGTGGTGACAACGCACACCCCTGAGGAGAGCCAGTAGAAGAGCACTTTAGGTCAGACAATGTACCATTGACCATTATTCTCTGCGTCCTGTTGATTAAGAAATCCAGAATCCAACCCACCAGATTATTGCTCAAATCAAATTGTTGCAGGAGCCTTTCAACTAAAATATGAGGTTGGATTGTATTAAAGGCGGAGGAAAAGTCCACAAATAAAAGCCTGACGTGTGTCCCATTAAAATCTAGATGTTTAAAAAGCATGTTAAACAGAGTGACAGTGGCATCCTCCACTCCTCTGTGAGGCCTATAGGCAAACTGCAGAGGATCCAATGCATGCTCAGTCTGCTTTAGGACCTCACATCTGACCAGTTTTTCAAAAATTTTCATTAAAATTGAAGTCAAAGCAACTGGTCTAAAGTCGTTTACCGTTTTAGGACAGCTGGATTTTGGAATGGGAACAACCACGGCTTCTTTCCAGATCTTAGGCACAAGTTGTGTCTATAAGGACTTATTGAAAATGTAATGAAATATAGGACTCAGTTCATGTGCACAGGACTTTACCAAGCGCCGGGGGGTTCCCGGTACACCAGAGAATAAGAGACAATGGTGAATCTTCAGAGACTTGCATTGTGATTGAATGTTTGCAGAAGCACCATGTGACTTGAGTTCTTAATCCCCCGGAGGTATAAGAGTGAGCTGTAACATTATTCTGCCTCTTCTTGCTTTTTGAGAATGTTGGAAGATTGTGTTCTTCAATAAAGCTGAACCTGAGAAATACACTCAAGTCTCGTCATTGAACACATCTTCCACACTGGTGACCCACGACAAAGAATGAGCAGGGAGAATTCTCCCGAGCGGAGCTCATCAGAGGCCAGCCTAATGGCTGCCTCCACGCTCCAGCTGCCCGATTTCTGGCAGCACAGCCCGCGCTCCTGGTTTAGCGTGGTCGAGGCGCAGTTCAGCCTCCGGAGAATCTCAAAGGATGAAACGAGGTTCTACCATGCGGTGGCGAAGCTGGACAGTCACACGGTCCAGAGGGTGGAAGATCTGGTTAACCACCCACCGGACACCGACAAGTAGGGCGCATTGAAGGAGGCGCTGATCAGCCATTTCACCCCCTCGGTGCAACAGCGAGCAGAGGGGCTCCTAGAGTTGACAGAGTTGGAGAACGACAGACCGGCAGACCTGATGGTGAAGATGCTGAGACTGAAAGACTCCGAGGATGGCGAATTTATCTTCGCCCACCTTTTCCTCCGGACTCTGCCGCCAGCAGTGAGAGTGACCCTGGCAGACTCACCCCGCTTGGCCAAGCGGGACTACCATGGCCTCGGCAAGGAGGCGCAGCGACTCGTCGACGCCCACAAGCGGAGCGTGGTTTAGGCCGCGGCAGCTGAGCAGAGGACGGCGCCCGGAGATGGTTTGGAGCCAGAGGTGGCGGCGCCAGACGAACCGACGACGGCGGCGACAGGCGTCAGGCGACGCGGAGCTGAGGTCGGCCTGTGTTTCTACCACCGCCGTTTTGCGGAGAGGGCGCACAGATGCCTCCTATCGTGCCGCTTCAAGCGTCAGGGAAACGCCAAGACCGGGGGGCTGGTAGCAGCTGCATCCCTCGGAGAAGAAAATAGGCTGCTTTACCTGACAGATGCACACTCGGGGAAACAATTCCTCGTGGACACGAGCTCCCAGCTGAGTTTCGTCACGCCTACCTACGCGGAACGGCTGATGCCGTCCAAAGCTCCCTGGGTGTCAGTATCAGCAGCGAATGGCTCAGCGATTAAGACCTTCGGTGAGAGGACCATGCGTCTGTCCTTACAGGGCCGTTCATTCGAGTGGACCTTTATTGTAGCAGCAGTCAGTTTCAACATGTTAGGGGCTGATTTTTTGTGCTCACATGGTTTATTGGTTGACCTTGCTAATAGACGCCTGGTTAATGCACTGTCTTTTCATTCTATTCCCTGCACAGCTTGGGTGGCTCCGCTGACTGCACACGCCAACGTCACAGCTGCAGGTGGTAAGTTTCATGCTTTGCTCACTCACTTTCCAGCACTCACAGTTCCAAAGTTTTCGGTGACAGTGGCCAAACACGGGGTGGAACATTTTATCACCACCACTGGGCCGCCCGTTTTTGCAAAAGCCCGGCGCTTGGACTCAGCTAAACTGGCAATAGCGCGCGAGGAATTTGGCAATCTGGAAAAACTGGGCATAGTTAGACGCTCGAACAGCCCCTGGGCTTCCCCGTTACACATGGTCCCAAAGGCTGATGGCTCGTGGCGACCTTGTGGCGATTTCTGCAGGTTGAACAACGTCTCAGCACACGACCGCTACCCGATTCCGCACATCCAGGATTTCTCAGTTCATTTGGCGGGGGCGCGCATTTTTTCTAAAATAGACTTGGTGCGCGGCTACCACCAAGTCCCCGTGCGCACGCAGGATATTCCCAAAACCGCGGTAATAACTCTGTTTGGGCTTTTTGAGTTTTTGCGCATGCCGTTTAGATTAAAGAGCGCCACGCAAACTTTCCAACACATGATGGATGCTGTTTTACGCGACCTGCCTTTCGTGTTCATCTATTTAGACGACATTTTGGTAGCCAGCACGTCCGAGGACGAACACGAAACCCACCTCACAGCGGTTTTTTGGAGACTGGCAGAGCACGGGTTGATAATTAACCCAGCGAAGTGCCAGTTTGGGGTGGCGCAGATCGATTTTTTGGGGCACCGCGTTTCGCCTGAAGGTGCGGTTCCTCTGCCGGAGAAGGTGCACGCGATAACAGATTTCCCCCGACCTCAAACGATAAAAGCGCTGCAGGAGTTTCTAGAGATGGTTAATTTTTACAACCGGTTTCTTCCGAGCGCAGCGCGGCTTATGCAGCCACTGTACGCGGCACTGAAAAAACAAAAACCCACAAATAAGGTCGAATGGTCTCCGGAGCGGGAGCGCGCTTTCTCCCAGGTTAAATCAGCCCTTGCAAGCGCCGTTTTGTTAGCGCACCCGGTCCCAACAGCCCGTTTGGCGCTCACCACCGACGCTTCGGACCTAGCGGTGGGGGCAGTCATTGAACAGTGTGTGGCAGGGACCTGGCAGCCTCTCGCTTTCTTTAGCAAATCCTTGCGCGATAACGAGCGTAAATACAGTGCGTTTGACAGGGAGCTTTTAGCCCTACACTTGGCCATCCGCCATTTCCAGTTCTGGCTGGAAGGGCACCTTTTCACCGCTTTTGTAGACCACAAACCGTTAACTTTTGCAATGGCCAAAATCTCAGAACCTTGGTCAGGCCGACAACAAAGACAGCTAGCCGCAATATCGGAGTTCACCACCGATATCCAGCATGTCGCAGGCAAACACAATGTAGTGGCGGACTGTCTCTCACGTGCTGTGGCAACGCCAGGCCACGTGGGGGCAGACTCGGTGGCTGTGGGCCAGGGCAGCGACGCGGGAGCGCGCGCAGCCCCGGTCCACGTAGGTTTGGATTATGCAGACATGGCTGCGGAGCAGGTTGGTGACGCGGATGTGCGCGCGCTCCAGTCTGGACCAACAGGGTTAAGGCTGGAGCACAGGTTGCAGCAAATAGGTATGCCCCCCTTAATATGCGATGTCTCCACGGGTCGGCCTCGTCCAGTGGTGCCAGCCGCGTGGCGCCGCCGCGTTTTTGACTCGGTCCATTCGCTGGCGCACCCGGGGGTGCGCGCATCGGTCAAGATGGTGGGGGAGAAATCTGTCTGGCCGGGGTTGCGCAAACAGGTCAAGGAATGGACAGCGGCTTGTGTAGCGTGCCAGAGGGCTAAGATACACAAGCACATGAGGGCCCCTTTGGAGCCTTTTCACATCCCGGCTAAGCGGTTTGATCATGTGCATGTTGATCTGGTGGGCCCGCTTCCCTCGTCTCAAGGGCACACACACCTTTTGACGATGGTGGACCACACCACGCGTTGGCCAGAAGCAGTACCTCTGGCGTCAACAACGGCGGAAGAGGTTGCACGCGCGTTTTTAACAGCTTGGGTCACGCGTTTTGGAGTTCCGTCGGACATAACGTCAGACAGAGGCCCTCAATTTGTTTCCGAACTGTGGTCGTCTATGGCCCGCAGCTTAGGGGTGAAGGTACACCGCACTACCGCGTATAACCCGCAGGCCAATGGTTTATGTGAACGTTTTCATAGGTCATTGAAAGCAGCCCTCAGAGCATCGCTCACGGATACAAATTGGGTGGACAAACTGCCATGGGTTTTATTACCTCCGCCAGGCCGAAAGGCCAGGAGGAGGTAATGTTTTTGCCGGGGTTTGTCTGTGTGTTTGTCTGTGTGTTTGTCTGTTTGTCTGTCTGTCTGTTTGTCTGTTGGTTAGCAAGATAACTCAAAAACTTTTGGACGGATTTCAATGAAACTTTCAGGCGTTGTTGGAAATGGTACAAGGAAGAACTGATTAAATTTTGGGGATGATCCGCATCACCGTCTGCATACAGGAATTTTTTAAAGCATTTTTCCACACTGTGACATACGGCCATTTTCAACATGTGCGCAGGCGCAATGGAGGGCGCTGGGCGTCGTGTCTGACCAACACAAACTCCGCCTTCTTCAACGTTTTAGCCACAAAAGCATGCGGAAAACACTGGTGGCCTGGGCCCGCCGGCGTGCCTGTGCCAGCCATTGTCACGCCGCACCATTCATCAGCGGCGCCACCTGCTCACGCACCTGACAATCATCAGCGGCGAGGGATAAAGGCCGTCTCGCCCGGAGGCTCGGCCTGAAGCCGTCAGACTTCGTCCCTCACCGTTGTGAGCATACTTCCCTTCAGCGTAACCATTGTTGTAAGAAGATCACTTACCTCTTCTCTTCAGTCTTCTCCCCTGTGCACAGGTGGATTTCCCAGCGGCGGACATCTCCTCTCCATCGCCCAATCCTCGCTGCTGCACGGAGCTCCCCAGGTGGCTGTCTTCCGGGCCTCACCCCCTTGTTGTGCCAGCTGTCCTGACCCACCAAGTAAGTCCTTCTCTCGCCATAAATTCCTCCTGTGTTGGTGTATGCCCGTCACTCTCTCCCTGTGCTCTCTCCATAGGGTTGCTCGGCTGTACGGTCACCTGCCTCTGTGCCTGGAGCTGACACCATCACCAGCACATTTACATCCCGCAGACACGCACTCATTCTCCCCTGCTGTTAATAAACTCTTTGAACTACTCTAAGCCTGTGTGTGTGCGTCTCCTGAGCCGTGCGTTATGTCAGTACGGCTTCAGCAGAGCGGCTCGGCGGACGGCGGGCTCGCACACCGGCTTACCACTCTCGAGGCTAGAGTGGATCAAATTGCTTATCAACAGCAGGTCATCCTAAATCAATTAGTAATTATCACTGGCCGATTGGACCGCCTGGACCCCCAGCAGCCGTTCCCCCCGGCTCCTCAGGGTGGCGCAGCTCCTGCTGTTCCGGTGGCCGTCCAGCCAGCTCCAGTGGCACCGGCCCGACTCACACCTATTCCGACCCCCGCTCGCTTTAGCGGAAAGCTCGGCGGAGCGCGGGGGTTTGTGATGCAGTGTGAGTCCGTGTTTGACCGTGTGCCCGGAGACTTTCCCTCAGATCACAGTCGAATCGGCTACATAGGGAACCTCCTGGAGGGGCGTGCTCTAACTTGGGCCTACGCTATCATGGCGAGACCCAGTTATGCCACCCTCACCTATGCCGAGTTCGTGAGGCGCTTCCTGGAGGTGTTCGATCATTCTCGTTCCGAGGCGGTCCAGGTCGATCGGCTTCTCGCTCTCCAGCAGGGAAACCGGTCGGCCGCGGATTATGCCATCGAGTACCGGGTAGCGGCGGAGGAATTGGGCTGGGAGGAGCGCTCCCTCTGCGGCCTGTTTCTCCGCAGCCTCAATAGTGATCTAAGGGATGAACTGGCTGGACGGGATATCCCCGGAACGTTAGCGGAGCTAACCTCACTGGCTATCAGCTTGGACAACAGGCTGCGCGAGCGCTCCTCAGGACGGAAGCCGTCTGCTTCTCGCCCTCGGGGAGTCCCGCTACGCCTGCCCCAAGCTCGCCCCCTGGCGACGCCGCCACCATCGTGCCCCGAGGAGTCGGAGCCGATGGTGACGGGCTGGGCAAAGCTCTCCTCGGCAGAGAGACAGCGCCGCCGTGAGTTGGGTCTCTGCATGTATTGCGGAGACAGTCAACACACGATAGAGCTTTGCCCACAAAGGCCAAACGGCGGGGTCCGCGAGTCACTGTAGGGGGCCTCGCGGACGTCAATCGGCAAAGTCCCCTCACTCAATTAAAGCTGCCCATCCGTTTTTGCCACAACCCCACTGGGCACCTCACCCACGCACTGGTGGATTCGGGCGCAGAGGGCAGCTTCATTTCACAAGGCCTGGCAACCCGATTGGGCATCCGCTGTCGGGCATTAAAACACCCCATCTCCCTGGTCCATCTCTCCCGTGCCTCCCTTGGGAGAGTTTCTCACCAAACCCTGCCCGTCCCAGTCATCATCTCAGGGAACCACCGGGAGGAGATGGTATTTTACGTCCTGCCCAACTCTGTGTCGCCCGTCATCCTGGGGTATCCCTGGCTACGCCTCCACAACCCTGTCCTGGACTGGAGGTCCGCTGGGGTATCGGCATGGAGTACCTTCTGCTTGGGCACCTGCCTTCAGTCCGCTGCCTGCTCCCCATCCGCGGCTCCCCCTGTGGCGGATACAGCACCTCCGGACCTGTCACTGGTGCCTCCAGAATTTCACGACCTGGGTATGGTATTTAGCAAATCGAAAGCTATGTCTCTTCCCCCGCATCGACCATATGACTGTGCCATCAACCTCCGCCAGGGGGCTCCCCTGCCATCTGGTCGGCTCTACAGCCTGTCGGCGCCGGAGAAGGAGACCATGAATACATACCTGAAGGAATCTCTGAGCGCTGGGATTATTCGCCCATCGTCGTCACCCGTGGGGGCAGGGTTTTTCTTTGTCGGGAAAAAGGACGGATCCCTCCGCCCCTGCATAGACTACCGAGCGCTGAATGACATCACTGAGAGGGACCGTTACACCCTGCCCCTCATGGACACTGCCTTTCACTCCCTCCAGGGGGCGACCTGGTTTACCAAGCTGGATTTACGCAGCGCTTACCACCTCGTCCGGATCCGGGAGGGAGATGAATGGAAGACAGCCTTCCGTACCCCGAACGGCCACTTTGAGTATCTCGTCATGCCGTTCGGGCTGACCAACGCTCCTGCCGTCTTTCAGCGCCTCATTAATGACGTCCTCCGGGATTTCATCGGCCTTTTTGTGTTCGTCTACCTGGATGACATCCTTATCTTCTCCAGGTCCAGGGACGAGCACCAGGTCCATGTGAGGCGGGTCCTCCAAAGACTGCTGGAGAATCGTCTGTACGTGAAGGCTGAGAAATGCGAATTCTACGCTAGGACCACATCCTTCCTGGGATTCATCATCGCTCAAGATCAGGTGCTCCCAGACCCAGAGAAGGTGAAGGCGGTGGTGGAGTGGCCTACTCCCGCATCCCGGAAGCAGGTGCAACAGTTTGTTGGCTTCGCCAATTTTTACCGCCGCTTTGTCCCAAATTTCAGCTCGATCGTCGGACCGCTGACCCGCCTCACGTCCCCGAAGGTCCCGTTCCGGTGGACTGAAGAGGTCGCTGCTGCCTTTAGGGCGCTGAAGGCGGAGTTCTCCTCCTCCCGGGTCCTTCGCCAGGTCGACCCCGCGCTGCAGTGCATTGTGGAGGTGGACGCATCGGACACGGGAGTGGGAGCAGTGTTATCCCAGCGGTCACCTGACGATGGCACCAAACGGCCGTGCGCCTTCTTCTCCCGGCGCCTGTCCCCGGCGGAGAGGAACTACGATGTGGGGGACAGAGAGCTCCTGGCCATTAAACTCGCCTTACAGGAGTGGCGCCACTGGCTAGAGGGGGCGGACCTGCCGTTTGTGGTCCTGACGGACCACAAGAACTTAGAGTATTTACGATCTGCCAAGCGCCTGAATGCCCGCCAGGCGCGCTGGTCTTTGTTCTTCGCCAGGTTCCGCTTCTCGATCACCTTCAGGCCGGGCTCCAAAAACGGCCTGCCTGACGCCCTCTCTAGGCAGTTCACCCCCGTGGAGGCTGAGGAGACGCCCCACACTATCCTGCCCAGGTCGTGCGTCCTCAGTGCCGTCTCTTGGGACATTGAAGACAAGATCCGGAAGGCGCAGGAGGTGGAACCTGATCCTGGCGGCGGACCGGAGGGAAGACTGTTCGTCCCATCTGCGGTCCGAGGAGAGGTCATCCACTGGCTCCACACCTCCCGGCTCACCTGTCATCCCGGCACCTCTCGGATGATCAGCCTCCTCCAGCGGTCCTTTTGGTGGCCAGGCCTGCGGAGGGATGCAGCCCGCTACGCCCGGGCTTGCCCAATCTGTGCCACCAGCAAGTCGGGAAATGCCCCCCCAGCGGGTCTGCTCCAGCCTCTGCCCGTCCCCGGCAGGCCCTGGTCGCACATCGCACTGGACTTCGTCACCGGACTCCCCGTTTCCAACTCCTTTGACACCGTCCTGACCATTGTGGACCGTTTCTCCAAGGCGGCGCACTTCGTTCCCCTGCGAGGTCTCCCTACTGCCCTGGAGACGGCGGGCCTCCTCGTCCAACACGTGGTCAGGCTGCACGGGATTCCGGTGGACGTGGTCTCGGACCGGGGTCCCCAATTTTCGTCCGAGGTTTGGAGATCCTTCTGTAACGCCATCGGAGCCAAGGTGAGCCTCTCCTCCGGCCATCACCCCCAGTCTAACGGGCAGTGTGAGAGGACCAATCAGGAGCTGGAGGCTGCGCTCCGCTGTGTTACCAGATCCAAGCCGACGTCCTGGAGCAACCATCTCGCCTGGGTGGAGTATGCCCACAACACCGCCCGCTCTTCTGCAACGGGGATGTCCCCCTTCAAGGCGTCCCTGGGTTACGACCCCCCGCTGTTTCCAGCGCAGGAGAACGAGGTGACTGTCCCCTCCGTTAGGGCGCACCTTAGGCAGTTCCGCTCCACCTGGGCTGCCGCGCGTCATGCGCTTTTACGCACAGCGGAGCGCAACAGGACCGTGGCGGACCGGCACAGAAGACCTGCCCCGGCGTACAGAGTTGGGCAACTCGTGTATGTGTCTACCCAGGACGTCACGTTAAAAGGCGAGAGGAGGAAGCTGGCACAGCGTTTCATGGGTCCCTTTCCCATCACCCGGATCATCAACCCGGTGGCTGTGCGGGTGGCTATTCCCCCCTCCCTCCGCATCCATTCCACTTTTCATGTGTCGAAGGTGAAACTGGCAGTCACTGACCCCCTTTGCCCTCCTCCTGCAGCGCAACCCGCGCCCCGGATGATTGGTGGCCATCCGGCCTGGTCCGTCTCCTCCATCCTGGACTCCCGGCGCCGAGGTCGTGGGTTGCAATACTTGGTGGACTGGGAGGGCTATGGGCCCGAGCATCGACAATGGGTGCCCCCGTCGTTTGTGTTGGACCCATCGCTCATCGCGGACTTCCACCGGGCGCACCCGGATAAGCCATCGCCAGGAGGCGCTGCTAGAGGGGGGAGTACTGTCACGCCGCACCATTCATCAGCGGCGCCACCTGCTCACGCACCTGACAATCATCAGCGGCGAGGGATAAAGGCCGTCTCGCCCGGAGGCTCGGCCTGAAGCCGTCAGACTTCGTCCCTCACCGTTGTGAGCATACTTCCCTTCAGCGTAACCATTGTTATAAGAAGATCACTTACCTCTTCTCTTCAGTCTTCTCCCCTGTGCACAGGTGGATTTCCCAGCGGCGGACATCTCCTCTCCATCGCCCAATCCTCGCTGCTGCACGGAGCTCCCCAGGTGGCTGTCTTCCGGGCCTCACCCCCTTGTTGTGCCAGCTGTCCTGACCCACCAAGTAAGTCCTTCTCTCGCCATAAATTCCTCCTGTGTTGGTGTATGCCCGTCACTCTCTCCCTGTGCTCTCTCCATAGGGTTGCTCGGCTGTACGGTCACCTGCCTCTGTGCCTGGAGCTGACACCATCACCAGCACATTTACATCCCGCAGACACGCACTCATTCTCCCCTGCTGTTAATAAACTCTTTGAACTACTCTAAGCCTGTGTGTGTGCGTCTCCTGAGCCGTGCGTTATGTCAGCCATAGGCGCTGCGCACATTGCGCTGGTCGTCGTGTATGACCAACACAAACTCCGCGTTCTTCAACGTTTTAGGCACAAAAGCACGCGGAAAACACTGCTGGCCTGGGCCCGCCAGCGTGCCTGTTTTTGCGCCACGCTGCAAAACCTGACACGGCCACCTGTCCGCCGCCCGATTATTTGCCACAAATTCCCCGCCTGTCATAACTCTGGCTCTCACAAGCCAGAAAAGAGATACGAGGGCGACCAGTGAGTTGGCGTAATTTATTAAAACAAACACACACACTACACTAAATAACAAACAGCAAAGTAAAGAGCCACGTGGGGCAAAAATACTCACAGAACTAAAAATGACATACAACCCAGGGAGAAAGGCTAGAGAGGCGGCGAGGGAAAAAATACTCGCCGAGTCGCAGCACTAACACTGGGGAAGGCGCCGAGGTAACGGCGAACTGTAGCTAGACGGAGGAGCTAACAGTCGTGGAAACACAAGATAAGTCTTTCCAAAGCGAGGTCGCAGCGACGAGTGACTCTCGGCTGCTCGCTTAAGTGGAGGAGGTGATTGAAGATGGGGGACAGCTGTCCCAGCGCAGCTGAACTAGACAGCTGGCAATCAGCTGGGCGCTGTCAAAGGACGGGCCTTGGAAGACCCGGCACGGACTGCCACGGAGAAGGAGCGACACTGGACAACCTGAACGCAGAGAAAGATAGCGTTCAGGTCGTGACAGTACTCCTCCCCCGAGCCGCGCCTCCTGGAGCGGGCTAACCCCCCCCCCCCCCCCCGAGGGAAGACCAGGGAGGGCGGTGGGGGCCAGATCTGGGAGAAGGGAGGGACCAGAAAAAGGAGGCAGGGAAGAAAAAAACCCAAAAACCCAGGTACAGTATAGGATTAGAATCCATAATAATTTCAAAAACAGGAAAAAAAAAAAAAAAAACCCATCACCCCCTCCTCTGCAGAGGCCAGACGGTCTGTGCAGATGACCACAGGAGGTGGGGAGAACAAACTGCAGAAATACAATGACATAATCAAGGAAAAAAAAAAAAAAAAAAAAAGGTTCACAACAACTCAGGGTGAGGACAATGCAAAACTCATGTCCCGACGACCAAAAAGACCACAAAACTCAGCGAACATAAAGTTGCAGAAGACCACACATGTAACCCCGGCCAAAAACAGAAAGTATAAAGGGACAAACCGGGCACAAGACCTAAAAATAAAGCCTGAGGCTGCTAACTGGTATAAGGATACAAAAAAAAAAAAAAATCAACTCCTCAAACATGAATTAGCGCAACATAGAAAATCAAACAGTCTAGAGGAGGATATAAATGCAGAAGAACAAAAACTATTCTGAATAAGGCCAGGCAATGTGAGGCGGAAGCAACTTAAAGGACAAATTAGAATAACACATACAGGGATCGTAAGACATAGAAAATAGTCTAAAGGAAATCTTTGGAATGACACCACAATAAGGACTCTAGCACAGAAAGTTCCTCGATGTCCTGAATGAAATTAAATAACGAAGGGTATACAAAACGCAAGGCTATGTACAGTCAGTCAATCTGTCAGGAACGACAGCAGGTGGAGCGAGGCAGGCGATGACAGCTTGACCGGCGGGCGGCCCGAACTCCACCAGACCAGGAACCACAACACCAGTTCGGGTGGCCTACCCGAGTCCCAGGCTAGGAGACACAGTTTCTCTGGAGGCCGACCCAGATCACCGAACCAGCCAGCCGGCTCCCCAGGCGGTCGTCCCGTGACTTCAGACCACGGAGGGCTGAGGGAGAAGTCTTGGTGCAGCTTCCTCCCTGAGGGAAAAGGCAGGAGGAAACTGACCCAGGTGAGAAAACCCCCCACAGTAGTAGGGGGAGAGGAGATGGAGGCAAGGGGCAAAGTCAGCCTGATGTCAGGCGAACACAATCCTCCAGCTCCCACACTAACTGTTACCCGGGCCGGTGCAGCACCCCCGGTGGACCCCGATCGGGCCGGCGCAGCACCCCCGGTGGACTCCAGCTGGACCGGCGAAACACTCCCGGTGGACTCCAGCTGGACCGGCGAAACACTCCCGGTGGACTCCAGCTCGACAGCGAATGGATCCGCAGCCGGCATGATGGTTTCCACAGTCAAACGACCTCCAAGCGCCGAAGACCGCGTCGACAGCCCGCCTGGCATGGAGGCAGGAGATCTGGACGCTGCTGAGCCGAACCATTCCTCCGTGGAGACCCGGGGACGCTTAACCGTCGGCGCTGGCTCCAACGGGCAGTTCGACCTTCTCCTCTGCCCATGACGTGGCTGCGGGGCTGGGGCAAAACCCTCCAGGGCCGCAGGCCGCCTCCTCCTCGCGCGGCGGTGTACACCTGGCACCGGGGCACACTCAGGGGGAAGAGACACAGAGGACGCAGGTTCATATTCAATTTTTGTAGCGGGAGGAGAGAGCTCAGGGGACTGTGAACCCTGAACTCCTCCCCCAGGAATCAAACAAGGCAATTCACTCATAATGGGGGGAGAATGAAAGGACACTTGCCTGATTCCCGAAGGGCCGGTGGAATCCGCTACAAGGGACTCGAGTCTCTCTTCTCCCAACCGGATAGAAGTGGGGGACCCCCCGGACAGATGAGGTGGTGCTACCCGCACCGGATCGGGACCGGGAACACCTGGGGATGAATTTGCGCTATTCCCAGCAGCCGGAGTGAATGACGAAGAGGGGGGTGAAACAGCTGAGGAGAGCTGGGGGCCCAAAGCTGATGGGACAGCGGGGAGAGCGGGCCCAGGAGCAGGAGCAGCTGATTCACTTCTTCGGCAAGACACGGGAGCTACAGCAGGCTGGGAGGCGGAATTCGTGTGGTTTCCTGGAGCGGGATCCGGACGGGACTCTCGCTGAGATGAGCGGGGAATTTGGGAGCGACGTCTTCTGAATGAGAGATCGGGAAAACGCCGCTCCTGTGTGGTGAGCGAAGCCAACAGGTCAGCGTATTCCGGATAATCGTTCAACTCTGGGTTCTTCTCGACCAGCCTGACCGCCGCAATCACGTTCTCCATGGCTACGGAGGGAACGGCGGCGGAACAAGCGGCTGCCACTTGGTCCGCAATGCGCATCGCTGTCACTCTCATCTTCTCCGGGGGAAACCCAGTTGACGTCACTCTATCCTGGGGATCACCCCTGGGTGAGGCGAACTCCTGGACTGGATCGGCGGCAGGAGCGGGATTCCGAAGCGAGGAGCGATGGCGTCCTGTCTTCGGCTTCCTGCCGGAGTTCTCCTCCAGCCTACGGAGTCTCTCCCAGGCCACAGAGATGTCTGCCCTCCTCGCCTTAACCTCGGGGAGAAGGAAGTAGCGAGAAAAGCCGTTAATCATACCCTCGGCGAGCTCCAAGCGCCAGCGTATCTCGCTGGGAGAATTGTAGAGGTCCGTGGTGAACAGCGTTCCGTCCACAAGGTCCAGAGCCTCCGAGAGATCGTGGCCTGGGTGCTGCATGCGTCTCCTGGAGGGAGACATGATACTGGCCTGCCTGCACCCAGAGGAAGGAAAAAAGAATGCCGAGTCCTACAGCAAACTCACGGTCGCGGCCGTCTCAGTCTGGCTGCGACCTACTGTCATAACTCTGGCTCTCACGAGCCAGAAAAGAGATACGAGGGCGACCAGTGAGTTGGCGTAATTTATTAAAACAAACACACACACTACACTAAATAACAAACAGCAAAGTAAAGAGCCACGTGGGGCAAAAATACTCACAGAACTAAAAATGACATACAACCCAGGGAGAAAGGCTAGAGAGGCGGCGAGGGAAAAAATACTCGCCGAGTCGCAGCACTAACACTGGGGAAGGCACCGAGGTAACGGCGAACTGTAGCTAGACGGAGGAGCTAACAGTCGTGGAAACACAAGATAAGTCTTTCCAAAGCGAGGTCGCAGCGACGAGTGACTCTCGGCTGCTCGCTTAAGTGGAGGAGGTGATTGAAGATGGGGGACAGCTGTCCCAGCGCAGCTGAACTAGACAGCTGGCAATCAGCTGGGCGCTGTCAAAGGACGGGCCTTGGAAGACCCGGCACGGACTGCCACGGAGAAGGAGCGACACTGGACAACCTGAACGCAGAGAAAGATAGCGTTCAGGTCGTGACACCGCCCAGCTATAGGCGCTGCGTAAAAACGACCTCTCTGCCGGGGAAGATTCTAAATTCTGTTTTGCCGCGGAGCGCAACCCCAATATAATATAAAACCCACGGCAACCTGTCTAACCAATCTGCATCCGTCAGTGGAGGAGATGGACACTCCAACACTTCAGTTTATTACCTCCGCCAAGGAGGCAATGCTTTTACAACCGTAAAACGGGGCTATAAGGGACGGCGGGGTAATATGGGACCCTTTTCTAAATGTAATTCTGCTTTTTTAATTTTGCTTCCGCCTAGATTTGATGAAGGATTCATGGATATTGGACAATAACAACACAACTCAGCGTCCTGCTCAAAATAAAAAAAGCAGAATTACATTTAAAACATTTCCCAGAAAAGTGTCCCTTATTAACCCGCCGTCCCTTATAGCCCCGTTTTACACTACTGAACCACTAATCCTATCACTATCACATTGATTGTCATTCATTAATTGTCTGTTTATTGCACTGTCCATGTCAAATAAACAAATAATCATTGTGAATCCAATTGCTAGTCATATCTTTTCATGCTCAGGGAATCTGAAAACGTACACACAAACACTGTATGGGGGGAACTGTGCGGCTTGGCGGAGGTCTGCGCTCTCCGAGTGCTTTTCTAGTTGGGGTTGCGTTCTGCACCGAAGGAGGATTTACAAGCCTCCCCAGCGGAGTTGGTGTTCGCACAACCTCTCCGTTTGCCCGGGGAATTTCTCCCGGAAAATCCTGCGCCCAATTGCCCCCCCGCTCAGCTGTTGCAGAGCGGCACAGGATCAAACACGCTGCCTGGCCCAGTGCATCAGTTTTCCACGCGTTTTTGTGCCAGAGGCTTTGAAAAACGCAGTTTGTTTTTGTTAGACATGATGCACAACGCCCAGGGCTGAGACCGCCTTATGATGGACCGTTCAGGGTGCTGGAAAAAAATGAGAAGCATTTTTTGCTAGATTTGGGGGGCAGAAGGGAGCTAATTTGCATAAACAGACTCAAGCCTGCTTTTGTCCTGGCTGATGAACGAGTGCAGTTGGCGAAAGCCCCCCGCCGGGGCAGGCCGCCGAGAAGGCATGCTCCAGAGCTCCCACAGAGATGTGCTAACAAATCTAATCCCCAGGTGCGAGGAGACGCTGCAGACGCAGCGAAGCCGGCCTACAGCAGATTCGGCAGGAAGCTCAGACCTAAGAGATTGGGGGATTGATTGTTGGTTATGTGGTAATGTTTTTTATGTATGCATTTATGAGTGTTTGTCCCATGCAGACGTTTGGAGGGGGGTCATGTGGCACATATGTCTGGTTCATATCTCCCACAAATGTATGGCTTATGTGGATTGTATGGCTTATGTGGATTGGGGCTTCACGTCTGGAGGAACAAGACAGGAGATGGCGAGGAGGTGTGAAGTCGGGCCCTCGTCTCGGAGAAGAGGACCTGGGGGGGTTGAATAAGATTGAGATTGAGATTGAGATTCAACTTTATTGTCATTACACAATAAGAGACAATGGTGAATCTTCAGAGACTTGCATTGTGATTGAATGTTTGCAGAAGCACCATGTGACTTGAGTTCTTAATCCCCCGGAGGTATAAGAGTGAGCTGTAACATTATTCTGCCTCTTCTTGCTTTTTGAGAATGTTGGAAGATTGTGTTCTTCAATAAAGCTGAACCTGAGAAATACACTCAAGTCTCGTCATTGAACACATCTTCCACAATGGTTTATTTTATTTATTTATTTAAAATGGGACAGTGCATATTAATGCTCTGCACTGTGTGTATATATATATATATATATTTATAGTAATATGTACATATGTATACTAGCTGCTCTTGTTTTTTCTTGCCTTCTGATTGTTGCTCTGAGTGTTGCTATCCCTGTGCTGTTGCAATCCTGAAATTTCCCCATTGTGGGACTAATAAAGGCTTATCTTATCTTATCTTAATTAACATGAAGTAGTTCATGTAATATGCCAGATTTAGCCTTACAGGCTAATTTTCATCTGTAGTTCCAGTGCCACCATTTGGAGACGGTGGCACTGGGACTACAGGACTACAGGAGGCGAAGCTGGATGTGGCAGAGTTAAAGATGCTAAGAATCTAATTGCAAGTGACTCAATGGGACAGGATCAGAAATGAGCATATCTGAAGAGCAGCTCAGGTTGAGCAGTTTAGAGACAACATAAGAGAGGCAGTGCTGAGATGGTGTGGACATGTGCAGAAGAGCAATAGTGGATATATTGGACAAAGGGTGTTGTAGATGGAACTGCAAGACAGGAGGAAAACAGGAAGAGCACATATATAGCGAAGAAGGTCATGGAGAGGGTTTGTGTGGCAGAGGAGGATGTAAGTGATAGGGTGAGATAGCGACAGATGAGCTGCTGTGGTGACCCCTAACGGGAGCAGCCAAAAGAAGATTTTAAGATGAAAATCTTACATCATGTTGCTTAAAACAGAAAAAGAATACTTTTATTGTTATTTTCCTTTCATATTGGCTGCCAAATGGACTCAAGCATTTCAGACACTAAATCCTATCATCTCAGGTAGATTGCACATGCAAGTTGAAAGGAAGAGTGCCCTCCTTCACTGTATTTAAATGTGAATTTTCAACCTTTTTGTATGGCTAAAGTATATTGAGACCAAAACCGAATGTTTAAAATTCTATAAATCTAGCCTGTTTCAAAAACCTTGCAGATTTGATGTCCATTGTTTTGCTCTTTGGGGTTGTTGTGTTACATCCTTTTATTTATTTATTCATTCCCTAATGTTCTTTTTTATTTATTTGGGCAGTTGTTTCATTCATTCCATGCCTACGGGCAATTCATGTTGTCATGTATTTGATCTACAGTATATCTTGAATATATTCCCTTCAATGCAAAAAAGGCTGCCGAAGTGATGTTATTTTTCTGCTCCACACTCCGGGTCGGTAGGGGGCGGTAATGTGTTTGTAAGCAGGCTGTCCAACGCCTGAGTGTAGCCGTCAAGGAGAGTTGTCCTTCAGTGCAGCAGCGGCTAGTCAGCTCAACAGTTTCAGGTGGAGTGTTTGATCACAGCCACACACTAAAGAAAAACACACCGCTGTGTACTATGGCGGCAAAGATTTTGCCTGTAGTGAAGTGAGTAAATTGAATTCAGTCCTATTTCTTGTTATGTCATTGGTGATGTGCGAGGAATTTCAATGCTACATTAGCAAACATGCTAACAAGTGATAAAATAAAATAACAGCTTTTCGGAAAAAAGTTCCCGATTAACATTTAAATCAGTAACACATGCTTTAGATTGTCTTATTCTGTATACATTCGCATTGGGATTGAAATGGCGAGTTAATGTGAGCAGATGTGGGTTAAGTTGCCAGATACTGTAATCACATAAAAGTAGCCTTGCCCTATACTATTAATTACTCAAGAGAAATAACCAAAAACGAATCAAGAGTAAGATGGTGTCTTGTAAAACGTTACTTTTTTAGTTAATAGCTTTGAATAAATGTATTTTTACCTCCGCCAAGGAGGTAATGTTTTTACCGGGGTTTGTCTGTCTGTCTGTTACCAACATAACTCAAAAAGTTATGAACGCATTTTGACCAAATTTTCAGGAAATGGGTGTAATGGCACGGGGAACAGATGATTAGGCTTTGGTGATGATCTGAGAGTGCATACCTCCACCAAGGGCTTTGTTTGTATTTGTGCAGCAGGATTACACAAAAACTACTGGATGGATTTGGATGACATTTTCACCAGAGATGGTTCTTGACCTAGAGAGGAACCCATTATATTTTGGTGATGAAATGAGAATGCATACCTCAGCCAAGGCTCTTATCTTCTCACAGTGTGTTAGCAACAATACTCCAAAACTGATGGACAGACTTTGATGCAATTTTCACCACAAGTGCCTATAGGCCTACACACAAACCCATTACATTTTGGAGGTGATCCATGAGAAACGGCAGGAGCCTTGGTGGAGGTATGCGCTCTATGAGTGCTTTTCTAGTTTTAAATAATAAAATATAAAGTGTTCATTGTTGGTAATGTTGATAATAAGGAATTAGAATACCTTGTGTAACATTACCACAAATTTAAAGTACTCTGAGACAAGATACTCCCAAACTTTGTGATATTTTGCTGGCATTCCTAAAGGTGTGAGACTTGGAAAGTGACTGCCTGTGCTACATCTTCAGGCTGGCCACCAAGGTGACTATTGCAGGAGGAGCTCTCTATGTTGCCTGTGACTCTGGTCTGTTGGGGAGCAGTGAACAAGGCTCTAAGGCTCTGGAGAAGGCCAAGGCAGCAATACCACCCGCCATAGACGAATGGATGAAGTACTTTGGGGTGGAGGTAAGATAAGACGCTCTGCTTTAGTGGCTCAGCCTCTCTAGGCTATAGCCAGATGGTAAAGATGTCTGTGGATACTCCACCATTATCCAACAGTATAGGGATACCAGCTTTAATGCAAGTTTGTTTTTTTTTTTTTAATGCAAGAGCTCAGTGAAATTAAATCACTTCTAGTGTGTGGGACAATATTTTTTATTGAAAGACGGTGGTAAGGATAATGAATTGAGATTTCCATCATGTACTTTTACTATGGCTTCCAAAATTTGGACTTTTAGAAAAAGGTTTTTCAAGATAACCACAGTTACAGTTATAACCAGAAGTTTACATACACTGTATAAAAAGACATACACATGTGGACAAAATTGTTGGTACCCCTCTGTTAATGAAAGAAAAACCCACAATGGTCACAGAAATAACTTGAATCTGACAAAAGTGGTAATAAATAAAAATTCTATGAAAATTAACCAATGAAAATCAGACAATGCTTTTGAACTGTGGTTCAACAGAATTATTTTAAAAAACAAACTCATGAAACAGGCCTGGACAAAAATGATGGTACCCCAAGAAAAGATTGAAAATAATGTGACCGTAGGGACTAGGGATGGGCATAATTTACCGATTAACCGATAATTGATCATTAAGAATTTCACAGAGGAAGTTCATTTTCGTCGACAAACCGTTTTTTTTTTTTTTAAACAATCCGAATGTAGGTTATTAGGACTAGTGCACGGCCGTCCTCAAACAATGCAATGCATTTAACTGTGCCACTGGCAAAATTTGGGCACCAGGGGGCAACATTACACCATCGCCGTACCCTGGCGTGCCTCAGTTGATACATGCGAGCTTCCGTAGGGCAATCGCCAAATCATGAAGCGGTTACGGCGAAGTGTTGCGTGGGACCATTTCAATTTAAAAAATGACCAGGTGTACTGCAATCACTGCAATGCAGCATACAAATATACCTCATCGACAACACAAATGATGTATCATTTGAACACCACTCATCCAAGCCTGATAAAAGACGGTGGCGGCGGTTCATCTCTAACCCAGGCTAGCCTGGACTCGATGCTAGCACGGAGGAGCTGCAGTGCTCAACGAGCAGAGAAGGTCACCGAACTGATAGTGAAGATGGTCGAAATAGACATGCTCCCTGTCAGTGCCGTGGAGGGCAAAGGTTTTCAGGAATTAATCAAATTTTTGGAACCGGAATACACCATGGTGTCAAGACGCACCGTGACGAGACGCAATGCGCAATGCGTGTGTTCACGTTTTACTGCAAACTTGTCTTAATAAATTCATCCTCGAAGAAAAACACTGTATTTTTTTTATTATTATTCTCAATACATAAGAGTACAGTGATCCCTCACTTATCGCGTCACCCATAAATAATACGTACGTTCATTCTCTCACTCTCTCTCATATGATACGTGTGTGTGTGTGTGTGTAAGTGTACATACATACGTAGATGTAAATAAAGTGTACATAAATATGTTTTTAGAACTCTTTTATTCTTATAACAAGATACGTAACTCAAGATGAAAATGATTTACTGCACAGGTTAATGAGAGCTTTACTGCTCCTCAGGTGCTAGAGGCGCAGGATCGTCGAGGGAAGCTGCAGGAGGCGGCGTAGTGGCTCGACGGGAAGACTATTTCGCACAAAATGGCACAAGAGAACAGCAAAAAGTTCCACGTGGCTAGACTAAGCAACACGAGCGATAGAGCAATGAATGCGGTCTTCGTTTGTTGGGTGGCCGCTCGGCAGGGAGAGAAGCTGGGTAAAACGTCTCGGCCAATCAGCTTGCGGGGTGAAACGTCTCGGCCAATCAGCTTGCGAGATTCCCGAGCCGAGCCAACACGAGAACAGCGAACAGAGAGAGAGGGATTTGAGAGAGAGAGGTGGATTTGAGTTGTGCGGCTCTCCGTGTTGATACCTGATGTTCTAATGTAGTCTACCTGCCTTGTTACCTACCTAAAAATGTTAGTGATTAACCGATTATTAATCATTAATTCTCCCGACGATCGGTGAAGAAAATTTCACCGAATGTCCATCCCTAGTAGGGACATGTTCAACCAAGATGTGTCCTCTAATTAACATCACAGGTGTCTACAAACTTGTAAGCAGTCAGTCGGCCTATTTAAAGGGTGACAAGTAGTCACTGTGCTGTTTGGTGACATGGTGTGTACCACACTAAACATGGACCAGAGGAAGCAAAGGAGAGAGTTGTCTCAGGAGATTAGAAAGGAAAATTATAGACAAGCATGTTAAAGGTAAAGGCTATGAGACCATCTCCAAGCAGCTTGATGTTCCTGTGACTACAGTTGCACATATTATTCAGAAATTTAAGATCCACGGGACTGTAGCCAACCTCCCTGGACGTGACTGCAGGAGGAAAAATGGAAGAGACAGATAATACGAATGGTAACAAAAGAGCCCAGAACAACCTCTAAACACATTCATGGTGAACTCCAAGGTCAAGGTACATCAGTGTCAGATCGCACCATCCGTCGTTGTTTGAGCCAAAGTGGACTTCATGGGAGACGACCAAGGAGGACACCACTGTTGAAAACAAATCATAAAAAAGCCAGACTGGAATTTGCCAAACTGCATGTTGACAAGCCACAAAGCTTCTGGGAGAATGTCCTATGGACAGATGAGACAAAACTGGTACGTTTTGGCAAGGCACATCAGCGCTATGTTCACAGACGCAAAAATGAAGCATACCAAGAAAAGAACACTGTCCCTGCTGTGAAACATGGAGGAAGTTCTGTTATGTTCTGGGGCTGCTTTGCTGCATCTGGCTCAGGGTGTCTTGAATCTGTGCAGGGTACAATGAAATTTCAAGACTATCAAGGTATTCTAGAGAGAAATGTGCTGCCCAGTGTCAGACAGCTTGGTCTCAGTCGCAGGTCATGGGTCTTGCAACAGGGTAATGACCCAAAACACACAGCTAAAAACACCCAAAAATGGCAAAGAGCCAAACATTGGACTATTCTAAAGTGGCCTTCTATGAGCCCTGATCTAAATCCTATTGAACATCTGTGGAAGGAGCTGAAACATGCCGTCTGGAGAAGGCACCCTTTAAACCTGAGACAACTGGAGCAGTTTGCTCATGAGGAGTGGGCCAAAATACCTTCTGAGAGGTGCAGAAGTCTCATTGACAGTTACAGAAATGGTTTGATTGCAGTGATTGCCTCAAAAGGTTGTGCAACAAAATATTAAGTTAAGGTTACCATCATTTTTGTCCAGGCCTATTTCATGAGTTTGTTTTTTAAAATAATTCTTTTGAACCACAATTCAAAAGCATCGTCTGATTTTCATTGGTTAATTTTCATAGAATTTTTATTTATTACCACTTTTGTCAGATTCAAGTTATTTCTGTGACCATTGTGGGTTTTTCTTTAATTAACAGAGGGGTACCAACAATTTTGTCCACGGCTGTATAACCTTTTTTTTTTCTCACTGTCTGATATTAAATCAGGCTAAACATTTCCTGTTAGGTCAGTTAGGATTACCAAAATTATTTCTATTTGCTAAATCGTTTTTTAGAGAATTTTTTATTGCTTCCGCTCCACAATGCTTTACCTCTAGGCCACCACTCCAGTACATACATTGCCTTTAAACTGTATGACTTGGGTCAAACGTTTTGGGTACCCTTCCAAAAGCTTCTCACAATAGTTTGCTTGAATTTTGGCCCATTACTCCTGACAGATCTGGTGTAACTGAGTCAGGTTTGTAGGCTGCCTTGCTCACACACGCCTTTTCAGTTGTACCCACAGATTTTCTATGGGATTGAGATTGGAGTGGCCATCTTTGTGATGGCCACTCCAAAACATTGACTTTGTTGTCCTTAAGACACTTTGTCACTAATTTGATGGTATGCTTGGGATCATTGTCCATTTGTGCCTGATCTTTAACTTCCTGGCTGATGTTTTGAGATGTTATTTCAATATTTCTACATAATGTTCTTTCCTCATGATGCCATCTATTTTGTGAAGTGCACCAGTCCCTCCTGCAGCAAAACATCGCCACAACATGATGCTGCCATCCCCATACTTCACAGTTGGGATAGTGTTCTCATGCTTACAAGCTTCATCATTTTCTCCAAATGTAATAAGATAAGATAAAAGCCTTTATTAGTCCCACAATGGGGAAATTCCAGGATTGCAACAACACAGGGATAGCAACACTCAGAGCAATAATTTAGAAGATAAGAAAATAAGAGCAGTGAATATACATATGTACACACAAATATATATACACAGTGCGGAGCATTGTAGCTAGATGGAATAAACAGCATAACCGTCTATTTAGTTATCCCACATAGTATGAATATGTACCCATACATATTGTCACCCTCCGTAGCGATATTGTCCTAGTTGTATACTGGAGAGGACCATTTTGTGTAAGTCTGTTGCGTCTTTTGTATTCAATACTATTAGGTCATCACGTTTTTTTGCTATCTCTGCGAGCAGCCCTGCTTAGGTTATAAAGTCTGACAGTTGTAGGTAGGAAGGACCTGCGAAACGTTTCGGTCGCGCACCTAGGATGATGTAGCCTACTGCTAAATGAGCTCCTCATTGTGTTCATTATGTCCTGCATAGGGTGGGACTCGGACTCCAGCAGAGATGACAGCTTAACCACCATCCTTCTCTTTCCTGTCTCCTCCACTGGGTCAAGGCGCTGCCCCAGGACAGATTTAGCTTTCTTGATCAGTTTGTTCAGTCTCTTCCTATCGGCTGCTGTGATGCCACTGCCCCAGCAGACCACTCCAAAAGTGATGGCTGATGCCACCACCGAATCGTAGAAGGTCTTCAGGAGCACCCCTTGTACACCAAAAGACCTGAGCCTCCTCAGCAGGAACAGCCTGCGATGTCCCTTCTTGTAGAGTGCGTCGGTATTGTGTGACCAGTCTAGTTTATTGTTCAAATGAACACCAAATGAACACCTAGGTACAGTGGGGCAAAAAAGTATTTAGTCAGCCACCAATTGTGCAAGTTCTCCCACTTAAAAGATGAGAGAGGTCTCCAATTTTCATCATAGGTATACCTCAACTATGAGAGACAAAATGAGAAAAAAAAAAATCCAGAAAATCACATTGAAGGATTTTTAATGAATTAATTGGTAAATTCCTCGATAAAATAAGTATTTGGTCACCTACAAACAAGCAAGATTCCTGGCTCTCACAGACCTGTAACTTCTTCTTTAAGAGGCTCCTCTGTCCTCCACTCGTTACTTGTATTAATGGCACCTGTTTGAACTCGTTATCAGTATAAAAGACACCTGTCCACAACCTCAAACAGTCCGACTCCAAACTCCACTATGGCCAAGACCAAAGAGCTGTCAAAGGACACCAGAAACAAAATTGTAGACCTGCACCAGGCTGGGAAGACTGAATCTGCAATAGGTAAGCAGCTTGGTGTGAAGAAATCAACTGTGGGAGCAATTATTAGAAAATGGAAGACATACAAGACCACTGATAATCTCCCTCGATCTGGGGCTCCACGCAAGATTTCACCCCGTGGGGTCAAAATGACCATGAGAACGGTGAGCAAAAATTCCAGAACCACACGGGGGGACCTAGTGAATGACCTGCAGAGAGCTGGGACCAAAGTAACAAAGGCTACATCAGTAACACACTACGCCGCCAGGGACTCAAATCCTGCAGTACCAGACGTGTCCCCCTGCTTAAGCCAGTACATGTCCAGGCCCATCTGAAGTTTGCTAGAGAGCATTTGGATGATCCAGAAGAGGATTGGGAGAATGTCATATGGTCAGATGAAACCAAAATAGAACTTTTTGGTAAAAACTCAACTTGTCGTGTTTGGAGGAGAAAGAACACCATACCTACTGTGAAGCATGGGGGTGGAAACATCATGCTTTGGGGCTGTTTTTCTACAAAGGGACCAGGACGACTGATCCGTGTAAAGGAAAGAATGAATGGGGCCATGTATCATGAGATTTTGAGTGAAAACCTCCTTCCATCAGCAAGGGCATCGGAGATGAAATGTGGCTGGATCATTCAGCATGACAATGATCCCAAACACACCGCCCGGGCAACAAAGGAGTGGCTTCGTAAGAAGCATTTCAAGGTCCTGGAGTGGCCTAGCCAGTCTCCAGATCTCAACCCCGTAGAAAAACTTTGGAGGGAGTTGAAAGTCCTTGTTGCCCAGTGACAGCCCCCAAAACATCACTGCTCTAGAGGAGATCTGCATGGAGGAATGGGCCAAAATACCAGCAACAGTGTGTGAAAACCTTGTGAAGACTTACAGAAAACGTTTGACCTCTGTCATTGCCAACGAAGGGTACATAAAGTATTGAGATGAACTTTTGTTATTGACCAAATACTTATTTTACCGAGGAATTTACCAATTAATTCATTAAAAATCATTCAGTGTGATTTTCTGGATTTTTTTTTCTCATTTTGTCTCTCATAGTTGAGGTATACCTATGATGAAAATTGGAGACCTCTCTCATCTTTTAAGTGGGAGAACTTGCACAATTGGTGGTTGACTAAATACTTTTTTGCCCCACTGTACTTGTAGGATGTCACCATCTCAGTGTCTGTTCCCTGGATGTTTACTGGTGCTGTGAGGGGTTGTCCTTGCCTGCGGCAATCCACCACCAGTTCCTTAGTTTTTCTCGCATTGATCTGGAGGCAGTTCCGATGGCACCAGTCCACGAAGTCCTGGATAAGTCCTCTGTACTCAGCTTCATCTCCGTTGGAGATGAGGCCGACGATCGCAGAATCGTCAGAGAACTTCTGTAGATGGTGGTCATTATGATCAAACAGTTCAATTTTAATTTCATCAGACCACAGGACATGTCTCCAAAAATGTGTGCATTTGCAAACTGCAATCTGGCATTTTATCCCACGCCAGTCGGAGACCAAAGGGGTTGAAGACCCCTTTACGCTATAACGAGTAAAGCTAGGATCACCAAACTTGGTATACAGGTTCATCTTGTGACCCTGAAGTGTGATTATGGTTTTGGGATTGCAAGGTCAAATGTCAACATCAAAATGGCTTATGAACTACAGTATATCTCAACAACAAAGAAAGCTAGGGTCACCAAACTTGTTACACCGGTTCACCTTGGGATCCTGACCTCTGAATATGGGTTTGTGATCAAAAGGTGAAACGTCAATGTTAACATTCCCTTTGCACTATTACTATAGATTGAGTAATGCTACAGTCACCAAACTTGGTACAGTTTCACCCTGAAACCATGCTCTCTGACTATGGGTTTGGGGTCAAAGGTCAAGGCTAGCATTCTCTAAGGCCTCTTATTATAGAAGCTCTCTTGGGTTGCGAAAGTTAAGTAACATTGGGATCTTCCAAGAAAACGGAGGCGGGGGATACTCTGTTTGCCTGAGTGCTCTTGTTTCTGTTGCTTTTGGAATAATGGCTTCTTCTTTGCTGAGTGGCCTTTCAGGCCGTTTCGGTACTTGTTTCATTGTGGATAATGACACGCTTTTACCAGCTTCAGCCAGCATCTCACAAGGTCTTTTGCTGTTGTTCTGGAATTGATATGCACATTTCACATCAAAACACATTCCTCTCTTGAGGCACAGAACCCGACTCCTTCCTGAGCAGTATGATGACATTTACATGGTGTTTATACCTGTGTATAATTGTTTGAACAGATGAACGTGGCACCTTCAGGCATCTGGAAATTGTACTCAAGGATGAACCAGGCTTGTGGAGGTCCACAATTCTCTTCCTGATGTTAGTGTATTTAAACTTCTGACTTTGAAGAAAGTAATAAAAAAAATTCTCTTGAAAAATTATTTAGCAAATGTAAAAATTATTTCCTAAATAGAACTAATTTTAGTAATCCTAACTGACCTAAAACAGGAAAAGTTTAGTCTGATTTAATGGCAGACGGTGAGGAACAAAAAGGTTGTCTTTTTATACAGTGTATGTAAACATTGGTTCCAAGGTTGTCATAGCCAGGAGCGGCACTGGGGTTAAGCTCCCAGTGCTCATAAAATGCTCCTTACGGCATGCGTCTCGAAAAGCCTCTGACAACTAAGTCCAACTCCTAGCCTGCCCGTGTGGTTTAGTCTCTAAGCCCGGCGGAACTGTTTTTACTAATAGGAGAAGGGGCGAGGGTGGATCTCTGGCGCCTTAAAACCAGATGCTTCGGGTAGATGGTGGCTCGTCAACCTGGGAAGGTAGCCCATCTAGGGGAAGGTAAACCTTGATTTCAAACCTCCGCTGCCTTGCGGCACACCCGGTCACGGGAAAGGCTTCGGGAGTCAACCCTGAGGAAAAATCCGGAGTCGGAGCCCCTAAGGCAGTTCTCTGTTGTGCTCAACATCGTTCTGGCAGCTCCTGCGACGGCGCTGGTGCCAAACTATAGCAGCCCTGCTGTTCCTTTGGATTCATCAGTGACGTGGAGAGGGGGGACATGCTGCATGGGTAACATCTTGTCCTCCATATCTTCCTGCCCAGGCTTGAATCCTACCAACGCCCAACGCTGGAAGGTAGAACACCGGTGCGAATCGGCCTGTTCCAGCAGAGTAGACGTTTAGGATTCTCTTCCATGGTCATCATAGACTGACGGAGGCCACCGCTGATGTAAACATCTGGTTTCAACTGTATGATGTCCATTTATACTGTATATGAGAAACTTCCACAGTGCTTTCACTGAAATGTTGTGATTCAAAAACCTGTGATTTTAATTGGCTCCATGATGTTGATTTTAATTTTTACAAAACATTTAACACTTTGCATAGAAAGGCCCTTCTGTCAACCAGGCAATTCAACTGGGAAACTTCTAGCTGTGAGGTAAAATCATTAACCTCTGCATATAAAATGAAGTGTTCCATGTGACAAACACAATAAATTACAGTGGGGTAAAAAAGTATTTAGTCAGCCACCAATTGTGCAAGTTCTCCCACTTAAAAGATGAAAGAGGTCTCCAATTTTCATCATAGGTATACCTCAACTATGAGAGACAAAATAAGAAAAAAAAAAATCCAGAAAATCACACTGAAGGATTTTTAATGAATTAATTGGTAAATTCCTCGGTAAAATAAGTATTTGGTCAATAACAAAAGTTCATCTCAATACTTTGTTATATACCCTTTGTTGGCAATGACAGAGGTCAAACATTTTGTGTAAGTTTTCACAAGGTTTTCACACACTGTTGCTGGTATTTTGGCCCATTCCTCCATGCAGATTTCCTCTAGAGCAGCGATGTTTTGGGGCTGTCGCTGGGCAACACAGACTTTCAACTCCCTCCAAAGATTTTCTATGGGGTTGAGATCTGGAGACTGGCTAGGCCACTCCAGGACCTTGAAATGCTTCTTACGAAGCCACTCCTTCGTTGCCCGGGCGGTGTGTTTGGGGTCATTGTCATGCTGAAAGACCCAGCCACATTTCATCTTCAATGCCCTTGCTGGTGGAAGGAGGTTTTCACTCAAAATCTCACAATACATGGCCCCATTCATTCTTTCCTTTACACGGATCAGTCATCCTGGTCCCTTTGCAGAAAAACAGCCCCAAAGTATGATGTTTCCACCCCCATGCTTCACAGTAGGTATGGTGTTCTTTCTCCTCCAAACACGACAAGTTGAGTTTTTACCAAAAAGTTCTATTTTGGTTTCATCTGACCATATGACATTCTTCCAATCCTCTTGTGGATCATCCAAATGCTCTCTAGCAAACTTCAGGCGGGCCTGGACATGTACTGGCTTAAGCAGGGGGACACGTCTGGCACTGCAGGATTTGAGTCCCTGGCGGCGTAATGTGTTTCTGATGTAGCCTTTGTTACTTTGGTCCCAGCTCTCTGCAGGTCATTCACTAGGTCCCCCCATGTGGTTCTGAGATTTTTGCTCACCGTTCTCGTGATAATTTTGACCCCACGGGGTGAGATCTTGCATGGAGCTCCAGATCGAGGGAGATTATCAGTGGTCTTGTATGTCTTCCATTTTCTAATTGCTCCCACAGTTGATTTCTTCACACCAAGCTGCTTACCTATTGCAGATTCAGTCTTCCCAGCCTGGTGCAGGTCTACAATTTTGTTTCTGGTGTCCTTTGACAGCCCTTTGGTCTTGGCCATAGTGGAGTTTGGAGTCTGACTGTTTGAGGTTGTGGACAGGTGTCTTTTATACTGATAACGAGTTCAAACAGGTGCCATTAATACAGGTAACGGGTGGAGGACAGAGGAGCCTCTTAAAGAAGAAGTTACAGGTCTGTGAGAGCCAGAAATCTTGCTTGTTTGTAGGTGACCAAATACTTATTTTACTGAGGAATTCATTAAAAATCCTTCAATGTGATTTTCTGGATTTTTTTTCCCCTCATTTTGTCTCTCATAGTTGAGGTATACCTATGATGAAAATTGGAGACCTCTCTCATCTTTTAAGTGGGAGAACTTGCACAATTGGTGGCTGACTAAATACTTTTTTGCCCCACTGTATGTGCCCTAGAATTAAGGGGGTCAAATCTGTACAAATAAATATCCAAATAAAAATTTAATTTTGTTTTTTTGCTTCTCCCAAATCAAACAGTGGAGACGTTGATATTTGCATCCCCTTTGAGATAGAGACAGCTTAACAATTTTAATAGCTACAGTATTCACAGCGCTTCCTTTTTCAATTTTATGTTACAGCCTTATTCCAAAATGGATTAAATTCATTTTTCCCCTCAAAATTCTACACACAACAACCCATAATGACAATGTGAAAAAAGTTTTTTTTTTGAGATTTTTGCAAATTTATTAAAAATAAAAAATTAAGAAATCACATGTACATAAGTATTCATAGCCTTTGCTCAGTAATTTGTTGATGCACCTTTGGCAGCATTTATAGCCTCAAGTCTTTTTGAATATGATGCCACAAGCTTGGCGCACCTATCTTTGGGCAGTTTCACCCATTCCTTTTTGCTGCACCTCTCAAGCTCCATCAGGCTGGATGGGAAGCGTCGGAGCACAGCCATTTTCAGATCTCTGCAGAGATGTTCAATTGGATTCAGGTCTGGGCTCTGGCTGAGCCACTCAAGGACATTCACAGGCTTGTCCTGAAGCCACTCCTTTGATATCTTGGTTGTGTGTTTAGATAGGGGTGTTGAAAAAAAAATCGATTCACATAAGAATCTAGAGTCTCATTATAAACGATCCAGAACCAATTCACAAAAATTAAAAATCAGTTTTATTATTATTATTATTATTTTTTTTTTTTTTTGCGGTGGTGCTGGGGTCCCGTCACACGTATTGCCGCTTCATGATAAACAATTACACATTGACGCTGCCAACGCAGGAGAACCACACACAGTAGCTTACTAAGCTAGCAGCTGGATGAAACGGTCAGAAAAAAGAAACAATGGAGCAGCAAAAAATTCGAGACAGGTTCGTCTGCAGCTCGCAGACTCCGTCAAAACCCCTTCAACTAGTTGCGCTCCCTCAGCAAGTTACGCCCCCATGTTATGTCACTCCACAAAATGGCTGGCTGTAGCTGACCTTTCAAATATGGCTGAGCCAGCGTTGGGCTGATCATACACAAATTCAGGTGTTGTAGCCTTGTAGACGGGCTGACGGTGGCCACACATTTCAAAGGAAAAATGTAAACAAATCTAAAACTGAGAGTTTAGTCCATAGACGGTTATAAAAAAAAAAGTTTATGGTCTAGTCTTTGGATTACATTTGTTTGTGTGACCACGCGCTACCCCATTGCCTAGCAACCCTGACAACTGCAGCTGAGTTTTTTTCTAACATTTTTTGACAGCAGTGAAGCAGTGTTCTTTTCACTGAGTAAAAACCAAATCTTGTTATTGACTAAAAGTAGACAAAAACGATTGATAATGAACAGACTAAAATAAAAATATAAAAATAAAATCGTCACAGTAAATCTGGACTCAAATTAGGTGTCAGAAGTAAAATGCATAAATGGTCATTTTAGTTTAATTTCTAGTTTTCATGGATGAAAAAAAAATATAGTTTTAGTTTACGAAATTATTACTGGATGGAAGTTTGTTTTTGTTTGTTTTAAATTATTGCATTTACTTTACCTTTTACTGGAAAAGCTTTACCAGGCAAAGGACCATGACCAGATAATCACCCAGAGTTGAAAGAAGTGGAAAAAGTTCTCCTGCTGAACAACGCATGCTGCTGCACTTTAACAAACTCCCAGCAAATTCTGAACGGGCAAAAAAAAAAAAAAAAAAAATCACGAAAACTTGTAACAGTTCTTTATTTTGTTTTTTAACTTTAATTTTTTTTTTTTAAGTCTCAGAAGAATTTAGATACTTGAGTTTATATTTGTGCTGGTTTAAAATTGCATGTTCTCCTCGTGTCTGCGTGGGTTTACTCTGGTTATTCTGGTTTCCTCCCACAAGGCCAAAGACATGGAGGTTAGGTTAACTGGCATCAACTGGGGATTCTAAATTGTCCTTAGGTATGAATGTAAGAGTAAATGGTTGTCTGTCTCTCTGTGTTGGCCCTGCGATGGACTGGCGATCTGTCTAGGGTGTACCCTGCCTCTCGCCCAAAGATGCTGGGATAGGCTCCAGACCCCGCAACCGAGAAGGATTAAGCAATAGAAGATGGATGGATGTGAGGTGAATGGATACATCCATGGATGCACTGGGACACATCATCAGTGATATTTCCTGATGTCATCGGGTGTTTCGGGTCTCACAAAAACAGACACTCTCAATCAGGTGACCCAGTTAGGGTTGATCAGACCCTGACCTGTATCACAGTGCCATTGGCCCATGATTTGGACCGCTTAATCCATAGCCACTGAGAGACTCTTTCTGCATCCTCGGTGGCAGATTTCATGGCCTTCCTTTTAGCAGCTCCTTTGGTGCCAAGGAGAGTGTAAATTTTGCACAGGGAGTGGGCAGCAAAGCCTCAACATACCACCTCTGTGGGCTCACAGTATGGTCTCTAACCATTTCTCTGGCACTGTTCAACCAGTTCTTGGTATTTGAGCCATTTGCGTTCATTAGCCTCTTCCATGCACTCCTCCCAGGGAACTGTGAGCTCCACTAATAGGACCTGCCTAGAAGAGGAAGATGTAAGTACCACATCTGGCCTAAGAGATGTTGGTGTTACGTAGTCAGGGAACTTAAGCTGCTTGCCCAAGTCATTTCACAGGTCCCAGTCTGAAGCTGAAGAGATCAGGCTGGCTGACGGTCTAAGCTGTGGTTGGGGCCTCTCTCCAGCCCTAACAAGGGTGATTTTCCTTTGACTACCAACCTGCTTATTGTTGGCCACGGTGCTGGAGATGGTCTCCGCTTCACACTTTAGCACCTGGTCATGGCATCAGCGATGGCGATCCTGACTAAGGGCTGTTGGGCAGCTGCTGAGGATGTGTTCAAGCATGCCCTTTCCTGGTCAAAGAGGACATGTTGGCAGCTCGTTCTTGCCCCAGGTATACAGGTTTGCTGGACTGGGTAGCACACCATATACTGTTCAGAGCATAAACTGGATGCACTGAGGTTCTGCATGCCAGATGTCATTCCAGGTCAGCTTCTTCTCCACTGCTCCCTCCCATTTTGTCCATGCCCCCTGCTGCCACATGCTTACCATCCTGCTAGTCCTTGCTTCTTCAACACTTGCTCTCAACTCCTGCAGGATGAACTGGCGTTTGTCTTTTCCCTGGACTTTATCATAGCGCAGCTGTGGGAAGGAACCCAGCCCTGCACATCCTATTGCCACTGTGCTCACCAGAGCTTTGTGTCTCAGCCGAGATTCTGCAAGCTCCAACCCTTCTTGAGCTCTCCACTTCTGACCTGTCCTCACAATAATGCCTGCTGCTGCCACTCTCAAGTTTCTAGAGTCAAGATAGGCTAGTGCCTCTCTTGTGCGAGAGACCTTGAACTCCTCTTCCAGACTGCTGATAGGAAGCTGGAGTTTGTTGCACCTGCCATAAAGCGCTGCATTGCTGAAGCTATGTGGTAAAATCCACCCATCTTTGAAGGTAGGAGCTGATCTTCCTTTCCAGGGTCTCCACTGTGGACAGAGGCACCTCGTACACTAGCAGAGGCCAGATGATACGGGACAGAATGCCATGTTGGTACACCCAGGTCTTGAACCTGCTGGGAAGGCCAGACTTATCCACAGTCGACAGCCATACTTCATTTCCTGATAGTAGTTTGGATAGATGCTGTGTCCTTGAGACTTCAGTCAAAGACCTTCCCTAGATCTTTGACTGGTTTTTCTGTGATAGATGGTATCACAACGCCATCCAGGCAGAGACGGAACTTGTCCATCACTTTCCCTCTTTTTGGATGGATGGTTTAAAATTACAGTGGTGGCCTAGTTGATAGAGCATCTGCACCACAACCGGGAGGTTGGGGGTTCAAGTCCCGTCCGGGTCATACCAAAGACCATATAAAAATGGTACTTCCCACCTTCTAGCTTGGTGCTCAGCATAGTAGAATGGGGGAAGGAGAAGTTGTTTGTGGTGGCGCCTTGCATGGCAGCGACCCCTCTGATTGTACATGTGATTAACATTGTAGATAGGAGAAACGTAATTTTGTTCTTCTGTACATGATTGGCTGTATGGACTGAATGACAATGGAGATGGCTTCTTCTTATCTTTTGCATCAGTTGCATTCAGTTCTTATTGAATTTGTTCATTGCATTAAGTTACTGTATTGGTAACTGTACATTGACTGTATACAGTCAGGTAGCACTACTATTTAAATGGATGTTCAAAGTATTTGTAATATAATTTACTTTTGTTTTTAAATGAATAGCCTATATTTCTAGAATGCTGAAGGGCGACCAAACCTACACACTGTGTAAAAGCTGTTAGGAATTGTGACATGCTGCACAGGAACATTTTCAACATTTACTTCACTTGTGTACAATTTCATTTTTGAAACTCCCAAGTTTTCAAGAAATAAAGCAGTTACTAACCTGAGCCTACTTTTTTTTCATTTAACAGTATTTTATTGCAAATCAGTTGATTTGCTGTGGTGCAGGTATAGTGTGGCTGACTAATGATTGGAGGATCAGGGGTTTGATTCTCGCTCGGTCTGCAGTCTCTATGTTCAAGTGTCCTTGAGCAAGACACTGAACCCCCCCAGTTGTTCCTGGTGGGTCAGGCCAGCGCCTGTGTATGGCGGTTATGCTGCTATCAGTGTGTGAAAGTGCTTTGGTCATCCAGAGATGAGTAAAAAGCGCTATATAAGTGAACGCAATTCACCATTTACCATAATTTTTTAAAAATATAACCCCCCAAAACATCAACACACTGTACTCTGCTTTCAAGCTTACCTCAGCATTTTTTGCAGTGCAGTGGACTTTATTTTTTGCTGAGATGAGTGGGTTTTTGTACTGAACTGAGAGTCAAATGTGAATTGAAAGTCGTTTTGAATCAAATCGTGCCCCCCAAAACTGGAATTGAACTGAATCGTGTGACTTCTAAAGATTCACAGCCCTATGCTTAGGGTTGTTGTTCTGCTGAACGATGAACTGTCGTCCCAGTCTGAGGTCAAGAGCGCTGTGGAGCAGGTTTTCATCCAGGATGTCTTTGTACATTGCTGCATTCATCTTTCCCTCTATCCTGACTAGTCTCCCAGGTCCTGCCGCTGAAAAACATCTTCACAGCATGATGCTGCCGCCACCATGTTTCACTGTAGGGATGGTATTGGCCTGGTGATGAGCGGTGCCTGGTTTCCTCCAAACATGATGCCTGGCATTCACATCAAAGAGTTCAATCTTTCTCTCATCAGACCAGAGAATTTTGTTTCTCATAGTATGAGAGTCCTCCAGGTGACTTCTGGCAAACTCCAGGTGGGCTGCCATTTGCCTTTTACTAAGGAGTGGCTTCCATCTGGTCACTCTACCATACAAGCCTGATTGGTGGATTGCTGCAGAGATGGTTGCCCAAGGTTCTCCTCTCTCCACAGAGGAATGCTGGAGCTTTGACAGAGTGACCACTGGGTTCTTGGTCACCTCCCCAACTAAGGCCTCTCTCCCCTGATCGCTGTTTAGACAGCCGCCCAGCTCTAGGAAGAGTCCTGGTGGTTCCGAACATCTTCCATTTACAGATGATGGAGGCCACTGTGCTCATTGGGACCTTCAAAGCAGCAGAAATTTTCTGTACCCTTCCCCAGATTTGTACCTTCAGACAATCCTGTCTCGGAGGTCTACAGACAGTTTCTTTGACTTCATGCTTGGTTGTGCTCTGACATGCACTGTCAATTGTGGGACCTTATATAGACAGGTGTGTGCCTTTCCAAATCATGTCCAATCAACTGAATTTATCACAGGTAGACTCCAATTAAGCTGTAGAAACATCTCAAGGATGATCAGTGGAAACAGGATGCACCTGAGCTCAATTTTGAGCTTCTTGGCAAAGGCTGTGAATACTTACAGATGTGGACAAAGTTGTTGGTACCCCTCTATTAATGAAAGAAAAAACCACAATAGTCACAGAAATAACTTGAATCTGACAAAAGTGGTAATAAATAAAAATTCTATGAAAATTAACCAATGAAAATCAGACAATGCTTTTGAATTGTGGTTCAACAGAATTATTTTAAAAAAACAAACTCATGAAACAGGCCTGGACAAAAATGATGGTACCCTTAACTTAATATTTTGTTGCACAACCTTTTGAGGCAATCACTGCAATCAAACGATTTCTGTAGTTGTCAGTGAGACTTCTGCACCTCTCAGCAGTTATTTTGGGCCACTCCTCATGAGCAAACTGCTCCAGTTGTCTCAGGTTTGAAGGGTGCCTTCTCCAGACAGCATGTTTCAGCTCCTTCCACAGATGTTCAATAGGATTTAGATCAGGGCTCATAGAAGGCCACTTTAGAATAGTCCAATGTTTCGCTCTTAGCCATTCTTGGGTGTTTTTAGCTGTGTTTTGGGTCATTATCCTGTTGCAAGACCCATGACCTGCGACTGAGACCAAGCTGTCTGACATTGGGCAGCACATTTCTCTCTAGAATACCTTGATAGTCTTGAGATTTCATTGTACCCTGCACAGATTCAAGACACCCTGTGCCAGATACAGCAAAGCAGCCCCAGAACATAACAGAACCTCCTCCATGTTTCACAGTAGGGACAGTGTTCTTTTCTTGGTATGCTTCATTTTTGCATCTGTGAACATAGAGCTGATGTGCCTTGCCAGAAAGTTCCAGCTTTGTCTTGTCTGTCCATAGGACATTCTCCCAGAAGCTTTGTGGCTTGTCAACATGCAGTTTGGCAAATTCCAGTCTGGCTTTTTTTATGATTTGTTTTCAACAGTGGTATCTCCCATGAAGTCCACTTTGGCTCAAACGACGACGGATGGTGCGATCTGACGCTGATGTACCTTGACCTTGGAGTTCACCATGAATGTGTTTAGAGGTTGTTCTGGGCTCTTTTGTTACCATTCGTATTATCCATCTCCTCCTGCGGCCACGTTCAGGGAGGTTGGCTACAGTCCCATGGATCTTAAATTTCTGAATAATATGTGCAACTGTAGTCACAGGAACATCAAGCTGCTTGGAGATGGTCTTATAGCCTTTACTTATAACATGCTTGTCTATGATTTTCTTTCTAATCTCCTGAGACAACTCTCTCCTTTGCTTCCTCTGGTCCATGTTTAGTGTGGTACACACCATGTCGCCAAACAGCACAGTGACTACTTGTCACCCTTTAAATAGGCCGACTGACTGCTTACAAGTTTGTAGACACCTGTGATGTTAATTAGAGGACACATCTTGGTTGAACATGTCCCTATGGTCACATTATTTTCAATCTTTTCTAGGGGTACCATCATTTTTGTCCAGGCCTGTTTCATGAGTTTGTTTTTTAAAATAATTCTGTTGAACCACAATTCAAAAGCATTGTCTGATTTTCATTGGTTAATTTTCATAGAATTTTTATTTATTACCACTTTTGTCAGATTCAAGTTATTTCTGTGACCATTGTGGCGTTTTCTTTCATTAACAGAGGGGTACCAACAATTTTGTCCACGTCTGTATGTACATGTGATTTCTTAGTTTATTTTTAATAAATTTTCAAAAATCTCAAAACTTTTTTCACATTGTCATTATGGGGTATTGTGTGTAGAATTTTGAGGAAAAAAATTAATTAATCCATTTCGCAATAAGGCTGTAAGATAAAATGTGGAAAAAGTGAAGCGCTGTGAATACTTTACAGATGTACTGTATATTGGCATTTTCTTTTGATTTAAAATGGCTTATTGTACCTTTATAATCCTATAATGGTATACTTCCTGAGAAACGTAGCTTATCATACTTATTAGCAACTAATGATGTTATTAGTAGATGGTCTTCTGCTCCTTTTGGCTGCTCCCTTTAGGGGTTGCCACAGTGGATCATCTGCCTCCATCTCACCCTATCCCTTGCATCCTCTTCTCTCACACCAACCCTCTCCATGTCCTCCTTCACTACATCCATGAATCGTCTTTGTGGTCTTCCTCTTCTTGCCTCACAGCTCCGTCTTCAACAGCCTTTGTCCAATATATCTACTATCTGTCAATATATCTGTCAAATGTTTAGTATGGTTTTATGTGGCCTTCTGAGTAAAAATCTTCAGAAAGAAATTGCATATAGCTGCAATGTCAGTTACCAAGCAGTGTGCAATTTTGTTGGCAGAAATTCATTGAACTTTACCTTCTTTTCAGGCACAGCTTCCAACTCTGCCCAAGATTGAATTCTCACCTGTTCAGGCATGGAATTCTGGTAAGAGCTGAATTACATGGTGTTCCTCCTTTTAATAGAAGAACACAAATTTAGTTATGAATGTACTCTGATTTTATGTTTCTTCACTTGGGACCAAATTTGATATTTGTTACCTTTTTATTGGAGCAGTAATGAATTTCAGCAACATGACATTTCCTGCTATGATTTGTGACAATCTTTTATGCCTCAATCTCCCCTTCCCCCCCAACTATTTACTGCAGGAGTGCGGTGGACAATTTCAAGTCTTTCAGAGGCTCCGACAAAAGCAGGTCAATACACAAATCAGGGACTGCAATACTTGAAGGACCTCAGCAAGTGAACGTGGGACTGTCGGGCTGACCTCACATTATAAAACTGACTTTTGCACTTCTTCATATATTGTAGAAACTCACAAGAAACAGCAGCTCCAAAAAATTATGACAACCTTCTCTATGAAAAGAAGTAAAATCAGCTGTTAAGTTTGTATGTTGCTGAATGATACAATGGTTGATGTCATATGGGAATTGTACATAATGGAAAAAATAATTTTAGTTGGATACCACACGTTTCAATCCCAACAAACTCTTTGTCAGTAGTTTCCATTCTACAAGAACACCCTACAATGTTCTCAATCTACCCAAATAATATTATGAAGAAAATGTCTGTATTTTTGCAATTTGTGAGTAATACACCAATCTTTGTTCTGTCTCAGTTTGATTTATTGAGTTATGGTGTTGCTTGAAACACAAGACTAATAAATGTGCAAAACCCTTTATTTATTACAGAATACTGACACTCATTGTATGTTGCTTCTGTTACAACTAAAGAATCGGGGGTGGGGTGAGGGTGATGTACATGACAAACATACTACAGAATCTTTAGTGTTGGCCTCATTTGTTTTTACTTGAGTGAAGGAAAATGGTATGGATTCTACCAAATGTCAATTTCATCAAGTAAAAGCTGAAAATCATTCAGGCATGGATTGGTTCAAACATGCAGAATTTTGAAAGCTAAAAAAACGTAGAGGGCCATGGTCAATTCAGATGAGTGCTGCAAACTGCAATGTTGGCAAAACTGAAGAAACAAGCTGTGAAGGCCTGAGGCAGAATTAAGTTACTCTCAAGAAATTTACTTTTGAGGTGGTTAATATAATCTTAATATTCTGTGTAGATGATGTAACTGCATTCTCCAGAAGAAACATGTTAAACTGATGTTTATGTAAATTGGAATAATCACAGTAGGGTAAGAATTTTCACATGTGGAATACGGTCAGTCTTCTGCAGCCACATTCTCTCCCTCCACCCCATGCATGTATTTTAAAGCATAATTTCACCACATTCCTTCAGTTTTGTCAAACTACAAAAGTGTACCATAACCTAAATATGTAAACTTTATACAATAAAGTGCTCCCCACAATATCAAGAGTGAAAATATACAACCAGGATGTTGCACAATATATATTTGAAAGTTTTCATAACGCATTCAGCACATAAAACGTCACTAATGCAAAGTGAAGGTTGCAAAGCTTTTCTTAAGTCATCACTGTTGCTTCAGAATGAAAACTAAAGAGCAGGCTCATTATGCTAACTGTTACAATAGACAAATGGTATGTACAATATTGCAAAATGACTAGCCAGAAGGCACTTTATGATATGCATGGGATCAAATACAAATTTAGCATTGTAACTGCCAGCACAAAGAACCTGACACACCTCTTGCTGCTTAAATCAGGACCACGCAGAAAACTTTATTCTAAGGTCACATGATGACCAGCTTGACTCGCATAATGTAGAGTGTAGCAAACAGTTTACATCTGTGAATGCTACATCACTACATGTGGTGCAAAGATGCAGGGGAATATATATATGGGGGGAGGGCATAAAATTGATTATACAATGCTACCTTAAAGTTACTCTTCCAGCACTTGCTTGCTTTTAGTCTCTGATAAACATAGCACACTTATGTTAGAATAGGTGGTCGGGCAGGGGGAAGTCTGGGCTTCTCTCCTTGAACTGCTGCCTCCGCGACCCAGACCTCTGGAAAAGCAGTCCAAAATGGATGGATGGATGGATACTTTATTAACGTTCCAAATCACAATCATATTACAAATTGTATACCATGCCCCATGTTGTATATGGTTGGCAGCTTTGTTATTCATATTATTTGAATTAACCCCTGTAGGGACAGATGACCAAAAACAAGGCAATTATGGTGCTTGTCCACCAAACGCGTTTTTTTGTTGCCCGACCGCCCTGAGCATTTTTTTTTTCTTCCAGCGTTTGTGTGCGGCGCTCTGGGGAAAAAAAAAGAAGAAAAAAAAAAAAAAGGCCTGTGCCCTGTATCGCAGCAACAGCTCGTCACTCTCAGCTCAGCACTTCCACTTTCCTATGGTCAGACTTTCTACTGATTTTTTTAATAGTCTCTAAATAATAATGGACAGGAAACGTGTTTTAGCAGCTCTGGATGTGAAATATGACACAGAAAGCAGGAGTCTGAGTACAGACTAGTACCGGCATCCTATGTCCTGCCCACGCAGTAGTTCTGATTTGCTGCTTGGTCTGACATTGACGAGCTCAGCTGCAGTCTCTGAACAGCTTAACTTTTTTCAGCTCCGAGTGCCGCAACAAAAAATGGCCACCGCCGAGAGCGTTTCAGCGCCAAGGAAATCAGTGCTGTAAATGTTGGATTACATAGGGAATGAATGGAAATGAATGGAGCGGTGAAAACGTGTTTGGTGGACAAGCACCCTTATGCAGCAATTACAGAACCACTGTGCAATGCAACCTTTGTCCAAACGTAAAAGATTATATATAAAGTAGAGCAGCAACAATAAACCAACTAAGTAAACCCTCTGTCTGCAAAATAGCTGAGCATAGCAATGCTACAGATGTGCTGTGCATAACAGGAAGATTGCACTGATTCTTGAACATTAAAGCATGTTGTCTATTGAATCCTGCCATAACAGATTAGAACAATATACATAATGAAAGCAGATGGAGGGAAACTGGAGAGTGAAATAATGTCTGCTAGCTTTAGGTGGTTTTGACAAGGTCGTAGACATGGATGTGAAAGTCATCATCATATTTGATGTAGTAGACCGAGGGCTTGGCTGGGACCTGGTAGATGACCAGACCTGTTCTCTTCACACCTTTGTCAGTAACGTACTCCACTTGTTTTCCCACCAGACTCTCTGTCTCTTCTCCAGGCTTCCTGTCTGCAGGCAGCAGGTGTTTGTTTTCTGAGAAGAAAATAACAGTTCAACAAATACCAAAAAGATAAACACATCAGTATAACTAAGATAATGAGTTTACACAGTGCTGCAAAAAAAGTGTTTGCCACCTTCCTTATTTCTTCTATTTTTGCATATTTGTCACACCTAAATGTTTCAGATCAAACAAATTTTTAATATTAGACAAAGATGACCCGAGTAAACACAAAATGCAGTTTGTTTTTTAGCTCATTCCGGCGACGCCGAAAGGAGCTAATGCGATGATGTGACTCCGTCCATCCATTCACATTTCACGGGAATCCCTAGTCCTCCTAGGCATTTGCCCTGATGCTCACCAGCATTCAAGTTGTGCTCAAGGTCCAGGTCAGGAGATCTAGGCACTTATGTGATTTCAGAAAAATTGCTGCTCCTCCCTCAAAACCTCTCTCTGTAACTGGGTGCTGGACTTTCTCACAGGGAGGCCACAGAACGTGCGGGTTGGCAGCAACACCTCCAAGACCATCAAACTGAGCACAGGGGCCCCACAAGGGTGCATGCTCATCCCGCTGCTCTTCACCCTGCTGACCCATGACTGTGTACCAGCCTACAGCACCAACCACATCATCAAGTTTGTGGACGATACAACGGTTGTGGGCTACATCACAAACAATGAAGAGGCCAACTACAGAAATGAGGTGAGCCAACTGTTTCAGTGGTGTAAAGACAATCTCTTGCTGGACATGGGAAAAACTAAGGAGATTGTGGTCGACTTTAGGAGAGGACACACACAGCTTCCCCCTTTGATCATCGATGGAGCAGCTATGTAGAGGGTGAGCAGCACCAAGTTCCTGGGGGTGTACATCTCTGAGAACCTCTCCTGGTCCAACACCATATCACTGGCCAAGAAGGCTCAAACTTGCCTCCATTTCCTTTCCAAACTGAGGAGAGCACGAGTCCCACCCCCCATTCATGTGCTCATTCTACCGGGGCACCATTCCTTTTTTCAGATCCCCATTAGCTGCTCCCATAGAAGCAGCTATTCTTCCTGGGGTCCACACACACAAAAATTAAAAACAATAAAATCACATGCATTAATACACTGATTCAATAGTGCTGTTTACAATTTAAAAGAAAGTGTACAACATTACAAAACTAAGTTCTGTACCAAACCATAAAATTAACAATTCCAATAGACACGACCCATAAACAATTAACGTCATAATTCTTTTATAAGTAACATTCTTAGTTTCTTTTTGAAACTTTTCCCATTTCTGTTCTGAATTAAAAAAAAAAAGATAGACGTTTGTTCCAGTGTGATACAGCCCTATACATCAGTTTTCTTTACCATTACCAAAAACAAATGCTTTAAAGTAAATCGTCACATTACACATTGTCTGGTATTATGATTATGTCTATCATTTGTATGCATCAACTGTGAATACAGATATGAAGGTCTTCTAAAGTAGGGGTGGGCGATATGGCCCAAAAGTGATAGCACAATATTTCTGTGATTTTTCATGATAACGATATTCTTCGCGATATCACAGAATACAGTTTTTTCTTTTAAATTTATAAAGTACAGTTTCACAGGCCAGCGTTAATTATGTTCAACATATTCAGTAAAAACATAAACTCCTTTTTTCTCCAGTTTATAAAGAACAGTTATATTACCAGAAAATATTATAAACCACCACATCTTAAGTGCACTCAGGGGTGGACTGGGACAAAAATTCAGGCTGGGAATTAGACTTCATCCTAGGCCACCCTGTTGTTGGAAACCAGAAACCACCACAGTTTTAGTTGGCCAACATTTTAAAATAATAGGTATCAAACTAGTTATAAATGTAATTATAACCTTCAGCTGGGAGGAAAATTATAAATTTGGATTTTAATAGTCAACTGATCTATTGATTATTAAAACAACTGATTTGTGGCACACATATTTGAGATGCTTAAGCTGCATATGTATATCACTGTTACCTCACGTCTTAGAAGGAACAATATGTCTGGACCTCCTGGGGATGACAGGAGGGTGTGAAATGTGTCTTTAGAAATGGCTCTGAGAAGACTTCCTGACCACCAGGGTTTAGGTGGAGAAGAGAGGACCTGGGGGGGTGATGTATTGTCTCTGGGGAGTGAATGACGATGTGATTCTGTACTCTGATGTCCCGGGTATAAAAAGGGGAGATGTGGGAAGTTCGTTCTCTTTCTGTTTGAGAAGATGTTGGAGACACGTGATTGTTAATAAACCTGAATTGAGAAATAAATTCAGCCTCTTCATTTCACGCTCTCCACACTGGTGACCTTAAGACGTATAATGGGCAGAGACAATTCCCCCGAACCAGACTCGCCAGGGACCAGCCGGGCAAGCGCAGTCTCAGTCAAGCTACCAGAATTCTGGCAGGACAACCCAGACTCATGGTTCCTCTTGGCCGAAGCCCAGTTCGCTCTCGGGGGAATAACAGCAGATGACACAAAGTTCTACCACGTCATCGCCAAACTCGACAGCCGCACAGCTCGACATGTGCGGAGCCTGGTGCAGCGCCCACCCGCTGGCGACAAATACGGCGGGTTGAAAGCTGCCCTCATCCAATGTTTCACTCCCTCAGCCCAGGAGAGAGCCGAGAGACTCCTGGCCCTGCACGACTTGGGAGAAAGCATGCCTGTTGACCTGATGGAAGACATGCTGAAGCTGAGAGGCTCAGACAACGACGATTTCCTCTTCACTCACATCTTCCTGAGAACTCTACCGTCCCTCTACCGACCCTGGCGGGCTCCCAGTTTGTGACCCAGCGGGACTTCCGCGCGCTAGCCCTGGAGGCGCAGCGGATCCTCAACGCCAGCGGACGGCACACGGCCACCGCAGCAGCGGCAGATCTCAGCGCGACGACCGGGAACAGCAAAGGGCCAGAGGCAACGGAGGTAGATACACCAACAACGGCTGCGGCGAAGCCCCGACACCGCAGAGGAGACGATCTCTGTTTTTACCATCGTCGCTTTGCAGAGAGGGCACGCAAGTGTATACCGCCGTGCCAGTTCCAGAGCTCGGGAAACTCCAGGACCGGAAGTTGGTAGCAGCTGCGGCCCTCGGTGAACTGAACAAGCTGCTCTACCTGACGGATGCGCGTTCTGGGAGGCAATTCCTCGTGGACACAGGCTCCCAAGTGAGTTTCATCATGCCAACCTATGCTGACCGGCTGGCGGGCCCCGGGAGTCACGGAGCATCAGTGGCGAACGGCTCGAGCATTAAGACCTTCGGTGAAAGGACCCTACTTCTGTCCCTGCACGGCCGCACATATGAGTGGACTTTTATTATAGTGGCGGTGAGTTTCAACATGTTAGGTGCTGATTTTCTGTGCTCACATGGGTTGTTGGTTGATCTCCCCAATAGGCGCTTGGTTAATGCACTCTCGTTTTACTCTATCCCTTGTGCAGCTCGAGTGTCCCCGCCCACAGCACAAGCCAACGTCGCCACAGCAGGCGGTAAGTTTCACACACTCCTCACTCAGTTTCCAGCACTAACAGTTCCTACTTTTTCAGCAGCCGTTGCTAAACACGGGGTGGAGCACTTTATCACTACCGCTGGTCCCCCCGTTTTTGCAAAAGCTCGGTGCTTGGATGCAGCTAAACTGACCATAGCGCGCGAGGAGTTCGCCAACCTGGAAAGGTTGGGCATCATTCAGCGTTCGAATAGCCCATGGGCTTCCCCGCTCCACATGGTCCCTAAGGCTGACGGCTCGTGGCGACCTTGCGGTGATTTTCGCAGGTTGAACAACGCCACAGCGCACGACCGCTACCCAGTCCCCCATATTCAGGATTTTTCGGTTCATCTGGCGGGGGCGCGCATTTTTTCTAAAATAGACTTAGTTCGCGGTTATCATCAAGTCCCAGTACGCGCTGAGGACATTCCCAAAACAGCGGTCATAACTCCGTTCGGACTTTTTGAGTTTTTGCGCATGCCGTTTGGGCTTAAAGGCGCCGCGCAAACTTTCCAGCGCATGATGGATGCGGTGTTACGCAATCTCCCTTTTGTGTTCGTCTACCTGGACGACATTTTTGTAGCCAGCGCGTCCGAAGAAGAACACGAAAAGCACCTCACGGCAGTTTTCCGGAGGTTGGGGGAGCACAGGTTAATAATCAACCCAGCGAAGTGCCAGTTCGGGGTGGCGCAGATTGATTTTTTGGGGCACTGCGTCTCCCCAGAGGGAGCAGTTCCGCTGCCGGACAGAGTGCGCGCAGTAGCAGATTTTCCCCAGCCACAAACGGTCAAAGCACTGCAGGAGTTTTTGGGAATGGTGAATTTTTATAACTGTTTCCTCCCCCGCGCAGCACAGCTCATGCAACCATTGTATGTCGTACTTAAAAAACAAAAACCCTCAAATGCAATCGAATGGTCCCCGGAGCGGGCATTCTCGGAGGTAAAAAAAGCCCTTGTGGACACTGCGTTGTTGGCTCACCTAGACTCAACGGCCCGCATAGCGCTCACCACTGATGCGTCAGACGTGGCCATAGGGGCGGTAGTGGAGCAACAGGTTGCCGGGGCTTGGCAGCCGCTGGCCTTTTTCAGCAGGACCTTGCGCGAGGCCGAGCGAAAATACAGCGCGTTCGACAGGGAGTTGTTAGCGCTCCACTTAGCCATTCGTCACTTCCAGTTCTGGCTGGAAGGTCGGCGTTTCACCGCGTTTGTCGACCACAAACCGCTCACTTTTGCGATGGCCAAAGTTTCGGAACCATGGTCGGGCCGGCAGCAGAGGCAGCTGGCTGCAATTTCAGAATTTACTACTGATATTCAACACGTAGCGGGTAAACTTAATGCGGTGGCAGACTGCCTCTCTCGCGCTGTAACCGCTCCAGTCCGCGCAGAGGTAGATTATACTACCGCGGCCGCAGAGCAAAATAGCAGCGCGGAAGCGTACGCGGCCCCAGTCCACGTGGGGATAGATTACGCAGCCATGGCTGCGGATCAAGGTAGCGACGCGGACATGTGCGTGCTCCAGTCTGGACCAACAGGGTTAAGGCTGGAGAGCAGGAGGCTGCAAAATGGTATGCCCCCCCAATCTGCGATGTCTCTACAGGACGACCGCGTCCGGTAGTGCCGGCCGCGTGGCGCTGCTGTGTTTTTCGACTTGATTCACTCTCTGGCGCACCCGGGGGTGCGCGCGTCCGTAAAAATGGTAGGAGAGAAGTTTGTTTGGCCGAGCCTGCGCAAGCACGTTAAGGAGTGGGCAAGAGCCTGCATGGCTTGCCAGCGGGCCAAAATACACAAACACACGAAAGCCCCCTTAGAGCCGTTTCACATCCCGGCCAAGAGGTTCGATCATGTGCATGTCGACCTCGTAGGCCCCCTACCCTCGTCGCAGGGGTGCACGCATCTTTTGACAATGGTGGACCGCACCACGCGTTGGCCTGAAGTGGTCCCACTGGCATCAACCACAGCCGCAGAGGTGGCCCGCGCGTTTTTAACGGCTTGGGTAGCGCGTTTTGGGGTCCCGTCGGATATTACGTCCGACAGGGGGCCTCAATTTGTTTCTGAGCTTTGGTCAGCGATGGCCCAAAGCCTGGGGATAACAATGCACCGCACTACCGCATACCACCCCCAGGCTAATGGTTTATGCGAGCGTTTTCATAGGTCATTGAAAGCAGCCCTCAGAGCATCGCTGACGGATGCAAATTGGGTAAACAGACTACCATGGGTTTTATTAGGGTTGCGTTCTGCACCTAAAGAGGATTTAAAAGCCTCCCCAGCTGAGTTGGTGTTTGCGCAACCACTCCGGCTGCCAGGGGAGTTTCTTCCTGATAACCCGGCGCCAGAGCGTCCCCCTGCTCAGCGGTCACTGAACGACACGGGAGCGGACATGCTTCCGGGCCCCGTTCATCACACTTTTCTGCGTGTTTTTGTCCCTAAATCTTTAAAAAACGCCGAGTTTGTTTTTGTCAGGCACGAGGCTCAGCGCCCAACCCTGCGACCACCTTATGACGGCCCATATAGAGTGCTGGAAACAGGTGATAAGCATTTTTTGCTAGATTTAGGGGACAGGAGGGAAACAATTGCTATAGACAGACTTAAACCTGCTTTTGTGATGGCTGGTGAAACTGTGCAAGTGGCGAGGGCTCCTCGACGCGGCAGACCCCCCAGGGAGCAGGCCCCAGAGCCCTCTCAGGGATTGACTAACAGTTCTCATCCTCAGATAGCAGATTCACCGCAGGAGGGCGCCACGGGAGCGGCGAAGCCCACCTACAGCAAGTTCGGAAGAAGGTTGAAGCCCAGACAGCATATGGACTGATGTTTGTGATTTTATCATGTTGTCTAGACTATGTTGTATTGTTTCATCTTCGACGTTTGGGGGGGGTTATGTGGCACACATATTTGAGATGCTTAAGCTGCATATGTATATTACTTTTGAGATGCTTAGGCTGCATATGTATATCACTGTTACCTCACGTCTTAGAAGGAACAATATGTCTGGACCTCCTGGGGATGACAGGAGGGTGTGAAATGTGTCTTTAGAAATGGCTCTGAGAAGACTTCCTGACCACCAGGGTTTAGGTGGAGAAGAGAGGACCTGGGGGGGGGGGGTGATGTATTGTCTCTGGGGAGTGAATGACAATGTGATTCTGTACTCTGATATCCCGGGTATAAAAAGGGGAGATGTGGGAAGTTCATTCTCTTTCTGTTTGAGAAGATGTTGGAGACACGTGATTGTTAATAAACCTGAATTGAGAAATAAATTCAGCCTCTTCATTTCACGCTCTCCACAGATTGACTGATCTTAATTTTAATCTGGTGCTGCTTCTGATTTGTTCACCTTTTCCAAATAAAAACACAATGTAAGAGACTTTTGTCACGCCTGAGCGCTGATTGCTATCTGCGCTCAGGTTGTCCAGTTTCGCTCCAGCTCCATCCCATTCCGGGCCTGGTCTTACGGCCTCCTCCGGGGCTCGTAGCTTTGACAGCATCTCAGACTTCCGGCTGTCAAGCCCAGCTGCTCCGGGACAGCTGTCTGTTATTATTATCAATTACCTTCCCTGCTCCTGATTGGGTTCCGTCCCTCATTTAAGGGAGCAGCTGAGAATCACTCGTCGCTGTGACCTAAACAGAGGAAAGACGTACATCGTGTTTCCACGACTGCAGTTCCTACGTCCAACTCCAGTTCCCTCGGTGTGTCTGCTCCTCACCCACCTGTAAGTGTTACTGCTTAGCGTGGGTTTCTTCCCCGCCGCACTTCTTAGTCTCTCACCCTAGTTGGAGTTCTACCTAGTGTATGTGCGTATTTTTGCCCCTCGTGGCTCTTTACTTTGCCATTTGTGTTTTCTGTTCCTTTGTTAATAAAGTTACGCAAACTCACTGGTCGCCTATAGCGTCTCCTTTATGGCTCGCGAGAGCCATTCATGACAGTAGGTCGCAGCCAGACTGAGACGCTGGAGACCGTGAGTTTAGCTAATTTGGACTTCTTGTCTTACCCTTCTTCTGGGTACGGGCGAGCTGGAGTATGTCGTCCTTCAGGAGGCGCGTGCGGCGCCCAGGCTACGAACTCACAGAAGCCCTGGACTACGTGGATGGGACGCTTTTCACCGCGGGCCTCTATAACACTCCCAGCGATATACGCCGGCACCTGGACCTCGCTGAGGATATTATTAACGGCCTTCCTCACTCCTTCCAACATCCCGAAGTTAAGACGAGGAGGGCAGACATCTCTGCGCTCCGGGAGAAACTCCGTGGACTTGAGGAAAACCCCGGCAGGAAGCCGAAGACAAGGCACCATCGCTCCTCACTTCGGGATCCCGTTCCAGCCTCTGATCCAGCCCAGGAGTTCGCACCACCCCGGGGTCACCCTCATGAAGCAGTGACGTCAGCCGGGATTCCCCCAGAGAGAATACAGGTGACAGCAATCTGCATTCAGGACCGAGTGGCTGCTGCTCGCTCCGCCGCCCATCCCACTGCAATCATGAAGCACGTGATGGCGGCGGTCAGGCTGGTAGAAAAGAACCCTGAGCTGCATGATTATCCAGAATACGCTGACCTGCTCGCTTCAGTTTCTGCGCAGGAGCGGCGTTTCCCTAATCTCACATTCGCCTCATCCTCGGCCAGAAGACGTCGCTCCCAACCCTCTCAGACACCTCAGCGAGAACCCCGTCCGGATCCAGCTCCGGGTATTCGCACAAACTCTATCTCCCTGCCGGCTGTTGTCTCCGTGTCTCGCCGAAGAGGTAAATCGGCCGTTTCCAGGTCATCTCTCCCCACTGTCCCATCAGCTTCAGGTTCCCGGTTCGCCTCGGCCGTTTCTCCCTCTTCGACGTTCACTCCAGCTGCTGTGAGGAGCATGAGTCCGTCTCCGGATGCCCCCGGTCCTGATCCAGTGCGAGAGGCTCCTCCTCGTCTTCCCAGGGGGTCCTCCATTTCCATCCAGCAAGGAAAGGGAAGACTCAAGTCCACTGCGGCGGGTTCCACCGGTTCTCTAGGAATCAGGCAAGTGCCTTTTCATTCTCTTCCTCTAATTGATGAATTGCCTTGTTTGATTCCTGGAGGTGGAGTTCGGGGTTCACAGTCCCCTGAGCTCTCTCCACCTGCTGCAGACATAAGATATGAACCTGCGCCTTCTGTGTCTCTCCCCTCTGAGCGCTCCCCGGTTCTGGGACTGCACCGCCGGACGAGGAGGGGGCCTGCGGCCCTGGGAAGCCTGATTCCAGCCCCGCAGCCACGTCGTGGGCAGAGGAGGAGGTCGAACTGCCACTTGGAACCTGCACCGATGACGAAGCGTCCCCGGGTCTCCACGGAGGAATGGTTCGGCCCAGCAGAACCCAGATCCCCTGCCACCACGTTGTGCAGGCCTTCGACGGGGACTGCGGCGCCAGGTGAACTTCAGACTGTGGTAACCATCATGCCAGCTGCGGAGCCCGTCGTAGTCGAGTGGGAGCCGGATGACGAACTCCTGCATACTGAACCTGGATCGTCGAAGTCCTGGACGGCGTCAGAACCCGAGATCAGGCAAGTGCTCAGTATTGTCTTTTCCATGATTGAGCATTTTTGCCTGTCTCTTGGGGGGGGGGGGCGAGCCGGGTGCAGCCGTCCACTGCATCCAAGCTTGTCTCGCTGGGTTCTGGCGCTTCCGGTGATCCTGATCCTGGTTCCTTTTGTTCCTCTGAGCCTCTCCCCAGGGTCACCGGAGACGAATCCGCTCTGGTTGTCGCCATGGAGGTTCCGGTTCTGTGCACGAAGTTCGCCTCTGATGCTGCGCCGGCCCAATCGGGGCCCACCGGGAGTGCTGCGCCGGTCCGGTTAAAGGCCGGTGAGGAAACTGGAGGATCGTTTTCCCCGGACGTCGGGCTGATTCTGTCCCTTGCCTCCGTCTTCTCTCCTCCGGGTGCTGTTGGGGTTCCCCTCATCCGGGTCACTTTCCTCCTGTCCCGCAGATCTGCCTTTTCCCCCTCGGTGAGGAAGCCGCACCTAAGCTTCTCCCTCTGCTCTCGGTGGTCTGAGGATGCGGGACGACCGCCTGCGGAACCGTCTGGTTGGTTCGATGATCTGGTTGGGCCTCCTGAGATACTGTGTTCCCAAGCCTGGGACTCGGGTAGGCCGCCCGAACTGTGGATGTCGCTCCTGGCCAGGTGGAATCCGGGTCTGGGTCGCTGGCCAGACGAACTGTCATCTCTTGCCCCTCTCCACCTGCTGGCATCCCAGGAAGGATTGACTGTTAGTAGTTTTGTGTTTGGATTGTCCTCCTTTATTTGTTTCTATTCGGAACACTGAAGTTTTTTTTTTGCAAGCGTTTTTGCTGTGGTACCAGCCCAGCTAAATTTTCTTTGGAGGAACTATTTTCTATGTCCTATTTTGCCCATAGGACGGACAGTATTTATGCTTATTTAAGTTGGTCCTTAAAGTAGTGTTTTTGCTTCATATTGCCTGGCCTCATTCTGAGTAATTTAACTTATCTACATTCTTACCCTCCTCCAGACTGATTTATGACGCCTGTAGTGCCAATATGATGTGATTGAGGAACTGATTTTTTTTGTATCAGTATGTCAATTTGCTATACCAGGCTCAATTTCTTGGGGTTACTCCCAGATTGTTTTTTTCAGTGTACTGATCTGTCTTGGCCGGGTTTGCATGAGTGGGAACCTACTTTAACCTCAAGTTACAGAATTAATTTGTTTTCTATGACCTTCGGGACATGAGTTTTGTCTTGTCCTCACCCTGAGCTCATTGTGGGGTTTTTTTCCCTTTTGCCCTGCGTTCTCTGGTTATTTGTATCAACCGTTTGGTCATTGCAGAAGAGGGGGTGATGGTTATTTTTATTTAAGACTGTCTATATGGCATACTCTACTATGTTCTGAGTTAGGCCTCCAGGTTCACCTTTTTTTTCTCTGCTGATTGGAAGGATCTGTCTGCCTGCTCTGTAATACTGAATTTTTCTTTTTCCTTTGCCCAGTGTTATAAGGTCTTGAGTATGTCTGTATTTTTGTTGTGGCCTGTCGGGCAGCATGTTTATCATGTCGTTTATTCCATTGTACCTGGGTTTCTCCCTATGGTTTTTTTTTTTTTTTTCTCTTCTTCTCTTCCCCTGTCTCATTTCTCTCCCCACTGGCCGGTTCCCCCACCACCCTCCCTGGGTCGGCCCTGATGGCCTTCTGTTGGAGGGAGGGGGTAGGCCCGCGCCAAGAGGCGCGGCTCGGGGGGGGGGGGGGGGGAGTACTGTCACGCCTGAGCGCTGATTGCTATCCGCGCTCAGGTTGTCCAGTTTCGCTCCAGCTCCATCCCATTCTGGGCCTGGTCTTACGGCCTCCTCCGGGGCTCGTAGCTTTGACAGCATCTCAGACTTCCGGCTGTCAAGCCCAGCTGCTCCGGGACAGCTGTTTGTTATTATTATCAATTACCTTCCCCGCTCCTGATTGGGTTCCGTCCCTCATTTAAGGGAGCAGCTGAGAATCACTCGTCGCTGCGACCTAAACAGAGGAAAGACGTACATCGTGTTTCCACGACTGGAGTTCCTACATCCAACTCCAGTTCCCTCGGTGTTTCTGCTCCTCACCCACCTGTAAGTGTTACTGCTCAGCGTGGGTTTCTTCCCCGCTGCACTTCTTAGCCTCTCACCCTAGTTGGAGTTCTACCTAGTGTATGTGCGTATTTTTGCCCCTTGTGGCTCTTTACTTTGCCATTTGTGTTTTCTGTTCCTTTGTTAATAAAGTTACGCAAACTCACTGGTCGCCTATAGAGTCTCCTTTATAGCTCGCGAGAGCCATTCATGGCAACTTTAGGTAAAAAGTTACAATTCTGCTTGAAAAAGGTCACAAATTTGTCACCAAAAATGTTCAAAATTTAAAAAAAAAGTGTAACTTGATGAAAAGATGTTTAAAAAATGAAAAATAAAACAAATTTAGGAGAGAACGGTAACAAGCAGATGAGAGTGAAGTTGGTACTGCAGACTACATATAGCCTATAGTTTTGAAAATTATATAAAGGTTTTTCTTGAAACATCTGAATAGTCCTGAAAACATTGCCTAAATGTAAGAGCAATTTACCTATGGTTAATGCAACCTGCTTATTACATTTAAAAACGTAAACCCTACGCTACAGCAGTATAATATAACCACGACACTCATTCACCACATAACTTCTGTCTTCATCTCATTTCTATGCTCTGGGGCATGAGGATATTTTGGTCATTTTAACATATTAATTTACTATGTCATTTCACCGGGTCAGGAAGAGGGTCTAAATAAAACAGAGAGGGAGTGGGCTTATTTAAAAGTATTATTTCGTCATTTGGCCTACCTGTCTGGCGTTTCACCAAACATGACCATCTTTCTGCCTTTCAGTTTACCCGCGTTAGAAATCTCCGTTGCACAGACAACTCCTGGGGCTGTTAGACTTTTTTTTTTCTTTTGGTTGGTTTGTGGCGGTTTGGTGTAACCCCCACAACAGACTGGACAGACACAGCGCTCGGCTAGAGCAATTAACAGAACAGTGAAATGCGTGTATTAATGTCTACAGGCAGCCCCGCTTCTTCTGGCTCACTACTGTGGTGTTAATGTGCCTTTCATGCATTGTGTTCATGTGTCCTGTCCTTACTGTGACCTAGAGACTGAGATCAATATGTAGATGTGCCTTGTAACCTCTTTGTCTTGCAGCTGGAGCAAAGGCCAGCAATCTGCCTATTGTGATGTATGTCTCTCAAATGCAAATGTCTCATGCCTGTTCTGCAATCTCTTTGATCATACCAACTGCTGGGGAATGCTCTTTTATGTATTGTTGTAGTTGGGTATATATACTGCACTGTAATCCATGCTCATCCTCTCATTCTCTCACTCTCACTTCAACTGCTGCTGGACACACACACACACACACACACACACACACACTGTGTGTCTCTCCTCTCTGAGAGCCTGAGGATCCCGCTCCGGGCTGCTCTCACTATGCACCGGAGCGGGGATCCTGTGAAGGCGGTATGATTCAATAAACTCTACTTAAAACCAACACCAATGCTGCTTTATTCCATGCCGCTTCACTGGTGACCTCGAACATGCACACGTTTTGTGCAAAGCAACCTTCTGATCTGGACGGCCACGCTGGCGACCCGACGCTGAAAAAAAACACGCTGCCAGCGAACACAGCAGCCTGACGCAAACGAGCTGCCCTCCCTTCTGCTTCAGGGAGACCTCGACGCGGAGCCAACACAGGCGAGCTACTCTCCGGACATCACCCACGACCGGGAAAACTGCAGAAAAAGTCATGGCGCGACCCTCGCCTGAGATCGGGACGTCCACGCTGGACCGGCCGAGGGACACGGAACGTTTTCTCCCTCTCACCGCTACTCCTCCCTCTCAGTGATCCTACTCATCTACCCGAGCCTGAGGAACAAAGATCGTCTATCTCCCCTCAACGCTCCAACGCACCATGACTAATCTGCAGCCACAGCTCATCATAGATGATTTATCGGCACCGACTGCGCCGATCTCCACCAAGTTTTCTGACCCTGGTTCTCCTCTCCAGCTGGCCCACCCATCACGGAACCCCGGCGCACGCACCGGGGAGTTACGAGGACGGCGCACCATGCACGGGACACATACGGCTACACTGACCGCCTTCCTTCTGCTGCACACTGGCCCTTCAGGCTTGCTCGTTCACCTGAGGCACGCAGCTTGCTCACTGGATTTTATGGTCTTAGCCACAGCACACAAGGGGAATTCAGCTGTCTGCGGTTCCCGAGGCTTTAGTGTTGCGCCTGCACCTAAAAGTCAAACACACCAAGTGCCTTTTGCTTCCTTTTTTTTCTTACAGCCGCTCCTGCTTTTCTTCATGGCCACGAGAGGAGTCAGAGACTAATTTTTCTTCTTGCAGACCTCCACACGTTCAACGGGACAGCCCCTCGACGTCGCGGACCAGCAAGCAATTTTTGCACGGCTCGGACGATTTCACCGTCCCCGTCCGGCACGTACTACCCCCCTCCTCCCTCCCCCTCCTCCTGCAGAGAGCTTCTCCTGCTCGCTGCCCAAGCTGAATGATCGAGACCTCGGCCTCCTGCCGAGCCCTCTGGGAGGGAGCGTGTGGCGGTTTGGTGTAACCCCCACAACAGACTGGACAGACACAGCGCTCGGCTAGAGCAATTAACCACTTGCACTCCGGTCAATTTTCCTAAAAATGCCAAAAAATAACGTGCCCAAAGTAAATCGAAAGCTGTTATTCAACCCTTTGCAGCATCTTCATGGGGTTGGTCTCATTTAAAAGAAAACACTTTGAATTTTTTGGCAAAAAAAACAATCTCTCTACGTGCTCCGGCCACTGAGTTACAGTCATCTAAACATACTGAACTTGAAGAAAAAAAAATTGGACAGTGTTTTTTTGGATACAAATGCTTGTAAATAACACACAGCTGTCCGATCCGGCTGGAAAATGCAACAGAAATGTAGAACCAAGTGTTATCCAGCAGAGATCCAAATTTGGTAACAATACCACAAAAAATGAATATTTTACACAACTTTGTTCTCAGGCTGTTCCCAGGCGTTTTGGAACTGTGCCAAATTGTGCCAAATGGCACAGTTTGGAAAAACGTCTGTAACTTTTGAATAATTCAATGTAGAAGCTTCATTTTAGGCTCTAATGAAAGGTAACACTCAGGGCTGTGTCTGTGTGTGTGTGTGTGTGTGGGCGGGGGGTCGTCCCCCCCCCCCCCCGCTACCAAGGACCAAATTCAGCCCTCGCTACATGACGGATTACACTCCTTGCATGTTTTCACAGCGGCTCCCCCCCCCTCGCTACTGTGCGTGTGTGTGTGTGGGGGGGAACCGTGAACGGACCGTGAACGCCCCCCCCCCTCGCTACAGAAGAGGGCCATCGCTACATGATGGAATAGACTGATATGCTTCCCCCCGCGGACCGGGGGGCGTTCGGACCGTGAACGCCCCCCCCGCTCCTCTTCTGCAGCGGGGGGGGGGGGGGGGGGGGGGGGGGGGGGGCGTTCACGGTCCGAACACAGCAAATGAACCGTTTATCGTGGCGCACGCACTTCGTACTTCGTGCGCAGTACAGTTGTAATTTACCGATCGGTCAAAAGTCATTTTTGGATTACAGTTTTCAGGGATAAATAATAATTTAGCTTATAACACCTTACCTCTTCAAAGCAGCAGAGTCGTGGCGAACATTTCTTCCCCCATTGTCAGACGAACGCGACGCTGCTCCGCTCGTGGATCCCGATCAAAACATAATTCCATTATTGCCGTTTTGGCGAATGATTTACGACTTTTGTCGTCAGCCTCCGTCTATTCTGCTGGAATGAGTGCAGGTCCCACTTGTGGGTGTTCTCCATGCTGCTGGGTGAGCCTGGGTCTGTAGTAGATTTGTCCAGCGTCCTTTGTTTTCATCTGTTGCAACAGTAAATCTCTCTTCACCCAGCCTGAATTTCTGTGCTTCAGTTGGCTCCTGCGTTCACAGTAGGCGGGTCCTCCTTCCTAGCTTTTCATTCATTGGCTCTTCAAGGTTTCAGAAACCCAATTCAAGGCTCTTATTAGTCGAATGAGAGGTCAATCAGATGAACTAATCTGTTCGCGGCTGTCTCTGCAGTTTTTTTTTTGAATGGCGCTTGGACGCCACTACATCACCATCACCACCATCATGCGTCATGCGTCCAAGCGCGCACGAGGGCGCTCTCGTGCGCCCTAGGACGCAGAGACTTGCCCGCCCGTGGAACAACGGAGTGCAAGTGGTTAACAGAACAGTGAAATGTGTGTATTAATGTCTACAGGCAGCCCCGCTTCTTCTGGCTCACTACTGTGGTGTTAATGTGCCTTTCATGCATTGTGTTCATGTGTCCTGTCCTTACTGTGACCTAGAGACTGAGATCAATATGTAGATGTGCCTTGTAACCTCTTTGTCTTGCAGCTGGAGCAAAGGCCAGCAATCTGCCTATTGTGATGTATGTCTCTCAAATGCAAATGTCTCATGCCTGTTCTGCAATCTCTTTGATCATACCAACTGCTGGGGAATGCTCTTTTATGTATTGTTGTAGTTGGGTATATATACTGCACTGTAATCCATGCTCATCCTCTCATTCTCTCACTCTCACTTCTGCAACTGCTGCTGCTGGACACACACACTGTGTTCCTTTGCTCGAGAGCCCGAGGGTCCGCTCATGGAGCGGGCCCCGTGACGGCGGTATGATTTAATAAAACCTGCTTAAAACCTTAGCATCGCTGCTTATTTTTTCATGCCGCCGCAGGTTGAATAAATCAAGCTGGAGCAGCCACAAGGAAATGGAAATAAACCTCTGGACACTTCGGAGTCCGGACGTCAACAACACTCCTTCAGGTTGAAGTAAAACTTTTCATTGAAGCCATGTTATAGACGTGTGGGAAAAAATGCGGGCAGATTATCCGCATCGCTGCACCTTTTTTTTTTTTTAAAGAAGGCAGCAGTCCGAAACAGCCTTAAAACTAAATTACTTCCTCACAACTAGATGCAGATGTTCCAAGCACAGAGCGCTGCTTCTCGTGCCATGTTTTTTTTTTTTTTGGCATTTCTATGGTAACGCGTAACTTCCGTTGGCAGCATAACGGACCCCAAACATCGTGATATTCATTTTTACACTGGTATCAAAAATTATACCGTTATTATCGTGAACGATACGATATGGCAAACCCCTATCCTAAAGACAATATTTCTTAGGAACTGAACCAAACTATATGTCAGCCTTGATCCACAGTCAACCATGACAGCCTAGCATGCATCTCCTTAACGCCATCTTGTAATGAGCATCTGAGAGCTAGGCGAGCAGCTCGATTTTGAGTGAGCTGGATTTTATTAAGGTCTTGTCTTGCAGCATTAGATCAAATGGCTGAATAGTAGTCCTGATGGGAGAGGACGAGACTGTAATACTTGTTTTATTGTTCTTTCTGTAAACAGGGTAGCACATCACCTAATTAAAGAAACCCCTCTACTCATTTTAGCAACAGTGTTATTAATATGGGTTGACCATGACAATGTTCCATCAACTAACTCTTAACAATTTAATTTCTTTAACTTGTTTAATAGGTACTCATAAGGAAAATACACAGTTCCTCATCTGCTCTAAGGGCATATCTGGAACCAAGCAAGAGGGTTTTAGTCTATCTATAAATGCAAAGAATCTCTGTGTGTGTCTGTTCCACGCATGTCTCTTGAACCGTTTGTCAGACTGACCTAAGATTTTAAATGTACTTTGCTGAGGTTACGAGGGTGTGTATCACCGAATATGGAGTTGCTCAGTCAAAATATGTAATTTTTAATCGATAAAAGTTTAGCCACCGCTCTGTCTCTTCATGCCTTGGCTTCAAGAAGTGTGGGCGGGGTTTCAAGCATGAACCGCCTTTTTAAGGTCATGCCACAGCATCTCAATCAGATTCAGGTCAGGACTTTGACTAGGCCACTCTAAAGTTGTCATTGTTTTTCTTAAGCCATTCAGAGGTGGACTTGCTGGTGTGTTTTGGATCATTGCCCTGCTTCAGAACCTGAATGCGCTTTAACTTGAAGTCACAAACAGATGGCCGGACATTCTCCTTCAGGATTTTTTGGTAGACAGCAGAATTCATGGTTCCATTTACCACAGCAAGTCTTCCAGGTCCTGAAGCAGTAAAACAGCCCCAGACCATCACACTACCACTACAATATTTTACTGTTTGTATGGTGTTCCTTTTCTGAAATGCTGTGTTACTTCTACGCCAGATGTAATGGGACACACACCTTCCAAAAAGTTCAACTTTTGTTTCGTCAGTCCACAGAGTATTTTCCCAAAAGTCTTGGGGATCATTAAGATGTTTCCTGGCAAAACTGAGATGAGCCTTTATGTTTTTTTTGCTCAGCAATGGTTTTCGTCTTGGAACTCTGACATGCAGGCCATTTTTGCCCTGTCGCTTTCTTATGGTGGAGTCATGAACACTGACCTTAACTGAGGCAAGTGAAGCCTGCAGTTCTTTGGATGTTGTTTTGGGTCTTTTGTGGCCTCTTGGATGAGTTGTTGCTGCACTCTTGGGGTAATTTTGGTCAGCAGGCCACTCCTGGGAAGGTTCACCACTGTTCCATGTTTTCGCCATTTGTGGATAATGGCTCTCACTGTGGTTTGCTGGAGTCCCAAAGCTTTAGAAATGGCTTTATAACCTTTTCCAGACTGATAGATCTCAGTTACTTTGTTTCTCATTTGTTCCTGAATTTCTCTGGATCGCAGCAGGATGTCTAGCTTTTGAGGATATTTTGGTCTACTTCACTTTGTCAGGCAGGTCCTATTTAAGTGATTTCTTGATTGAGAACAGGTGTGGCAGTAATCAGGCCTGGGTGTGGCTAGAGAAATTGAACTCAGCTTTCCAAAGATGTGATAAACCACAGTTAATTTATGTTTTAATGGGGGGATCACTTTTTCCACACAGGACCATGTAGGTTTGGATTTTTTCCCCTTAATAATAAACACCTTCATTTAAAAACAGCATTTTGTGTTTACTTGTGTTATCTTTGTCTAATATTTAAATTTGTTTGATCTGAAACATTTAAGTGTGACAAACATACAAATAAATGAGAAATCAGGAAGGGAGCAGACACTTTTTCACACCACTGTATCTGTCAAAGTCTAACATGTGTGATTGCCAACATATAGCCTACACCTCTTTGTATTCCACTTTCAAACACAGCCGACATTTGGGCCTGTAAAGCCTAATTGGGATACCTGTTTTCACACAAGAATACTTGTTCTATGGGCGTTCTATGGGCAATGCACTAGTTTGCAATGCACTAGTTTTTTCCAAATTCAGTTTTTGTTTGTTCTCAACACCCCAGTGAGAGATCAACATTAACTCTTCGTGTAGCCTTTTTTGCATTTCAGTATTGCTTGCAGGTATATAAATAGTGGTATCATCTGCCTACATAACAATGGATGAGCTTTTTAACATATATGGTACATCATTTGTAAATATAGAATATAATTAGGCCCCCAAACAGCTACCCTGTGGTATACCACCCTGTATTGTTTCAATATCTGACAAAGCACCGCTAAACAGGACCACACTGTTTTCTATTAGTTAAGTAACTTCTTATCCATTCAATGGCTGATGTTTAAAAACCATAAGCAGCTGATTTAATTAACAACTGTTTATGATCTATGAGATCAAAAGCAGCACTAAAGTCGAGCAGTACAGTGCCAATGATTAATTTGTTATCAACTTGCTTTAACCAGTCATCAGTTAATTGTGCCAAAGCTGTGCATGTTGAATAGCCCACTCTAAATGCATGCTGGAATTCAGAGTTGATGTTCTCAGAAAAACAGCACTCCATCTGTTTAAAAACAACACTCTCCATAAGTTTGCTCAGAACAGGCAAAATGCTAACGGGTCAACTATTTGGCCCTGTAAATGATGCTTTGGTATTTTTTGGTAATGGAGTTACTCTTGCCATTTTCCATATTTGAGGATAAACACCTTCATTTAAACATAAGTTAAAAATATGGCACAGAGGTTTTGCTACAATCTTGACTGACATCTGTAATAATTTACTATCCATATTATTGTAACCACAAGGTTTATTACATTTCAGAGAAAGAAGCTTTTCATTTCTTTAACATTTATATTATTAAATTCAAATTCACATGTTTTTCCCTTCATAAGATAGTTTAATTATTAATTAATGTGTCAGACAGCTTACCATTCACTGACATCTGATTTCTTAATAAATCCACTTTATCCAAAAAATAGTTATTAAAAATAATTAGCAATATCTTGAGCTTTAGTAATAAATCCACAGTCAGATTCAATAAAAGATGGTGTTTTCCTTATTTTATCTTGACCTATTAACTCATTAATTACTTTCCATAATTTTTACTATCACCCATGTTTATATTAAACATAGTCTGGTAGTATTGCATTTTCTTTTGTCTATTCATTTTTGTAACTTTATTTCTCAGTGAATGGTAGGCTTGCCAATCAACTAAATTTCCAGATGAGATGGCAGCTTTTTCTGATCTCTCTTCGTCATACTGCTTCACAGCTCCATATCAATCTAAGAAGCTTTTTTATGTCTAACTTAACTTTCTAACTGGGGCGTGTTTATCACAAATAAGGAGGAAGAGTTCCATGAATAATTGTAAAGCATCTTCAGTGTTAGTTAATTTCTCCACATTATCCCATTTCACCTTATTTATGTCTTCCATGAATGCCTTATTGCAAAAGTTTTTATAAGTTCTTTTGTATATCATGTTTGGTCCAATTTTAGGAACTTTTGTTTTTCTCACAAATGCAATGACATTATGGTCACTAAAGCCAGAATGTACAAAGATACCCCTTGAATATAAATCCACACAGTTGGTAAAAATAAGATCTATACAGGCTGAGGATGACGTTCCTGAGCTACACATATTAACCCTTGCTGGAACATGCATTATCTGAGATAAATTACATACAGTGGCCATATCACCCAGCTTTTTCTTCATTGCACAAGTATCAGAAAACCAATCGATATTAAAATCGCCAAGAAAAAAACTTCTCTGTCCATATCGGTCACAGTCTGTAACATTACACATATTGCTTCAAGGTACTCCATTTTAGAAACCATTGAGAGCATCCTCACCAGCTGCATCATGGTGTGGTATGGAAGCCGCACTGCCTCCTGCCGGAAGACACTACAACGCCCAGTGAAAGCAGTCAGCAAGATCGTCGGTGCCCCTCTGCCCCCCCTCTCGGACATTTACCACACTCGCCTCAACCGCAGAGCTATCAACATTGTAGGCGACACCTCCCACCCCCTCACACTCCCTCTTCAGCCCCCTGCCCTCGGGGAAAAGGTACCAGAGCCTCTGGGCCCGCTCCACAAGACTGCTAAACAGTTTTGTTCACCAGGCCATCAAGACTCTGAACTCTGCCCACTCCCCCCGGACCATAACACATTCACCCACACAATAACTACCTCACCTGTTTGCACAGAAAGACTTGGCACACCAACAGTAATATATCTGCTGCTGTACGTCTCTGCACCTTACTGCAGTCATTTGCACAAATACCATACCTGCTGCTGTCTATTATTGAAATACTGATCATATGCAGTCCAATCTGTCACTGTCTGCACCTACACTACCGCATTGACCTTGCAGTTATGGGTATTATGGTTCCACTTTTTTCCAGGGTTTCCTCTGGTAACATTTCTCGGTGGCGGGCCACATCGCCAGAAATTTTACCGCCTCGCCAAGGAGATATGAATTTATTAAGAAAAATATATGAAGCAATGACTCTCCGCAAGCGTGCACATGAACAATGCACGTGGCCGTCATCCGCGCAGAGTTTAGAAGCACCCCGCTCACGTGAGTTTTCCAGTCAGTCAGCAGGCAGCATCTCGCTAAGCGCGACTGTCCATCAGAGACATGAGTTTGTTAAAGTACTTTAAACACGGAAAAAAATCAGAAGAGGTACGGAAGCACTGGCGTTTATCATGGTTTTAACCCGCTGGAAACGGGAGCAATAATGGAAAAGTCGCTTAGTTAAGAGATGTGGTTAGTTCATATGCAGCCGGCTTCATATGAAGGGAAAGGCAAGGGGGACTGATGAATTGCTGAGGATATATTTCACCAGCCACTACAGTATTGTTATGTTCTGTAGGAATTCCAGGAATGAAGAGACTGGCAATTTATTTCTTTTCTCACACGAGCAGGCATGCCGTTTTTGTTCTCCAGCTGCAGTGACAAAAAGCAGCAGCTAAAAATGCTAGCTCTATTTTCACTCTAAACTGAAGTCCTTCAGCGGTTGCCTAGAGAGGTGCCTGATGAGAAAGCCTGAGAGCACAACTATAACTGCCTAAACAGATCATTCTGTACATGAACACAAATTGTGTATCAGACCTGTGATTGCTGGGGTCTTTCTGCAATTGTGGGGGTTTCCCCTACAGTTGAAAGTGCTATGAGATGACTGTTGTTGTGAAATGGCGCTATATAAATGAAGTTGAATTGAATTGAATTGAATATTGTGGTGAATTATGTCTTTAAGAGTCTGCTACAGTTCCCTATTATGTACCTGGCAGGTTAAGATGACCAAAATTCACAAAGTCAATGACTTTAACTTGTCAGCAGCCTTCAAACAAACTAAACGTGTCAACATTTGATTTCAAAATAAGGGAGGTTTTTCCTGCTGTCTGGGTGGTGAGGAGATTTCTAAAAAAAAACAAACAAACAAAAAAAAACCCTATAAATATAAAGAAATATTATAAAAGACATCATTGGTCATTTAAGTTAATTTATTTCATTAAATACAATTTTATTAATATTTTTTCTATGTAATCAGAGTTAAATTATTGTTCTGTTCTGACTGCAAAATTATGGTCAAAACTGTAAACTGTTATAAGGAAAAAGTAAAAAAAAAAAAAATTACCACAGTCTATTTCAAATTTATCT